>CM022303.1:263227527-263669060 GCA_011799875.1 Thinopyrum elongatum
CTGGATCGGGATCCCCCGATCCCGTCCGACCGACGCCGCTCGTCCCCCCCCCGCGATCGACGACGCGCCTCGACGTCGCGACCGCGCCCCGCGCCGCCCGACGCCGCGCCCGATCTGCCCGGTCACTCCTGCAGTCAGCGCTGCCTGGGTCGCTAGCATCCGTTATGCTGAACGAATCCACCCGAGGCCCCTCCTCGCCATCGACGCCCGGCGCCCCGAGCCGCACGCTCGCTCGGCCCGCGCCCTCGACGCGCTCGACACCCGCGCGGCCTGCTCTCCCCGTCACCGTCCCCTCAGCTCGAGCCCGTGCCCCGCTCCCTACGAACCCCGTGAGGCCCCCGGCCTCTCCAATCCCCTCCCCTCGTCGCGTCGCCACGATCCGCCACGGCTCGCCCAGGCTCGGCACGAAGCGCCCGCGCTGCCGCGCCCAACGCCGCGCGCCGCGCCACACGCCAGCGCACGAGGAGCCCGCCTCGCGCCCGACCCCTCTCGCCCCGCTCGGCGCCCTGCGCCGTACGCCGCGCCCTCCCCGCACTCGCCCGCTCGCGCCGCGCCGCCGCTCGCCCGCCCGCGTGCCCCGCGGCCGTGTGCTCCGGCGACCACCGCCGAGCCCCCCCCCTCGCGTGGCCGACTGGCCGCGTCCAGTTCGGCGCCCAGCGCCCGCGCGCACCGCGCGCCCGTCGCCCACGCCTGTGGCCCCTGGGCCACTGCCCAGTGGGGCCGAACCCCCCCTGTGACGCTGACGAATGGGGCCCACGCCCTAAAAACGTTTAAAAAAAAGAAATAAAAATAAATAATTAAAATATTATTAATTAGTAATTAATTGTTAATTAATCCTGATTGTTAATCTAATTAACTAATTAGTGTTAATTAAACAGTAATTAGTAATAACTTAATTAACCGCTGACATCAGCATGAGGTCATGCTGATGTCATCATCAGCACTGTTTCGGATAATGTTGAATTAATAATTAATTAAATTTCAGAAATATAATAAAAACTTTAGAAAATCATATTAAATAAACCGTAACTCCGATGAAAATATTATACATGAAACTTGCTCAGAACGACGATAAGAGCCCGGATACGCCCTCTGTATTCCGTCAGACGCCCAACTATAAGAACGTTGAACAATTAGACCGATTTCGATAAATGAATAGTGTCCCAACCCTAATTAAATAAATCCGAATAAATTCCTAAATTAACTAAATCGTTTAGTTAGGCAGTAGTAGAACACCCGGCATATTTTAGGCAGTCATACATATTGTTTGCATTATTGCCGTGAATTTATTGTTTCTCTCCCCTCCTTCTCTCTCTCGATAGAAGCTGAGACCGACGGCGCTGCACCAGGATACGACTACTCTACCGACGAGCAGCCCGTTGACGACCTTCCCCTTTGCCAGAGCAACCAGGCAAGCCCCCCCCTTGAGCATTCCAGATATCGCCCATTCTATTCTCCTGCTTGCATTAGATTTCGCTACTGTTAATGTATGCTCCTATTCTGATGCATAGCCTGCTGTTGTAACCTGTTCATTGCTACCTTACCTGCCTATGATAAACTGATTAGTATAGGTTGGTAGTGAACCATCCGTGACCCACCACTTACCCTTGTTGCCCCTGCTTGATCATCGACGACTCGATCAACGTGATCGTCGATCAGAGACAGACGCCTCACTTCACACCCCCTAAGTTGTACGACTCTGCGTAGTAACTATCGAGTGCCGAGGGTGATACCTCGTAACGCACTCACGATGAATACTCTGCAGTATAGCTGTTCGGTCGTGGCATCGAGGGTGATTCCTCCTTCTCCACTTCCGATACGACTCTGTCGTGCGACCCTCAGTGTGAACCTCGAGGGTGATACCTCATACGTTCACCCTGATGATTTGACCACACGGCTACTTGACCTTTGTTACAGGCGGGTCCACCTGGTGGGTACCCGCTGGGGATCTATGATTTCGGGTGTGCTAGAGGATCAGAGAGTGTGGTACTGTGGCGGAGTTCAGAAACTCTGAATGTTTCCGCTTGTTACTAAATGAGCTGATCGGATTTGGGTGTGTGATCTGAGTGGGTCGACGTGCCCTATACGCACTACCACCACGCGGGATTATGGTTATGGGGCCCTCTGCGATTACGTTTCTCCGAAAGCTTATCAGACGTCACGATTCACCGTGCGGGCTGATCGTCGGGATTGGGCTGGATACTTCACTGGCGAGTTCAGTGTCGCGCCTGCACCCCGGCCAGCCACGCAACGCGCAGGGTGCCCAGGGCGATGGCCCGAGACCCCTGGGTGCATAGGTTAGTCCGGCGTGCTGAACTCTTGCTGAGCCTAGGTAGAGCGCTGCTTCGTGTTGATCTTCGAGGACGGGCATTACCAGCAAGTATGTCCGGCCAGAGTTGATCGAGCTGTTGGGTAACAGTAGTGCACCCCTGCAGGGATGAATCTTCTATCGATAGCCGGTCCTACGGTAAAGGACGCTCAGTTTGTGTATCCCGATTACTACTTAAACTGGATACTTGTGTTACTTAATTGAAGCTTCGGGATTACTTTCTCGCTGGGAGTCCAGGAAGGATCTTTGAGCTGTACTTCAACATGTTTGCTAAATAAAATGTTCTCCCCTCCCCTCGTCGCGCCGCTCGCCACGCTCCGCCCCGGCTCGCCCGCGCTCGGCCCGCACGCGCCCGCGCTGCCGCGCCCAACGCCCGCGCGCCGCGCACACGCCAGCGCACCGAGGAGCCCGCCTCGCGCCCCGACCCCTCTCGCCCCGCTCGGCGCCCTGCGCCGCTACGCCGCGCCCTCCCCGCACTCGCCCGCTCCGCGCCGCGCCGCCGCTCGCCGCCGCCCGCGCTCGCCCGCGCGGCCGTGTGCTCCGGCGACCACCGCCCGAGCCCCCCCCCTCGCCGTGGCCCGACTGGCCGCGTCCAGTTCGGGCGCCCCAGCGCCCCAGCGCCCGCGCGCACCGCGCGCCTGTCGCCCACGCCTGTGGCCCCTGGGCCACTGCCCAGTGGGGCCCGAACCCCCCCTGTGACGCTGACGAATGGGGCCCACGCCCTAAAAACGTTTAAAAAAAAGAAATAAAAATAAATAATTAAAATAATTAATTAATTAGTTAATTAATCCTGATTAGGTTAATCTAATTAACTAATTAGTGTTAATTAAACAGTAATTAGTAATTAACTTAATTAACCGCTGACATCAGCATGAGGTCATGCTGATGTCATCATCAGCACTGTTTCGGATAATGTTGAATTAAATAATTAATTAAATTTCAGAAATTAATAAAAACTTTAGAAAATCATATTAAATAAACCGTAACTCCGATGAAAATATTTTATACATGAAACTTGCTCAGAACGACGATACGAGCCCGGATACGCCCTCTGTATTCCCGTCAGACGCCCGCAACTATAAGAACGTTGAACAATTAGACCGATTTCGATAAATGAATAGTGTCCAACCCTAATTAAATAAATCCGAATAAATTCCTAAATTAACTAAATCGTTTAGTTAGGCAGTAGAACACCCCGGCATATCATTTAGGCACGTCATACATATTGTTTGCATTATTGCCGTGAATTTATTGTTTCTCTCCCCCTCCTTCTCTCTCTCGATAGACGCTGAGACCGACGGCGCTGCACCAGGATACGACTACTCTACCGACGAGCAGCCCGTTGACGACCTTCCCCTCTTGCCAGAGCAACCAGGCAAGCCCCCCCCTTGAGCATTCCAGATATCGCCCATTCTATTCTCCTGCTTGCATTAGATTTCGCTACTGTTAATGTATGCTCCTATTCTGATGCATAGCCTGCTGTTGTAACCTGTTCATTGCTACCTTACCTGCCTATGATAAACTGATTAGTATAGGTTGGTAGTGAACCATCCGTGACCCCACCACCTTACCCTTGTTGCCCCTGCTTGATCATCGACGACTCGATCAACGTGATCGTCGATCAGAGACAGACGCCTCACTTCACACCCCCTAAGTTGTACGACTCTGCGTAGTAACTATCGAGTGCCGAGGGTGATACCTCGTAACGCACTCACGATGAATACTCTGCAGTATAGCTGTTCGGTCGTGGTCATCGAGGGTGATTCCTCCTTCTCCACTTCCGATACGACTCTGTCGTGCGACCCCTCAGTGTGAACCTCGAGGGTGATACCTCATACGTTCACCCTGATGATTTGACCACACGGCTACTTGACCTTTGTTACAGGCGGGTCCACCCTGGTGGGTACCCGCTGGGGATCTATGATTTCGGGTGTGCTAGAAGGGCACTCGAGTGTGGTACTGTGGCGGAGCTTCAGAAACTCTGAATGTTTCCGCTTGTTACTAAATGAGCTGATCGGATTTGGGTGTGTGATCTGAGTGGGTCGACGTGCCCTATACGCACTACCACCACGCGGGATTATGGTTATGGGGCCCTCTGCGATGTACGTTTCTCCGAAAGCTTATCAGACGTCACGATTCACCGTGCGGGCTGATCGTCGGGATTGGGCTGGATACTTCACTGGCGAGTTCAGTGTCGCGCCTGCACCCCGGCCAGCCACGCAACGCGCAGGGTGCCCAGGGCGATGGCCCGAGACCCCTGGGTGCATAGGTTAGTCCGGCGTGCTGACCTCTCTGCCGAGCCTAGGTAGAGCGCTGCTTCGTGTTGATCTTCCGAGGACGGGCATTACCCAGCAAGTATGTCCGGCCAGAGTTGATCGAGCGTGTTGGGTAACAGTAGTGCACCCCTGCAGGGATGAATCTTCTATCGATAGCCGGTCCTACGGTAAAGGACGCTCAGTTTGTGTATCCCGATCTACTACTTAAACTGGATACTTGTTACTTAATTGAAGCTTCGGGATTACTTTCTCGCTGGGAGTCGAGGAAGGATCTTTGAGCTGTACTTCAACATGTTTGCTAAATAAAATGCTATTCTACTCTCTTCCACTGCTGCAAGATGATGGCTTTGAGAAGATGTTTGAAGATGCTAGTCTTCGATAGGACTAGGCCTTTCTCTCTATTCTGGCATTTCTGCAGCCCAGTCCACATATACAGCCTTTTCTCCATTGATAATGTTGCATATGTAGTATAGATCCTTGCTTGCTGAGTACTTCGGATGAGTACTCACGGTTGCTTTATTTTCTCTTTTCCCCCATATACCCCCCCTTGATGATACACCAGACGATGGAGTCCAGGAGCCAGACGCCACCACCGGAGCCTACTACCAGGCGGGTCCAGAGGGCACGTACTACTGGATCGAGCCAGCTGACCAGGAGTAGGATCGGAGGCTCCCAGGCAGGAGGCCAACGCCTTTCGATCTAGTGTCGCTGTTTGTGCTAGCCTTCTTAAGGCATAACTTGTCTAACTATGTCTGTACCCAGATATTATTTGTATGACTGACTTATGTATTCGGATCTTCGGATCCCTGGTCTGTAATATTGTGGACCTCCGTTTATTTGTGTTTAGAGTTGTGTTGTGATATCTTCCCGTGAGTCCCTGGGCTTGATCGTACACGTTTGCGTGTATGACTAGTGTACGATTGAACCGGGGGCGTCACACATGTGCCGAATGACAGCCACTTAATCACTTGGGGGCTCGACACCACACTGATAAGTGACTTGCGTCGCTGTGCGGTGGAGCGGTGGAGTCTTGGCGTGGAGATTCGCCCTTGGCGGCCCCGGCAAGCCTGCCAGGGAAATCTTGGGACTTGTTCTTGGTGAGGCCTCGACCTGACCAGGCTTACCTGCCCGGTAAGGGAGGTCTTTCCTTAGTGATAACTTGTTTCCTTAGCTTGTCTTGGCCTTCTTGATCCGCCCTTTGATTCCTCAAAGAGCTATCCCTCTGGCTTGGTTTCGTCTTGGAAGCTTGGTGTTGTTGTGTTGGCGGCCTACTATCCATGCACAAGTCAGGGGAAACATACACCCCTGTTTATGTACCCCGACAGAAGCCCCCGGGCCTGAGCCATACGTGTCGCCGGGCACGTTGGGTTAGGCCCCAAACAGTGCGCGGACATGTGGCAAGGAAGTGATGCGTGTGCAGCGGTTTGTTATGATGACCAGTCAACTCAACGTCAACTCCGCGTGATTATCGCAGGTCGTGGGATCATGGAACTGTAGCAGTGAATGTAAAATGGTAACTTCCTGAGAGAAAGCAGCGAAGAGCCACCCCCCACGTTCATTCCCCATAAAAGAGAAAACGCGAAAGGGCACTGCTCATTCGCATCCGTTTCACCCTCCATCATCTTCCTCCTCAAGCCAGGCGACCGCTCCCGTGCCCACACTCACCTCCAATCCCCCATCCAGTCTTCCACCCTCTCCACAGCCCCGAAGGATGGGGAAGAAAGCTGCCAGAAGGGGGAAGCGGGCGACCACCGCAAAGGAAGCCGTAGCGGAGGGGAAGAAGAAGAAAGCGGCGGAGTTGGACAGGAAGCGGCGAGAAGATGTGGTATTCTTCCCGTCGAGCTTGGATAGCAATGCCCTGGTCGTAAGGTATGTGTATATGTGGGGGAGGGAAGTTTCGAAGGGGCACAGCGGACCCGTGGTTTTGCCGGAGGGGAAAGAGGACCCGCCAAATTCATACCGCTTTTTCTGCGTGTATTTCCTCTGCGGCCTTAGCCCCCCTTTCTCAGATTTCTTTGAGGCGATGATGGTGGTGTATGGATTCCACCTTTTGGATTTCACACCAAATGCAATGGCATGCATGGCGATTTTAGCCCATCTGTGCGAGAACTTTGTCGGAGTTGCCCCCAATGTGGACCTATTCAGGCACTTCTTCGTCCCGCGGGTCGAAAACAAGACTCACCGCTCGGGGAATATAAGTTGGATCCCCAGGGGAAAGAGGGACTTTTGGGATTACCTTCCCGGTCAGCAACACGGTAGATGGGAAGAATGGCGGCCGGATTGGTGCTGGATTCAAGACGCGGATGCTCCAGAGTACTGCCGGGCACGGACGGAGTGCGTCGTGTGCGACAGTGATTGGGGGAGCCAGGCCTTACTGACGACAAGCTTCGCCCGGTGCTGAACAGGATCGCCCGCCACAAAGCTGTCGGGCTAACCATCAAACAGGTGGGGGCTGACTTCATCCGACGCCGCATCGCGCCGCTGCAGAAAAGGGACAGGTTCGCCTGGCGGTACGGAGATGCTGCGGACATGATGCGCCTATACCCAGACCTCACCAACAATTTATCGGTATATGGTCACGGCTGGCTGTGCGAACAGCTGTTCGGCGGCCTCGGGCCGTTCAAATTGCCGACAAGGGTTGTTCTGCTGAATATCAACTATTCCTTGGACCAGATTTTGAAGTGGATGCCTGACTGCAATGCTTACGGAGTCATGGCTGATTGGCAACTCCCCGAGCTAGACGCGGAGATCGAGTGGGTTTCCAATCTGGAAGAAAGGGCTTCTAGGGTGAAGGGCAACATGTTCAAGCGCACCTCCACGGTAGAAGTAGAGTTTATCAGGAGGCTGATTGAGGAGGACAAGGCGCTTTGAGCTGCCGGGAAGTCAAGGCCCGGAAGGGAGGAGGAAGAAGAGGAGGAGGCCGAAGACGAAGGCTCTTCCCACGGCAAGAGCGAGGGGCATGCCATGGAGAGGCTGTCGGGGACGAGCCTGCCGGGGTCAAAGCCCTTTATGCTGCGGTAGCAGAGGCCCAAGAAGGGGACGAGGCTGAGGAAGTGGAGCAACCTAAAGAGGAGTGGCTCGCAACAGGCCCTCAAGCCCCGGAACCAGACTTGGAACAGTGCCCTCACAAGTGGGCCAGCTGGGGAACAGCGGCCCCTGTTCCTGCGCCCGTCACCAAGAGGGTGAAAAAGACTGCCTCTAAGGGCGACAGGCCGGACATGGTGCGCCGCCATTCTTCCCGCCTTTCTGAGGCCAAGACCGCTCCCACCAAACGGCGAGCGGTCATAGGGGTCAACCCCAACTCCGAATCAAGCTCGAGCTCCTCGCGCAGCTCATCCTCGCTGGAGCCCCCGACTCCTCCAAAGGGCACGAAGTTGCCGGGAAGCATTGCTCCCCCGACCTTGAAGAGGAGCAGAGCGACCCCACCACCTATGGAGTTCGTGCTGGGCTCCATGCTCATTGATTCAGAGTAAGGAAGATACTATCTTTCCTTGTCGAAGCATCGTGCACTTGCTGGTTTGCTGGCCCAATCTTGTTTGTTGTCCTTGGCAGAGACGAAGAAGAAACCCTCATCCACCATGCCAAACAATCCAAGCAACTGGAGTCGTCGGGGCCTTCGGAGGGCACGGGCTTGGCGGGAGGTAGAACGAATGATCCAGCACTGAGCCCCAGGCCCAGCCCCCGGCACGAAGGTATGGGACAAGCTTCTCCTGCCAGGGAAGGCGTGGGAGAGCGAGTCCCATCTTCCGCCAAGGGAGAGAGGGAGGTCGCCCGGAGCGAGGCTCCCCAGGAGGGGCTCACCCTGCCCGATGCCCAAGCCGAGAAATCCCCGGCAAGGGCCTCCACGGAAGGATCGGCCCACGATGATGCTATGGTTACCGAGGAAGGGGGCGGGGGTCATGCCCCGGCAACTAATGTTGCCGGGGAAACCGATGCCCTCCCACGGCAAACATCTCAGGGTAATCTGCTCGCTCTTTGTCTTCTGTTGCTTGCTTTATTTTGCCTCGAGTCTCTGGCTCACCAATGTATGTTATCTCTTTGTCATTACCTGTTGTTCTTACTTGCAGTCCCATTGGCTGAGGAACCAGAGCTGTTGGAAGAAGTGGCCAGCATTGGCAAGGATGCTGCTGAAGAGGCCGCCAGGATTGCTGACGCTGAGGGCCAAGAACATGCTATCGGGGACATCCAAGAGGCCCCAAAGGAAGCAGAGAAGTTCCCCGGTAGCGTGCCAGGATTGGAGGTGGTGGTTGAAGAGAAAGTTCCCCTTTAAACTTTGATCCCTCCTCCCCAGTTTGGCACCTTGGCTGCGGCCCTGCAACCATCTTCGAGCAATCTGTCATTGGTTCTTGCCCAACCTGGACTTGGAGCCCCCGGCTCATTCGCGGCAGTAAGTGCAGACCTTGATGAAGAGATCCAGCACATCATGGCACCGCTGTCCCAGCGAGCTGAAGGGGCTGATGATTCAGTCAATGCAGTCATGGTCTTTTCCTTCCTGGAGTCTGTGGCAACAGGCATCAAGGAGATGCAGAACAGGTACAGCCAGAAGTGGCAGGCGCTCAAGGAGCAACGCAACTCCACCAGTCTTATGGATCAGAAACTGAGGGACAAGGGCAGTGAACTGCGCGAGTGGCATGGCCAGCAGTTCCAAACCCTTCTGCGGCAACAGGAGGTGATAACCATGGCGAAAGAGGATGTCGCTGCCCGGGAAGTCCGTTTGGCGGAGCGCTCAACGCTTCTGGACGCCAACGAGAGAGACATCTCTTCCCGGGAAGGGAACCTCGAGGCCACCCTCCGCAACAAGGACGAGGAACTGGAGGCCCTTGTCCAGCAGCACACCAAGGATCTGGAGGACAGGCAAAAGGCGGCCCTTGATACGCTCACCCTTGACTCTGCTGCCCAGCTGAAGAAGATTGCTAATGACCTTGCCACTTCATCCATTACCAAGGCTGATCTCGACCAACAGGTGGCCAAACTGATAGAGGACCTTGCCGGGAGCACCAAGGGAATCGTGGCTCTCAAGGAAGAAGCGCAGAAGGCGGAGATTCTTCTGAAGGAAGTGCAATCGCAGCTTTCCTCCAAGAGCCAGGACCTCAACACTGCCAATGGCACCATTACTGATATGAAGGCAAGGCTTGGCACCTTGGAGAGCGGAATCAAGTCTGCCGGAGCACGTGAAAAGCAGCTGATGAAGGACTTGGACAACACGAGAATCCTCCGAAAGGACGCAGAGCACAAACTGGCAAACCAAGTTGAGCAGCGTGACCTCTGGATCAAAAATCTGGTTGATATTGCTGAGCGCCTCTCTGCCCAGATCGCAACGATGGATATGAAGAGTTGGGCCTACTCAGTCAATAGGCATGAGGCTCCACGCGTCAAGCTAGTGCTCTTCTTCGAAGGCTTGATCGAAGGGCTGAAGACATATGAGGAAGAAAGAGCCGCTTGCTTCGCAAACGAGTCCTGAAAGCTTGCCCGCAATGCCCTCTTCATTGTCTTGAGCAACCTCACCTATCGCCATCCAGACCTCAACCTCGCCGATGGCTTCAGGAGGCTGCCGGCAGGTGCCTATGTTTCTGCTGCCGAGGAGAAGGCTGGTCCCTTCGCCGACAAGGTTTTCTCTGTCCCCGGGGTCCTAGAAGACCGCCAAGCACAGCCGTGAACCATTCTTGTTGCCGTGGTGCCCTGTAACAAAACATAATGCATGTCTCGTGTTTAGGCCCCGTACTATATTTACTTTTGCTCTTGTCGAACGAATGTTTAATTAAGCTTAAGTGCATGCTATCCCTCTGGTGTTTCACCCATGGATGTTCATATGTTTGGCTTCTTTTTGTGCATTTTGGTTGCCCGCCAGTAGCATGCTGCTGTGATTGCTGTGAGGAGCGGGTCCTTAGCATTCAGCTGGCGAGGACATGCCCCGGCAGGTTTTTCCTTAGGAGTCTTTGATGCAGCCGCCCACTTCGTTGAGCAGGCTCGAAACAAAGCGGGGGCGTAGACAAATCCAGCAAGGTGCCATCACATGAAAGATTTAACCATATGAAACACCTTGGTTGTCCGAGGGATAAGCAAATGCAAACTCTGGAGAAAAAGTCGGTGAACATGTTGACTTAGCTTTCATTCACGCTTCCCTCCTTCCTTAGTCGCGGTCATTCATCACGTCTGCATATCTCGAGGGGATAGCATTTGCGTATCGGCCTCAGGCCTGTAAAATTTAACAACAGAAAACATGCGCAAGAAGAAGACTTGGCAATTTATCAGTTGCACGTCCACCCCCGGCAAGGGCCGGAGGGGATAACAAAACACTTGCAGGTGATAATGCATGGCGAAAAGGAAGGGTCGGCTCCTCGCTCCTCTTCCTTACGCCGTTGACGACATCACGACTGCGGGCATAAAGGTCACGCTGGCGCAGACGGCCCCGCTGGAGCATGCTTGCCGGGGTGTCAATCAACGGATTTTGCTCCAGCGTTTCACTCAGGATTTTCCCTTGGCAGGGTAAATGCTGGACTGAGTTTTGCATGGGCTTATCGACGTTGACGATGCTACCCCCGTGTGGCTCGATCATCGATGAGCGAAAGTGGGGGAGGAAGAGGCCATATACCATGTTTCCTACTTGCCCCAGTGACTCTCTTAGACACCGGGTATGCTTGGCGGGAACCCGCAAGGAGGACGGCATCGCCACATGCCCCGCTCCTTTCCTTGGATAGGGGCAACATGGTGGTCGTGCCACCCGAGCTGCCTAGTGCCGTCTCATCGCCACCACCTTCCGTTTCCGCCGCCGCCGCGGTTGCGGTGGAGACGGGCAACAGGATCTGGGTAGGACGGGACGAGGGAGTGATGTCACCTTTCTCTTCTGAAGCAGTTGACAGAGGGAGCGTCGGTGCCGATGATGGTGTAGCTTGGCGCGCTGTTCACGACCTCAGGTTCGCGTGAGCGCTTCCCCCTACCTGGCGTGCCAAGTATGTCGCGGTGGAACATGATCACCTATGGGGCCATCGGCCCCTTGTGGTTCGGCAGGGGGGAGATCACGTTGCACAAAGAGTGGAGGCCATGGGACAGCACGGCAGAGGTGGCGCTGGTCGTTTTTACCCAGGTTCGGGACGCTGTGAAGCATAAAACCCTACTCCTGCTTTGGTGGATTGAAGATAGGACCGTGGTGGTCGCGCAACGCTCGAGCCCGGCAACGTCGCCTTGGGGAGAGCAGCTACGTGCGTATGAGTGTACAAGGGTCCGAATCCTTTCTTAGGTTACCATGGCCCTCCTTTTATAGGCTAAGGGGTTACCACAGTGGCAAAACAGTCATTATCTACTGATTAGATAGCCAACAGTGCTATCATACCTAACTCTGGCAATTAGGACAAAGTGCATTAAATGCACTACTAGGTGTCATGTTGTGGATGCAGCCCGGCAAGCCTGTCGCACCGCTTAACCATCTTCCACCTGTCTGCATGACATGCCTCTGGGTGGGTGTCATATAGAGAGAATCTCCCTTTTAAATGGCTACCACGTGCCGAATGATAGCCACTTAATCACTTGGGGGCTCGACACCACACTGATAAGTGACTTGCGTCGCTGTGCGGTGGAGCGGTGGAGTCTTGGCGGGGAGATTCGCCCTTGGCGGCCCCAGCAAGCCTGCCGGGGAAATTTTGGGACTTGTTCTTGGTGAGGCCTCGACCTGACCAGGCTCGCCTGCCCGGTAAGGGAGGTCTTTCCTTAGTGATATCTTGTTTCCTTAGTTTGTCTTGGTCTTCTTGATCCGCCCTTTGATTCCTCAAAGAGCTATCCCTCTGGCTTGGTTTCGTCTTGGAGGCTTGGTGCTGTTGTGTTGGTGGCCTACTGTCCGTGCACAAGTCAGGGGAAACATACACCCCTGTTTGTGTACCCCGATAGCGGGGAAGAAGATGAACACGGTAGTTTACCCAGGTTCGGGCCACCTTGCTATGTAAAACCCTACTCCTGCTTTGTGGTGGATTGGCCTCGCGAGGAGGCTGAGGATGAACAGCCTCACGAGGGCTCGGTGGTGAGGGTGGAATGGATCTGATCCCGTCCCTCTCTACGGTGGTGGCTAGCTTATATTTATAGTGGCCTTGGTCCTCTTCCCTTGGAGGTCCTTGTGTCGTCCGCCTCGCGAGGCCAAGGGGCCCTCGCGAGGGTCTTGTCTTGGAGTTGCCGCAGCTGGGCCGTCGAGGGAGCCATGCCGTGGGCCGCAGGCAGGCAGGTCTGGGTACCCCCGATCCCAGAACCCCGACAGTTTGCTTCATGATTCATGCAATTCATTCTTCATGCTAGCTTGAGCCCTTTAATTACTAATTTACTTTGTTCCTCTCTTTTAGGTGCGATACAATAAGGCGGAGGTGCTAGAGGTGTACGACCTCTATGCCATGGCCCATACTACCTCGTACAAGAAGGCCAAGGCATTCTCTGCGTCTGACCTCGATCATCCAGAGAGCTTCACCAACATCTCCTCGCACAACAAGCTCATGAGGTACAGAGATGAGGGGAAGGCGAGGAAAGGGGAGGACTTTAACCCGAGCCAGGGTCCCATTGATCCAGAGCTGGTGATGATATCTGGTGGCGGGAGGTCCCATGGCTCGATAGCCATTGGAGATGGACTTATATGTTGTCCTAGCACTCTCCCGAAGATCAAGGCGCGCCAAACGAGCTCCGCCCCTGAGATAAGGCCTCGTCCACGGCCAATGGAGCTCGCCATCGAGGTTAGTTATACGGACTCAGATTTCTTTCCTCCATTACATTGTGTGTGCGGCCATCGATGATTACAATGCTAACAAGGAGTGGTGTTGCAGGCTGCTATTCAGAAAGAGAGAGAGAGAAAACCCAGGCGCTTCTGCAGGAGAGGGACCGGCATGCGGTGGAGAAGGAGTGGGAGTTGGAGGAGAGGACGGCTAGAACATTGCAGGAGAAGAGGGCACGGAATGACATGGTGAACCGGGCCATGTACAAGCTCCTCGTGGTAAGTTTCTTCTACATATTAGCCAAATCATGCACTTAATGTTCGTTTCATTACCAACTAATATGACTGACTCATTGAAACCAAATGTGCAGTCTGTGTGCAAGAAGACCGGTCACACCCCTCCGCTGATGCCAGTCATTGCTCCGGGGACCACGGTGAGTTTCATTTGAATGGTCATTAGTTACTAGGCTTAACATTTGAAGTGTCATCATGCTAACGAGACATTGGAAATGATCTTTGGTGCAGTGTAACTCCAGACAAGCATCGCACGATCCTTCTCCAGGTGGTACCGGCACGAGCAACCCCGGTGCTTCACCTCCGTGATGACGGTAAGTTTTCTCTAGTGTTTTGCTTAACAAATGCATAATGACCTATACTTAGCTTTATTTCCTCCAATATGCTTACCATAGTGACCTAAGTTAGCTCTAATATGCTAAGTTAGCTCTAATATGCTTAGTTACCTAGGTTAGCTCAATAATGACATATACTTAGCTTACTTATGTCAAAAATGGCATAATTAGCTTACTTAGGTAAAAAAAATTGGCATAATAACCTTGGTAACCTCATAAATACCATATACTTAGCTTATTTTCCTCCAAAATGACATAATAAGCTTACTTAGCTCCAAAATGATCCATTTTACCTAAGTTAGCTCTAAAATGACATATACTTAGCTTTGTTTCCTCCAAAATGACCTAAGTTAGCTCTAATGTGCTAAGTTAGCTCTAATATGCTTAGTTACCTAGGTTAGCTCAATAATGACATATACTTAGCTTACTTATGTCAAAACTGGCCATAATTAGCTTACTTAGGTAAAAAATGGCATAATAACCTTGGTAACCTCATAAATATCATATACTTAGCTTACTTTCCTCCAAAATGACATAATAAGCTTACTTAGCTCCAAAATGATCCATTTTACCTAAGTTAGCTTCAAAATGACCTAAGTTAGCTCGAATATGCCAAGTTAGCTCTAATATGCTTAGTTACCTAGGTTAGCTCAATGATGATCTATACTTAGCTTACTTATGTCAAAAATGGCATAATATGCTTAGTTAACTAAAAAATGGCATAATTACCTAGGTTAGCTCAATAATGACCTATACTTAGCTTATTTAGTTCATTTATGACATAATTAGCTTACTTAGCTCATAAATGGCATGATAACCTTGGTAAGCTCATAAATTTCATATACTTAGCTTACTTAGGTCAAAAAATGGCATGATAACCTTGGTAAGCTCATAAATGTCATATACTTAGCTTACTTAGCTCATAAATGGCATGATAACCTTGGTAAGCTCATAAATGTCATATACTTCTTCTTCTTCTTCTTCTTTTTTTCTTCTTCTTCTTCTAGTCTTCTTCTTCTAACTTTCTTATTTCCCATTTTGCAGATTTCATTCACTTCACGGAAGCTTGCATTGATGGAGTGCTTGTTTTTACTTTCTGTTTTGATTTTGTATCGATGAACAATGTGGAACTTGCTACCTATGGATGAAACTATTGTAATATGGATGAAACTATGTATGTATGGATGAAACTATGTATGTATGGATAAAACTTATGTGTTGGATATCTCATATATTTGCTGTGAAACTTGCCCTGTGAAATATATATATATATATATCATATATTTTGCTGTGAAAATGCTTGGATATAGCAAAAAAACAGAAATAAAATGGGGCAATACAAGCACTTTGCCATCTGTGACGGACGGCAAAGGGGTCTTTGCCATCTGCCACAGACGGCAAAGTGGACACGTGGCAGCAACATGTGCACTATGGCTGAGCCATTTGGTCACTTTGTCGTCTGTGGCAGACGGCAAAGGATGGTGTGGTTTGCCGTTTGTGGCAGACGGCAAAGAAAAAGAGTGGCAGGCGGCAAACAGCGGGGAGGAGTGACGGGTCTGCTGACGTCAGGAAGCAGACGACAAAGGTGAGGGCACGTTTGCCATCAGCCGGCAGACAGCAAAGCCTCCCGTTAGCTGTAACATCCCAAATTTTCTATTTGGAATGTTATACATAGGTCATCATTTGCATATCATATTTTATTTGCATTTTTGAATGTGATCCTAGAAATCTTAAGCAACTCAAGGACCCACGGAGAGAGTTGGAGATTTTATTATTTTCATATTTGAATTTTCTCAAATATTGAAAAGGGGATCATTTTGATTTTATTTATTTTTCTTTCCAAAATATTTCCTATTAAAAACATATGAGAGGAGATAACATGACTTCTCCAAAAGGACAGAAATATTGGAGGAAAAATGTTAAAACGAAATAAATAATTTTATTTGGATTTTTTTGGCTATTTTATTTGAATTAGAAAAATATGCATTTTCCAAAATTGCATTTTTAGGCCAAGAAAATGTTCACTTTGTTCTAAATATTTTATTTAGACGGTGAAAATTGTTTTTGGCATTTTTAGAAATTTTATTTTATTTTATTTAGGATTTTTGTTTTGGTGGAATTTTAAAAAAAAATCTCTTCACCCGACTGGGTCGAAGGCCCAGCCGAGCCAGGCCGCCACCGCCTACCTCCGCCGTCCCCGAGCCGGACTCCGGCAGGAGTCCGAGCCCCGCCCGCCGCCGCCTTGCCCCTTCCCCAAGCCGCCGCCCCCCCGGCCTTTATATAGCCGCGGCCCCCCCTTACCTCGTCCCGCTCCACCGCCGCCGCAACAAGCAGCAGCAGCAGCAGCCCCGCCGTCGCCGCCGCTGCCGCGCCGCCCCACGCCGCCCCGCCGCCTCCGCGCCTCGCCTGCCGCCCCGCGCCCGTAGCCGCCGCCGCCGCCCCGCAGCCCCGGATCTCGTCGCCGTCGCCGCCGGTTTTTTTTCGGTTTAGGTAAAAACCATCTCGGTTTTTTTTAAACCCTAGTTCGGTTTTTATTTTATTTTATTAGATCGGTTCGGTTTTTCATCGGTTTCGTTATTTAGCGAACGTTCGTTCGTTTAGATCTGTTAACGAACGCTTTCGTTCGTTTGTCTCTGTTAGCGGACGTTCGTCCGATATATTTTTCTTTTTATGTTTTATTTTCGCCAGGGACCTATCCGCGATTACTTTTATCGTAGATTAGCCCCTGATCTTCAAACCCTCGCCGTTTCTAAACCGTTCGTCCAAATCCAGTGAAACCAACGCCAAAATCTTCGTCTCGAACCCCTCTTTCTGTTTAATCAACTTGAACATGATTTTTACAATTTAAAATTTGTTTTCAAGCAGTTTTGTTTTCAAAGTTCTTTTGACCGTAGTTTCAGTTTCGTAGCTCCGATTCGATTGATTCTTTTTGCAAATCGAAGCTCTTCAGTTGAACTTTCAGATTTGATCTTCTTATCTGAGTTTTACCCTTGCATCTATGCTTGAGTGCTTATGTATGCTATTGTTTGTTTGCGATAGAATTCTCGGAGTGCGAAGCGTGCTACTACGAGTCTCTAGGGTTTGCAGATCGCCAGCAAGGGAAGTAACACATTGATCATACTCTTTTCATACCCAGTTTTTATGCATTAGTTTCAATCCTCAAACATTGCATGATTAGGATGTGATTAACTTGTGGGTATTGGGAAGTAGATGATGAGGTAGAACCTATTGCCCTTTATTATCAAACCCTTGGGAGTTACTTCCACGTTTTGCTCATATTGCCATGCTATGCTCGTAGACGTGGATTGGGTTTGAGTGTATCCATGACAGATGTGAGATTGTTAATTAATGGTCAACTTAAGGTGGCTACTTAAATACACATCTGGGTGGATTGGTTGCAGGCACCTGGGGATATACCAGTGTTGTCTTTTTGGTTCGCCACCCAGGCTCAAAGGGATCATAAGATTATTCGTGCTAGAGACTTCCGTGTGCAGCCACAAGCTATTATGGGCTCTAGCATAGTTGAGTATGTTGCAGGACCTCTTTCAGTGGTAGGCTAGCAGATGTAGGGGAAAGTAGGTGTAACTGTCTACCCAGAGTAAAGAGTAAATGCTTCTGAAAGACTGTGTCTCGGTCATCCGTTTCTCAAACACCATGAAGTGCGAGAAATCCAACGGAGGAGATCGAGTCTTGTGGGGAAAAGTGCGCAAACCTCTGCAGAGTGTATAAACTAATCATGATTAGCCGTGTCCCGGTTATGGACATCTTGAGTATCTGGTACTTGAATTATTGATTTGATCTCATCACTCTAAAATTAATTTGTTGGGTTTAATGATTACTTTTAATTGGGATTGAGATAGGGATTTACCTTCTCAATGTTTAACAACTACCATGATAGTTAAATAAAACATATTCCTTTGATGTAGGGAAAAATTAGCTTTTCGCAAAACAATATAACCCTAGAGCTTTCCACCGGCCATATATGCATGTAGTGATAGCATTTATCTGTTCCTTGCTCTATTGTGTTATATTGCCAGCATATTCCATGTGCTGACCCGTTTCGGGCTGCAACATATCATGTTGCAGACTTTTCAGACTAAGAGTAAGGTGCGCTAGGTCGTTGTCATGCACTCAGCTATGCCGTTGGAGTTGATGGACTCACTTTATCTTCCAAGTCTTCCGTTGTTACTTTATTTAGATGGCCTTAAGCCATATTTATTGTAATAAGTTCTCTTTTGAGACATTCGATGTAATAAGTGTGTGATTGCACTCTGTAATAAATCCTTCGATTACTGTGTGTGTCAGCATTACCGATCCAGGGATGACACTTGAACACAGAGATTTGACCATCTAAGGTCGGATCGCTACAAGATGGTATCAGAGCACACGCTGACTGTAGGACACGACCACTAAGAAAAGCCATAGGTCACTCTTCTCTACTCATTTATGACTCTCTCCATCTTCTACTCTCTAGGATGGCGGACTCAAGGAACAAGTTTGCACAACCGGATGAAGACACACCCTTTGGGAGACACTTGAAGGAAATAACTAAGTACCTGAATATCGGAATACCAAGCTTCACCGGGACCTACACCGCCACTTTGCCAGAAGAGGAGCGTTGGATGATACGAGTTCAAGTTCCAGGAAGGACGTTCATGCCAGTTACCGAGTCCATAGAGTTTTCCTTTGATGCACCAACCTGGAGTCTAGGTAAGAGCATGGCAGCCCACATCGCCATGGGACGCATCGGTGAAGTTTATCACAAAGATCTTAAGGACACCATCTACCAGATATGTGGGAGCTGAGATGAGCAATGGGAGATGATCAGCACCAGGAAAAACAGGTCCATTGCAGCTTTCATCCAGGAGTTAAACCAGCACATTCGTCGACAGGAGAACCAGATGTGCGCAAGCATGATAGATTTGAAGAAGGTAATGACCAGGAACATGGAGCTAGAAGAGGAACTCAAGTCTACACGCGACGTATACGAGGAGGAAATCGCAGTACTAGTGGAGAAGAATGACGACCTGACAAGGAAGCTAGGAGTATTCATGGGAGACCCTGCGCCAGGAGAAGATGACGACCATCCTGACGATATTCGTTCTGAAGACTACATCATCATCGACGACACCGACTCCGACCCCGACAGTAGTGATGATGATTATGAAGACGAAGCTGGAGCGGATATCATGGAGTCTTCCACTGATCAAAATTTCTAGATGACCACCATATGATTAGTAGTATTTCCCCATGTATATAGTAGTAGTCCGAGCACTTTTGTAACGATAGTTAGATCGATTGTATGCCCCTGCTTGAATTGAATTTGGTGTGATATGAATGTGTTTGTCTCATGTGCATATGGGTAGTGCTTTCTCATTAGACCTCACTCTATTCTAATCTCTCCCCTCTAAACCCATCAGATGCCTCCGAGACACGACACCGGATTTGTCTTCCCACCCGAGATCACACAGTTGATCCAGCAGCAGAATGCCTTGATGCAGATACTAGTCTAGAACCAAGGCAACAACAACAACAACCCACCGCCCCCACCTCCAGTTGACAACCTAGCCCATTTTCTGAGGTTGTAGCCGCCGGTGTTTTCCAGTAGCACCGAGCCCATAGTTGCTGATGACTGGCTACGCAGGATTGGAAGGGAGTTGACCACCGCAGGATGCACAGATGCTGAGAAGGTGCGTTTTACCGCACATCAATTGGATGGACCCGCAGCCTCATGGTGGGAGAATTACACAGCCACATTCCCTATAGCCAATGTCACCTGGGATCAGTTTCAGCAAGCATTCCGCACTGCACATGTCTCAACCGGAGCTATGAGCATGAAGAAGCGTGAGTTTCGCAACTTGCGCCAGGGAAACCGTACTGTGGGGCAGTACGTGGATGAGTTCAGTAAGTTAGCCCGCTATGCCCCGGATGATGTGGCCACTGATGCCGCAAAGCAGGAGAAGTTTATGGAAGGGTTGAATGATGAGATGAGCATGCAGCTGATGGTAGCAACATTCGCTAACTACCAGGAGCTGGTAGACCGAGCTCTTATGATTGAAGGGAAGCAGCAACAGATTGAGAGCCGCAAAAGGAAGTATGGACAAGGGAGGTACAATTCAGGAGCTCAGCAGAAGCCTCGTTTTACCCCGAACTCGAGAGGATATACACATAACCATGGAGGCCATACTCACAACGGAGGAAGTTCGCATAACCACAGTGGCCCCAAGAATGGAAACGGGAATGGAGCAGGCAGCAATCAGAACCGCTCTAACCCAGCCACACCCGCCAAGAAGGATCAAAGTCACATTACTTGTTTCAAGTGCGGGAAGACTGGACACTACGCCAATGAGTGTCCTAAACCGAAGAATGGTAATGGCAATGGAAGCTCTGGGAAGAAGCCCAACCCTTTCAACAGGGGACAAGTGAACCACGTTAACATGGAGGAGGTTGAAGAGCAGCCAGATGCAGTTATAGGTAAGTTTTTGGTTAAGTCATTTACTGCAATCGTTCTTTTTTATACTGGTGCATCGCATTCATACAGTTCAAGGGGATTTGTTGATAAGTATAAGTTGCCCACTAAAGTTCTTAGGACACCTATGTTAGTAAGCTCACCAGGAGCGGAGTATATGGCAAGTCAAGGATGTTTTCAGATGCCATTGACCATAGGTAGGCACGTGTTCCCCTCAGACTTAATAATTTTGGAGTCACAAGGATTGGATGTGATACTAGGCATGGATTGGCTATCGATGTATGGAGGAAACATCGATTGCGCCAGTAAGTCAATTATGCTCACCACCCCGGAGGGAAAAAGGATCAAGTATGTATCCAGGCACGCGTCAAGGAGAACCCAAATAAATTCCCTCTCAGGAGTTGTTCAGGAGGAAGTGCCAGTAGTGAAGGATTACCCAAATGTATTTCCAGAGGAGTTACCAGGCATGCCGCCGGATCGAGACATTGAGTTTTTGATAGAGCTGTTGCCAGGCACCGGACCGATATCGAAGAGACCATACCGGATGCCCGCAAATGATCTGGAGGAGATTAAGAAGCAGGTCAAGGAGTTATTGGAGAAAGGTTACATTCGATGAAGTTCATCACCGTGGGGAGCCCCAGTGCTCTTGGTTGAAAAGAAGGATGGATCATTGAGAATGGTTGTTGATTATCGTGCATTGAATGAAGTGACGATCAAGAACAAGTACCCACTGCCGATGATCAATGATTTGTTTGATCAGTTGCAAGGAGCTAAAGTGTTCTCCAAGATCGATTTGAGATCAGGATACCACCAGTTGAAGATCCGAGAACAGGATATACCTAAGACAGCCTTCACCACAAGGTATGGGCTATATGAGTACACGGTTATGTCATTTGGATTGACTAATGCCCCTGCCTATTTCATGAGTATGATGAATAAGGTGTTCATGGAGTTCTTGGATAAGTTTGTCGTGGTGTTCATTGATGATATCTTGGTATACTCGAAGAATGAAGAGGAACACAAGGAGCATTTGCGTTTAGTTCTCGAAAAGCTCAGGGAACATCAGTTGTATGCCAAGTTCAGCAAATGTGAGTTTTGGTTGAAGGAAGTTGGATTTCTTGGACATGTTATATCAGGAGAAGGTATAGCAGTAGACCCCACCAAGGTTCAGTCAGTCACTGAGTGGTTGGCACCCACCTCAGTTGGAGAGATCCGCAGCTTTCTTGGACTTGCAGGATATTATCGGAGATTTATTGAGAATTTTTCGAAGATTGCGAAGCCTATGACGGAGTTATTGAAGAAGGACACCAAGTTCAAGTGGACAGATGAATGTGAGGCAAGTTTTAAGGAGCTGAAGAAATGTTTGGTTACAGCCCCAGTACTGATTCTGCCGGATATACGCAAGGATTTCCAAGTGTATTGCGACGCTTCTCGCTTAGGACTTGGAGGTGTACTTATGCAGGATGGAAGAGTTTTCTCATATGCCTCATGTCAGCTTCGACCGCATGAGTTGAATTATGCCACGCATGATTTGGAGTTAGCAGCTGTAGTTCATGCACTCAAGACTTGGAGACATTTTCTTATTGGGAATCATTGTGATGTGTACACGGATCATAAGAGTTTGAAGTACATTTTCACACAGAAGGAGCTGAATCTCAGGCAGAGGAGATGGTTGGAGCTTATAAAAGATTATGATATGAAGTTGCATTATCACCCAGGAAAGGCCAATGTCGTAGCAGACGCTTTGAGCCGGAAGAGTTATGTCAATACCCTCATAAGCGAAGGATTACCAAAGGAGTTAGCCGAAGATCTCAGGGAGCTTCGTTTGGAGATAGTCCCTAGAGGTTTTGTCGCAGCAATGAAGGTAACATCAACATTATTGGGAAAGATTCGAGCAGCTCAGAAAGATGATAAGGAAATTGCTGAGATAAAGGAGAGGATGAGCAAAGGAAAAGCCAAAGGTTTTCGTGAAGATGAGCACGACACTTTGTGGTTTGAGGACCGTGTTTATGTACCCAATAATGCGGAGATCAGGAAGTTGATACTACAGGAAGCTCATGACTCGCCATACTCGATAAACCCCGGAAACACCAAGATGTATTTGGATCTGAAGGAGCGTTTCTGGTGGACTGGTATGAAGAAGGACATTGCCGAGTATGTAGCCGTATGTGATGTATGTCAGAGAGTGAAAGCAGAACATCAGAAGCCAGCAGGATTACTGCAGCCTATGCCGATACCCGAATGGAAGTGGGATAAGCTTGGCATGGATTTCATCACCGGATTACCCAGGACCCGATCGGGATATGATTCTATCTGGTTAGTAGTGGATCGTTTGACCAAAATGGCTCACTTTATCCCAGTGAAAACCACCTATACGAGTGCAAAGTTGGCCAAGATATATATGACCAGGATCATATGTCTACATGGAGTTCCGAGGACCATCGTATCAGATCAAGGGACACAGTTTACTTCAAGGTTTTGGCACCAGCTGCACCAGACCTTGGGTACCAGGCTAGAGTTTAGTACAGCTTTTCATCCGCAGACCGATGGACAGACCGAGAGAGTCAACCAGATTCTGAAGAACATGTTGAGAGCTTGTGCACTAGATTACGGATCTAGTTGGGATGACAATTTGCCCTACGCGGAGTTCTCATACAACAACAGCTACCAAGCCAGTTTGAAGATGGCCCCTTTTGAAGCTTTGTATGGAAGGAGGTGCAGAACACCGTTGATGTGGGATGAAGTTGGAGACCGTCAGTTGTTTGGACCAGATTTGATTAAAGAATCTGAAGAGAAGGTTAAGTTGATTCGGGATAGACTGAAGGTAGCCCAGTCCAGACAGAAGAGTTATGCAGACTCGAAACGCAAGGAGGTAGTCTATCAAATCGGAGACCGAGCATATCTTCGTGTGTCACCTCTGCGAGGAGTTAAATGTTTTGGAGTCAAGGGAAAGTTAGCCCTGAGATTTGTAGGACCATACCGAGTTTTGGAACGTATGGGAGAGGTGGCCTACAAGTTGGAGTTACCCGACGGACTATCAGGAGTTCATGATGTGTTTCATGTTTCCCAGTTGAAGAAGTGCCATGCAGAGATGGCCGATATTCCTCTGAGAGATACAGTACCCCTGGAAACAATTCAGTTGGATAGTGATCCGACCTATGAGGAGAAACCCGTCAAGATTCTCGAGTTTGCCACCAGAGTTACACGCCGCAAGGTTATCAAGTTTTGCAAAGTTCAGTGGAGCCACCATACCGAGGATGAAGCCACCTGGGAACGAGAGGAAGACCTACGGAAAGACCACCCACACCTATTTTCTAGCCAACCTGAATCTCGAGGACGAGATTCGTCTTAAGGGGGGTAGGTTTGTAACATCCCAAATTTTCTATTCGGAATGTTATACATAGGTCATCATTTGCATATCATATTTTATTTGCATTTTTGATTGTGATCCTAGAAATCTTAAGCAACTCAAGGACCCGCGGAGAGAGTTGGAGATTTTATTATTTTCATATTTGAATTTTCTCAAATATTGAAAAGGGGATCATTTTGATTTTATTTATTTTTCTTTCCAAAATAATTCGTATTAAAAACATATGAGAGGAGATAACATGACTTCTCCAAAAGGACAGAAATATTGGAGGAAAAATGTTAAAACGAAATAAATAATTTTATTTGGATTTTTTTGGCTATTTTATTTGAATTAGAAAAATATGCATTTTTCAAAAATTGCATTTTTAGGCCAAGAAAATGTTCACTTTGTTCTAAATATTTTATTTAGACGGTGAAAATTGTTTTTGGCATTTTTAGAATTTTTTTTATTTTATTTAAGATTTTTGTTTCAGCGGAATTTTAAAAAAAAAATCTTTTCACCAGACTGGGCCGAAGGCCCAGCCGAGCCAGGCCGCCGCCGCCTACCTCCGCCGTCCCCGAGCCGGACTCCGGCAAGAGTCCGAGCCCCACCCGCCGCCGCCTTGCCCCTTCCCCAAGCCGCCGCCCCCCGGCCTTTATATAGTCGTCGCCCCCCCCCCCCACCTCACCTCGTCCCGCTCCACCGCCGCCACAGCAAGCAGCAGCAGCAGCAGCCCCGCCGCCGCCTCCGCGCCGCCGCTGCCGCGCCGCCCCATGCCGCGCCGCCGCCTCCGCGCCTCGCCTGCCGCCCCGCGCCCGTAGCCGCCGCCGCCGCCCCGCAGCCCCGCCGCCGCCTCCTGCCGCCGCCCCGCAGCCCCGGATCTCATCGCCGTCGCCGCCGGTTTTTTTTCGGTTTAGGTAAAAACCATCTCGGTTTTTTTTAAACCCTAGTTCGGTTTTTATTTTATTTTATTAGATCGGTTCGGTTTTTCGTCGGTTTCGTTATTTAGCGAACGTTCGTTCGTTTAGATCTGTTAACGAACGCTTTCGTTCGTTTGTCTCTGTTAGCGGACGTTCGTCCGATATATTTTTCTTTTTATGTTTTATTTTCGCCAGGGACCTATCCGCGATTACTTTTATCATAGATTAGCCCCTGATCTTCAAACCCTCGCCGTTTCTAAACCGTTCGTCCAAATCCAGTGAAACCAACGCCAAAATCTTCGTCTCGAACCCCTCTTTCTGTTTAATCAACTTGAACATGATTTTTACAATTTAAAATTTGTTTTCAAGCAGTTTTGTTTTCAAAGTTCTTTTGACCGTAGTTTCAGTTTCGTAGCTCCGATTCGATTGATTCTTTTTGCAAATCGAAGCTCTTCAGTTGAACTTTCAGATTTGATCTTCTTATCTGAGTTTTACCCTTGCATCTATGCTTGAGTGCTTATGTATGCTATTGTTTGTTTGCGATAGAATTCTCGGAGTGCGAAGCGTGCTACTACGAGTCTCTAGGGTTTGCAGATCGCCAGCAAGGGAAGTAACACATTGATCATACTCTTTTCATACCCAGTTTTTATGCATTAGTTTCAATCCTCAAACATTGCATGATTAGGATGTGATTAACTTGTGGGTATTGGGAAGTAGATGATGAGGTAGAACCTATTGCCCTTTATTATCAAACCCTTGGGAGTTACTTCCACGTTTTGCTCATATTGCCATGCTATGCTCGTAGACGTGGATTGGGTTTGAGTGTATCCATGACAGATGTGAGATTGTTAATTAATGGTCAACTTAAGGTGGCTACTTAAATACACATCTGGGTGGATTGGTTGCAGGCACCTGGGGATATACCAGTGTTGTCTTTTTGGTTCGCCACCCAGGCTCAAAGGGATCATAAGATTATTCGTGCTAGAGACTTCCGTGTGCAGCCACAAGCTATTATGGGCTCTAGCATAGTTGAGTATGTTGCAGGACCTCTTTCAGTGGTAGGCTAGCAGATGTAGGGGAAAGTAGGTGTAACTGTCTACCCAGAGTAAAGAGTAAATGCTTCTGAAAGACTGTGTCTCGGTCATCCGTTTCTCAAACACCATGAAGTGCGAGAAATCCAACGAAGGAGATCGAGTCTTGTGGGGAAAAGTGCGCAAACCTCTGCAGAGTGTATAAACTAATCATGATTAGCCGTGTCCCGGTTATGGACATCTTGAGTATCTGGTACTTGAATTATTGATTTGATCTCATCACTCTAACATTAATTTGTTGGGTTTAATGATTACTTTTAATTGGGATTGAGATAGGGATTTACCTTCTCAATGTTTAACAACTACCATGATAGTTAAATAAAACATATTCCTTTGATGTAGGGAAAAATTAGCTTTTCGCAAAACAATATAACCCTAGAGCTTTCCACCGGCCATATATGCATGTAGTGATAGCATTTATCTGTTCCTTGCTCTATTGTGTTATATTGCCAGCATATTCCATGTGCTGACCCGTTTCGGGCTGCAACATATCATGTTGCAGACTTTTCAGACTAAGAGTAAGGTGCGCTAGGTCGTTGTCATGCACTCAGCTATGCCGTTGGAGTTGATGGACTCACTTTATCTTCCAAGTCTTCCGCTGTTACTTTATTTAGATGGCCTTAAGCCATATTTATTGTAATAAGTTCTCTTTTGAGACATTCGATGTAATAAGTGTGTGATTGCACTCTGTAATAAATCCTTCGAGTACTGTGTGTGTCAGCATTACCGATCCAGGGATGACACTTGAACACAGAGATTTGACCATCTCAGGTCGGATCGCTACATTAGCCACCTAACTTGGCTAACGTCTATTCTTTGTCGTCCACTTTATTTGTCGTCTGCTTGCCTAGGAAAGCTGATGGCAAACGTCTTTGCCATCCGCTGTGCGAAAATAGATTGCAAAGAAGCTCATTACCGTAACTTACAGTGCCGGAAATGTTTGCCGTCTGCGGCTGACGACAAATACCTTTGACGTCAACTTTCTGGTCCTTTGCCGTCTGCCATGGCAGACGGCAAATCAGCTGATTCCTGTAGTGTGTTAGTGGTTGATACATCTCCAATGTATCTATAATTTTTTATTGTTCCATGCTATTTTATTATCATTCTTGGATGTTTTACAATCATTTTATAGCAACTTTATATCATTTTTTGGAACTAACCTATTGACATAGTGCCCAGTGCCAGTTGATGTTTTTTGCTTGTTTTTTACTTCGCAGAAAATCAATACCAAATGGAGTCCAAACATAGCGAAACTTTTTGGTGATTTTTCTGGACCAGAAGACACAAGTTGGGCCAAGAAAGTACCTGAGGGGGGCTCCGAGGGGAGCACAACCCACCATGGCGCGCCTGTGGGCCCAGGCGCACCCAGGTGGGTTGTGCCCACCTCAGCCA
Source organism: Thinopyrum elongatum (assembly GCA_011799875.1). Classification (NCBI taxonomy): domain Eukaryota; kingdom Viridiplantae; phylum Streptophyta; class Magnoliopsida; order Poales; family Poaceae; genus Thinopyrum; species Thinopyrum elongatum. Next base: position 263,254,666 of record CM022303.1, read on the forward strand.
CCTCCCGCACCGCCTCTTTGCTCTATAAATACCCCAATATTCCAGAAACCCTAGGGGAGTCGACGAAAATCAATTCCAGCCGCCGCAAGTTCCAGAAACCATTGATCCAATCTAGACACCATCACGGAGGGGTTCATCATCCTCATTGGTGCCTCTCCGATGATGCGTGAGTAGTTCATTGTAGACCTACGGGTCCGTAGGCAGTAGCTAGATGGCTTCCTCTCTCTCTTTTGATTCTCAATACAATGGTCTCTTGGAGATCTATTTGATGTAACTCTTTTTGCGGTGTGTTTGTTGGGATCCGATGAACTTTGAGTTTATGATCAGATCTATGTTTTTATCCATGAAAGTTATTTGAGTCTTTTGGTCTCTTATATGCATGATTACTTATAGCCTCGTATTTCTTCTTTGAATCTTTGGTTTAGTTAGGCCAACTAGATTGATTTTTCTTGCCATGGGAAGAGGTGCTTTGTGATGGGTTCGATGTTACGGTGCTGGATCCCAGTGACAGAAGGGGAACCAACACGTATGTATCATTGCTATTAAGGATAACAAGATGGGGTCTATTTCTACATAAATAGATCTTGTCTACATCATGTCATCGTTCTTATTGCATTACTCCATTTCTCCATGAACTTAATACACTAGATGCATGCTGGATAGCGGTCGATGTGTGGAGTAATAGTAGTAGATGCAGGCAGGAGTCGGTCTACTAATCTTGGATGTGATGCCTATATAATGATCATTGCCTGGATATCGTCATAATTATTTGAAGTTCTATCAATTGCCCAACAGTAATTTGTTTACCCACCGTATGCTATTTTTCTCGAGAGAAGCCACTAGTGAAATCTACGGCCCCCGGCTCTATTTTCTCATCATATATTTTCATATCTATTTTGCTATTTGCCTTTTTATTTATTTGCCACTTTTATATTCAGATCTATATTATCAAAAACCCAAAAATATTTTGCTTCATTTTATTTTATTTGCGATCTATTTATCCAATCTACTACAATTTATCTCACGTCTGTTTGCCAATTTCTGGCGCCGTTACCCGAAAGGGATTGACAACCCCTTTAACACGTTGATACGTCTCCAACGTATCTATAATTTTTTATTGTTCCATGCTATTATATTATCTGTTTTGGATGTTTTATATGCATTAATATGCTATTTTATATTATTTTTGGGACTAACCTATTAACCTAGAGCCCAATGCCAGTTCCTGTTTTTTCCCTGTTTTTGAGTTTCGCAGAAAAGGAATACCAAACAGAGTCCAAACAGAATAAAACTTTCGCGATGATCTTTGTTGGACCAAAAGGAAACCAGGAGACTTGGAGATGAAGTCGGAGGAGCCGCGAGGCGGCCACAAGGACGGAGGGCGCGCCCAGGGGGGTAGGGCGCGCCCCCCACCCTTATGGGCCCCTAGTGCACGTCTTGACCTAATTCTTTCGCCTATATATACTCTTATATGCCCAAACCACCAGAGGCATCCACAAAAATACTTTTCCACCGCCGCAACCTTCTGTACCCGTGAGATCCCATCTAGGGGCCTTTTCCGGCGTCCTGCCGGAGGGGGATTCGATCACGGAGGGCTTCGACATCAACGCCATTGCCCTTCCGATGAAGCGTGAGTAGTTTACCTCAGACCTACGGGTCCATAGCTAGTAGCTAGATGGCTTCTTTTCTCTCTTTGATTCTCAATACCATGTTCTCCTCGATGTTCTTGGAGATCTATTCGATGTAATACTTTTTTGCGGTGTGTTTGCCGAGATCCGATGAATTGTGGATTTATGATCAGCTTATCTATGAATATTATTTAAATCTTCTCTGAATTCTTTTATGCATGATTTGATATCTTTGTAATTCTCTTCGAACTATCGGTTTGGTTTGGCCAACTAGATTGGTTTTTCTTGCAATGGGAGAAGTGCTTAGCTTTGGGTTCAATCTTGTGATGTCCTTTCCCAGTGACAGTAGGGGAAGCAAGGCATGTATTGTATTGTTGCCATCGAGGATAAAAAGATGGGTTTTTCATCATATTGCTTGAGTTAATTCCTCTACATCATGTCATCTTACTTAATGCGTTACTCCGTTCTTTATGAACTTAATACTCTAGATGCATGGTGGATAGCGGTCGATGTGTGGAGTAATAGTAGTAGATGCAAAATCGTTTCGGTCTACTTGACACGGACATGATGCCTATATTCATGATCATTGCCTTAGATATCGTCATAACTTTGCGCTTTTCTATCAATTGCTCGGCAGTAATTTGTTCACCCACTGTAATATTTTCTATCTTGAGAGAAGCCTCTAGTGAATCCTATGGCCCCCGGGTCTATTTTCCATCATATTACTTTCCGATCTACTATTTTGCAATCTTTTATTTTCAGAGCTATAAACCAAATATACCAAAAATATTTACTTTATCTTTTGTTTAGTTTTACCTATCTCTATCAGATCTCACTTTTGCAAATAACCGTGAAGGGATTGGCAACCCCTTTATCGCGTTGGGTGCAAGTTGTTTGATTGTTTGTGCAGGTATTCGGTGATTTGTGCATTGTCTCCTAATGGATTGATACCTTGGTTCTCAAACTGAGGGAAATACTTATCTCTACTTTGCTGCATCACCCTTTCCTCTTCAAGGGAAAAACCAACGCAAGCTCAAGAAGTAGCACACGTCCGGTTGCAAGTATTTGTTCTTTGTGTGCAGGTGTTGTTTACGTAGTGTTGCTTCGTTCTCCTACTGGTTCGATAACCTTGGTCTCATCACTGAGGAAAATACCTACCGTTGTTGTGCTGCATCATCCCTTCCTCTTTGGGGAAATACCGACGTAGTTCAAGCAAACATCAAAAGGAATTTCTGGCGCCGTTGCCGAGGAGACATCATCAACATCTACCAGGTTCCTAATCACAAATCTCATCTCCTTGCAATTTACATTATTTGCCATTTGCCTCTCGTTTTCCTCTCCCCCACTTCACAAAAATTCGTCGTTTTATTCGCCCTCTTTCTTGTTCGCCGTTTTCTCGTCGGATCTCTTAATTGCTTGAACTTGTCATCATGAGTGACTTTGGTATGGCAGAAACAGATGATGGCCTAACTCCTAAAATTGGACGATCTGGCAATCTGGATGCTAAAACTTTTGTTTTGGGGCAAGGGAATGTTATAGGAAAAGAACGTATCCAAGAATTTTTCAATTGTGTTGGAAATTTAAGTCTTGATGATGTTCCTATACTTAAAAGGACTAAATCTTATGCGGAAGCTATCTCAGCACTAATTCTGAAACTTGAAAATAAATTTATTCGTACTCATCCTACCTTGCAAAGAATGTTTTATGAGCTACCCGTCATAAAGAATCCTAAGGCTAAAAAGTTGGCCACTCTTGTTCTTATGAATGAATTTGACTACATAATACGGGAAGCTAGGGAAATCTTTATTTTTATGGTATGAATCATGAAAAACCCATGATAGATGAAATTCTTTATAATAGTGATTATGTGCTAAGACATTTGCTTGGGGATAATCAAATCTTTGATGAGAACCTTAAAAAGGACGTCCCCGTTTTAGATATAATCCAACAAGTTTTCAATGATGTTAATCAGCACTATTCTTGGATTGTTGCCGGAAATCAAGGGGGATATGACGATAAGCAACTTGATAGTGCTAAAGTCTCTATGGATAAGATGTTTTATGTTGTTTTTGCAAAACCTTCTGACAAAAACACCTCTAAGGAAAATGAGACCAAAGATGACAACACTTAGATCTATGCATTATGTCTAGCTAAGGGCGTAAAACGATAGCGCTTGTTGGGAGGCAACCCAATGAATAAAATTTATTTTTGTCTTTTTCTTTCTGTTCTTCGGTGTTTGCACAATTATGCTACTGTTATTATTGTGTCTTTTGTGTTTTAATTAGTGTTTGTGCCAAGTAAAGCCTTTAGGATAGCTTTGGTGATAGTTGATTTGATCTTATTGGAAAACAGAAAATTATGCGTCCAGTAAAATAATTTTGAAAATTAACATAAGCGACAAAAAATTCTGATTTTTTTACAAAAGATTGATATACAAATTACCTCTGTTTTCCTAATTTCTCAGAATTTTTGGAGTTATAGAAGTATGATAAAACTTCGTATCTTTGCAGGCTGTTCTGTTTTTGACAGATTCTATTTTCTTTGCATTGTGTGCTTATTTTGATGAATCTATGGTTTGTATTGGAGGTTACAAGCCATGGTAAAGTTAGAATACAGTAAATATAATGCAAGAACAAAATTTGTGGGTTTTCTACAGTACTTAAAGTAAAGATTGGTTTTCTTATACTAACGGATCTCACGAAGGTTTTGTTGAGTTTTGTGTGATTGAAGTTTTCAAGTTTTGGGTGAGATTACGATGGATGAAGGAATAAGGAGTAAGAAGAGCCTAAGCTTGGGGATGCCCCATGGCACCCGAAGCCATTATCCAAAGAGAAGCAAGCAACTAAGCTTGGGGATGCCCGAGTGGCATCCCCTCTTTCTTCTAACGACCATCGGTATTTTACTCGGAGCTATATTTTTATTCGTCACTATCATGAGTTTTGCTTGGAGCGTCTTGTATGATATGAGTCTTTGCTTGTTTTTCTTTTTATTTTTAGTCATGAATCCCTGCTGGACACACCTATTTGAGAGAGCCAAAATTATGCTATGACTTGTTAGAATTGCTCTCTATGCTTCACTTAAATCTTTATGAGCTATGGAATTGCTCTAGTGCTTCACTTATATCTTTTTGAGCACGGTGTGCTTTAGTATTTTTGAAGAAATGCTCTCATGCTTCACTTAGATTTATTTGAGAGTTAGTAATTTTTTTTTAGAAATTCTCTCTTGCTTCACTTAAATTATTTTGAGAGAAGAAAATTTTTATGCTCATGTTCTTCACTTAGATTTGTTTGAGCTATCAAAAGCAACACATTAAACTAGTCCCAAAGTGATAGATATTCAAGAGGGATATAATAAAAACTTTCATGAAGATCATTGGACAAAATAAACTTGATTCCTTGTAATAGTTTTGCGATATGTTGATATAATATGTGAGTCATGTTGATGAGTAATTATGCTTTAGTAAGAATATTGGTGTTAAGGTTTGTGATTCCCTATGCAAGCACGAAAGTCAATAGTTATGCAATGAAATTACATCCTACTTGTGGTGCATTATTCGGTGTTAGTTATGCTTAATGCTCGCTTATGAGATTTTTTCGTTTCTTGGTTGGATGCTTCTCAATCTTTTGCTAGCCTTCATTTGCACTAAGTATGATCACTACTTGTGCATCCAAAATCCTTAAACCAGTTTTGCCATATGAGTCCACTATACCTACCTACATGCAGTATTTTCGTGCCGTCCTAAGCAAATTTGTATGTGCCATCTCTAATTTCAAAATAAATTTCTCTTTTGTGTGCTTGTACCGCTCATGAAACGGTAGGGGGTGGCTGATATATTTCCATGCTAGATGTGTTATTCTCAAGATGAGTGTTTATTTACTTGTCAATGCACGAGATTACGGCAAAGGTACTAGGGATGCCCAGTCCCGAAATGAAAAAATGAATTTACTTTATTATGTCAAATAATAAATTCCTTGGAAAGTGTTGGTATGGAAGGCACCCGTGGATACGGCTAGCCATGGAAAGTGAAAGTATGGTGGAAAAAGGAATAAACTTTATTTTCTGTTTGGGAACCGCCTATGATATATCTAGCATGGAAAGTATTGGGAACTACTCGATCATTTTAGTTGACAGGAAAAGCATGCCACCCAAAATGTTTTATCTCTACTTTTTTCGCATTGAGCTCTGGCACCTCTACAAATCCCTATTTCCCTCTGCGAAGGGCCTTTCTTTTACTTTATGCAATTTTTATTTTGAGTCTCCATCTTCTCTTATAAAGGACCAACTAAGGGGCACTATGATCGTACTTGAGCATTGGGTGTAGCTAATATGCGAGTGTGTTTCATGAATGGATCAATGATTGAGCATAATGGGCTAGGGGTAACTTGCTTTAGTGTTGATATTTTGAAAGACATGGTTGCTTGTTGATATGCTTGAGTATTGAAATCTTCATGTCAAAACTAGACTATTGCTTTGAATCATATAAAAGTCCAAATGTCCATGCTACAAAGAAAGGAATATGTGATGAACATGTTAGGTAGCATTCCACATCGAAAATTCTGTTTTTATCATTTACCTACTCGAGGATGAGCAGGAATTAAGCTTGGGGATGCTGATACGTCTCCAACGTATCTATAATTTTTGATTGTTCCATGCTGTTATATTATCATTCTTGTATGTTTTACAATCATTTTATAGCAACTTTATATCATTTTTGGGACTAACCTATTGACATAGTGCCCAGTGCCAGTTGCTGTTTTTTGCTTGTTTTTTACTTCACAGGAAATCAATACCAAATGGAGTCCAAACGCAGCAAAACTTTTTGGTGATTTTTTCTGGACCAGAAGACACAAGTTGGGCCAAGAAAGTACCTGAGGGGGGCTCCGAGGGGAGCACAACCCACCAAGGCGCGCCTGGGGGCCCAGGCACGCCCAGGTGGGTTGTGCCCACCTTGGCCACCTCCCGTACCGCCTCTTTGCTTTATAAATACCCCAATATTCCAGAAACCCTAGGGGAGTCGACGAAAACCAATCTAGACACCATCACGGAGGGGTTCATCATCCTCATTGGTGCCTCTCCGATGATGCGTGAGTAGTTCATTGTAGACCTACGGGTCCGTAGGCAGTAGCTAGATGGCTTCCTCTCTCTCTTTTGATTCTCAATACAATGGTCTCTTGGAGATCTATTTGATGTAACTCTTTTTGCGGTGTGTTTGTTGGGATCCGATGAACTTTGAGTTTATGATCAGATCTATGTTTTTATCCATGAAAGTTATTTGAGTCTTTTGATCTCTTATATGCATGATTACTTATAGCCTCGTATTTCTTCTTCGAATCTTTGGTTTAGTTAGGCCAACTAGATTGATTTTTCTTGCCATGGGAAGAGGTGCTTTGTGATGGGTTTGATGTTACGGTGCTTGATCCCAGTGACAGAAGGGGAACCGACACGTATGTATCGTTGCTATTAAGGATAACAAGATGGGGTCTATTTCTACATAAATAGATCTTGTCTACATCATGTCATCGTTCTTAATGCATTACTCCGTTTCTCCATGAACTTAATACACTAGATGCATGCTGGATAGCGGTCGATGTGTGGAGTAATAGTAGTAGATGCAGGCAGGAGTCAGTCTACTAATCTTGGACGTGATGCCTATATAATGATCTTTGCCTGGATATCATCATAATTATTTGAAGTTCTATCAATTGCCCAACAGTAATTTGTTTACCCATCGTATGCTATTTTTCTCGAGAGAAGCCACTAGTGAAATCTACGGCCCCCGGGTCTATTTTCTCATCATATATTTTTAGATCTATTTTGCTATTTGCCTTTTTATTTATTTGCCACTTTTATTTTTAGATATATATTATCAAAAACCCAAAAATATTTTTCTTCACTTTATTTTATTCATGATCTATTTATCCAATCTACTACAATTTATCTCACGTCTGTTTGCCAATTTCTGGCGTCGTTACGCGAAAGGGATTGACAACCCCTTTAACACGTCGGGTTGCAAGTATTTGTTCTTTGTGTGCAGGTGATGTTTACGTAGTGTTGCTTGGTTCACCTACTGGTTCGATAACCTTGGTGTCATCACTGAGGGAAATACCTACCGTTGCTGTGCTGCATCATCCCTTTCTCTTTGGGGAAATACCGACGTAGTTCAAGCAAACATCAGTGGTGACATCTGAACGTCGACTACATGACACTTCACCATATGTGGGCCTAAGGGAAGGGATTGTGGAGTAGTAATTAGATGATGGGTTGCTAGAGTGACAGAAGCTTAAACCCTAGTTTATGCACTATTCCGTAAGGGGCTGATTTGGATCCATATGTTTCATGCTATGTTTAGATTTATCTTAATTGTTCTTTCGTAGTTGCGGATGCTTGCGAGATGGGTTAATCATAAGTGCGAGGCTTGTTCAAGTAAGTACGTCACCCAACTACCGGTCCACCCACATGTCAAATTACCAAAGTAACGAAGAAGAATCAAACAAACATGATGAAAGTGACTAGATGAAATTCCTGTGTGTCCTCAAGAACGCTTTTCTTATTATAAGAGACCATTCTGGCCCATCCTTTGCTACAAAAAGGATTGGCCTACCTAGCTGCACCCTTGTTATAATTGTTACTTGTTGCTCGTTACAAATTACCTTGCTATCAAACTACTTGTTACATATAACTTCAGCGCTTGCAAACAATACCTTGCTGAAAATCGCTTGTCATTTCCTTCTACTCCTCGTTGGGTTCGACACTCTTACTTATCGAAAAGGACTAAGATTGATCCCCTATACTTGTGGGTCATCAGGGGGCGCCACCGCCGGGAAAGGATGGTTGTCCGTGCCCCATATTTGATTGGGGGGAGGGAGATGATGACTATCAACATATCATCATGGAGGCTGCTGATGAAGTCTAGGCCTGTCGGAGGCGCTTGCGGTTCTTGCTCGACCTGCCTCCGCTTGTTGGCAGACCTGTCCTCCACCTCCGGAGTCTCCTCGTCGGTAGCGCTTTCTGATAGAAGTGGGAGTATAGGGAATATTTAGTTAATACAGGGCAAAAGAAAAGTGTATTGGTAACTAGAAGTTACTAGGTAGGAAGAGAGTTAGAAAATGGAATAACAATTGGTTGCTTAAATACTACACAATTCCTCTGATATTGCTAGGTAAGTCAACATGCAGATACTTGAAAAGAACACTTACTTCGAACAAAGTCTGGACGGATGATATCATCGGGGAAGTTAGCATATATCTCATGATTGGGCTCTTTTATGTGCAGTGCAATTTTAGTGCCAGCTTTCACTACATAAAACTTAGAAATTTATATCCGAAGGCCCGTGCAAAAATAGGAGTGACCATGTTCATCAAGTCTTACAGAAGCAACGATTGTAAATCCATGGTTTGTGTTCAATATGACATCCCTGCAGTCTTCAGTTTTGTAAAGGGAAAGATTATGTACTACAAATGCTATTGCAAAGCAAGGAATGTACTGTAGAAAATCATAAGATTGTTAAAGAATATGGTAACATGCAAATATGGGAGTAATTGAAAGAACAATACAATAGTTGAAATCAAAGCACAAAAAATTATAATTAAACAGATAGTGTAACCATGATGTCATGGAAATATGAGAGTAGTCGAAAGAACAATACATCACTAATTTGCCTAATATAGAAAGAAGAAAAATCCCCTTTGACGTATATGCTGCATGTGGCACCTTTTATCCAAATGTAGCAATATATAGTATATGTTCAGGAAAGTAGGCCATGCCAACCGAGGTAGGGTGAGATTGAACATACCGTGTGCCTCCTGAAGTCATCTGGTATGGTGAGCTGGAACTCCATGGCTGTCTGGCCGAGCCCGCATAGTTCTGATGTGTCTGTGCACATTACACTCTATGAATGAAAGAAAACCCTCAAATCAGCTCGAAGAAAAATGAATTCACGGCAATTTCGGCCGGGTGATTAAGTGGGGCAGACGGACTGGGATATAAGATGAGCGAATATTTCAGTAAATTAGTTACCTTGTTGTCCATGAGAAAAAACTCTCAATACCGTGGATTCCCAAATCGGGCGGAGCTAGATCTATGGTGAGCAGTGTCGAGAAAGTCGATGGTGATAGGCGGCGGCAAGCGGCAGTGGTAAAATGCGGTGGGGTTTGTCGGCAGCCGGCAGCAGTGACATGCGTCAAGCTAAGTGGTTACCGCGGCGATAGGCGGTGACATGCAGAGTCGCGGAGGAGCTAGTGCAGGTGTGAATGGGGACTAGAGGGGGTGGCGGGCGGGATGAAGAGTTTGTGACGTGGGGATGGTGAGGGGTTTATTTTTTTCATTTTTGAATTGGGTGGTGAGGGTTTTCTGTCCCACAAAGCGTTTCGGAGGCAACGGTTTACTAGAGCCAACCATGTGTGATTAACGTCTATTTTAAAAAAACTGAGAAAATGGAAGTCATTGCACACGGTTCCAATCTAGGAAAATAACCAAGTTTTAGGGTGGGTCCACATTTCCTTCGTCGGTTGAATCTGAAATTTTTACCTGCGCTAAACATTCACCCTAATATGCATAAAATTCCATCAATCAAACTGATTGCATCCATATCCCACATTTAGACACAAGTAAACATAGATATAAAGCATACTCAGACATAGATAATAAGCATACACAAGCATAGTTTAGCCATTTATAGTTCAACCGACATTAAGCATACTCAAACACAGTTATAATTAAGACACTACATAATAGCCATATATATTTCAATCCCGCATCTCATCTGCCGGCAGGCCTGCATGAAGGTGAAGCTTCTGCAGGTACTCAGCGTACGCGGCATGTGCCACCCTACGAGAATATTTCTGCCTGAAGGAGCCAACGGCTCGTCCTCTTGCATGTGCAAGAACACTTGCATACACGTCATGAAGCTTTTGGTTGCAAAATGGGCATCGAAAGCCCCCATCGCAGGTCGTAATATGCCTGTTATGATTTCTCGCATAAAGCCCTAAGGGAGTCATGGACTAAGGGGTCCTCGGGGTGCCGGCCCATTGTACATGGGCCGGACTGGAGAATCCGTATAGTGACGGGTGATCTATGAAGCCATGGTGTGCCCTCCAAGTCAAGAATGTGCAGGATCTCTTTATCCCTTATTGTAATCTATCTTCGGTAACCCTAACCCTACCGGTGTTTATATAAACCGAGGGTTGTAGTCTTTAGGGCTAGAGCTATATTCATCACCTCATCACCTTAGGGTTTAGCTCATGCTGATCTTGAGGTAGATCTACTCTGGAACCATACTATACATCCAATACAATCAAGCAGGATGTAGGGTATTACCTCTTCGAGAGGGCCCGAACCTGGGTAAACATCGTGTTCATCGTCCCTTGTTCCCCATCGACCATAGATCCACAGCTCGGGAGCCCCTACCCCGAGGTCTGCCGGTTTTGACACCGACATTGGTGCTTTCATTGAGAGTTCCGCTGTTCGATCACCCAAAGGATTGATGGCTCAACCGGTCGTTGGAGACCACGCCCGCTCCAAGGGCCTCCCCGCCCCTGGTCATCTCCTCGTCTTCGGCGGCATATTGGTACGCGCTGATCCCACTGGTCGCCTCAACCAGATCGAAGGCTTCATCCCCGTAGAGGAACTCACCAGTTCGGGGGCATCAACCCTGGGACCAGCAGACTTACAAGAATCAGGTATCTCTCAGATTCCGGCTTTGAAGCCTAACTCCGACAGACCGTCCACAAGATCTCCCGCCGAGTCGCCGGAGTGTCCGGCACCCCCATGTGCCCAGCCGACAGACCACTTGGTAAGTCTATTCCGTGCAATGGGAATCTCCGTTATCAGGCCCATGGCCTATGATCGGATCGGGCTTAAACCCGACGACCGAGAAATCAACACCCCTCCGGTCACTCACCTTGTCGCTACCGTCGAAGAGGCCCAGGAGGGGCCGCAGCCTTACAAGCTAAGAACAGTGTACACTTGAGTCTCCAGTTCGGAGTCAGACACCAGCCCAGAGATATGCCAGGACTCAAGCCGATTTAAGCCGCGCACTAGTCCGGATCCGAGTCCTGCACGATCAGAACCAAACATGACTCAACCACCCATCAAGGATAGTCCGGGTCCTCTGCAGGAGGGAATCCTCGAATTTTTCCCACCCACCCACCACACAGAATACTCCCCGGATTCGGGAAACCCAGACATATGGGACCTCATGTATGTCAAACAGCTGCCAAACGAGACAGTCCATTATTATTGGGCTAGATTTCTCCTGGTGAAGAATAGCATGGCGCCTTGCTGTGACACAGAGATAATTAAAGCCTTCTAGTTCAACTGCAAAGACGAGGGCCTCTTAAATGCCCTCGTGCGTCGCTGAATTCAAAGCTTCACCGAACAATCAGACATGGTACGCAAGTATTGCGCCATGGAGAACACATGGAGGGCACAACAGATGAACATGGGGCCACCGCCCGCCGCGCAGCACGAAAGGTCTCGCTCTAAACGGGCATATACAAATCGGTCGCCGGAACGTGAGCCTAATGAAAAGAAGACTAGGCCTAGATCAGTGTTGGACGAGTTGCTGGATAAACCATGCCCAATACACTCAGTGTTGCTAGACGCAAACCCAACCCACAGACTTCAAACCTGTTGGGTGGTAAGACAAGTGGCCAAATATGGCGAGCCAATCTTGGGCCTTACACTTCCAAATAAGCAGTCCGTGGCTTCACCACAGGACCATAATGTCCTTACAGTATATGAGACATTCACCTCAAACAATAAAAGGAAAAAGGCTCTTCGAGAGCTTAGTCAGATATATCAAGTGATGGCCGCATAGCCTTGGGCAGCTGCGCCTATTACCTTCGACGAGAAGGACGAGCCAAGTCCACGCAGCAACCATGCACCGGCCGCACTGGTCCTTGACCCCATTATCGATGGTTTTTGGCTGACTAAAGTACTGATAGACGGAGGCAGCGGCCTCAACCTCATCTACGAGGACACTCTCGACAAGATGCAGCTCAACAGATCTCGCATCGAACACAGCCACACCACATTTCGAGGTATAATACCCGGTAGGGAGGCACACTGCTCGGGACGCCCAATAACTACATATCCGAGCCCTTGCTATTTCACATTGTGCCCTTTCACAGCGGATACCACGCCCTCCTAGGACGTGAGGCATTCTCGAGATTTCAGGCCATACCGCATTACGGGTACATGAAACTCAAAATGCCAAGGCCCAACGGGGTAATCTCACTTAAAAGTGACCCAAGCAAAGCCTTACGAGCCGAAAACAAGATGACATCCCTCACCCTAGAGGCATCATCCGAAGCCCTCGCGGCCGAAGAGTTGACAGCACTACGCACTACAGTCGACAGGGATGATGTGGTCCTCAGTAAAAGACAAAAATCCACATCATTCAAGCCAGCAGATGAAATAGTAAAATTTCAAGTGCACCCAATAGATCCCAATAAAACGGCATCTATAGGAGCACAGCTGGACCCCGCAATTGACAAGGCGTTAAGAACGTTCCTGCGTGAAAACTGGGAAATATTCGCCTGGCATCCCTCAGACATGCCGGGAATCCCACGCAGGCTGGCAGAGCACAGCCTAAACATCTTAAAAGGCTTCAAGCTAGTGAAACAGACTCTACGCCGGTTTTCCGAACCCAAACGGCAGGCCATGGGCGAACAACTAGCAAAACTGTTGGAAGCCGGATTCATCCGCGAGATCAAGCATCCCGAGTGGTTAGCAAATCTGGTTATGGTACCCAAAAAGGACAAATCATTGCGGCTCTATGTCGATTTTAAAGACCTTAACAAGGCCTGCCCTAAGGACCCTTTTCCCCTGCCAAGAATTGACCAGATCATCGACGCCACCCCCGGACATGACTCGCTATGCTTCCTGGACGCATAATCCGGATACCACCAGATCAAGATGAAGGAGTCCGACCAGGCGGCAACCACATTCATCACTCCTTACGGACCTTTCTGCTTCAACACCATGCCATTCAGACTGGAAAACATAGGAGCTACATACCAACACATGATTCAAGCATGCCTCGAAAACCAAATCAGCAGAATGGTGGAGACATACATGGACGACGTGGTTGTCAAAACCAAAAACATTGACCAGCTGATAGACGACCTCCGCCAAACCTTCGACAACTTATGAGCCTATGATATACGACTCAACCTGAAAAAATGCGTCTTCGAGGTCCCCGCCGGAAAGTTGCTCGGATTCATCATCTCCCATAGAGGAATCAAGGCCAACCCAGCCAAAATTAGTGTGCTATCCCAACTCGCAATACCAACAGAGCTCAAGCACGTCCAGAAACTGGCCGGATGCGTGGCAGCTTTGAGTCACTTCATATCTTGCCTCGGAGAAAAGGCGCTCCCACTCTACAGACTGCTTAAAAAGACCAAGAACTTCCAATTGATAGACAAAGCAACTGCGGCGCTCGAGGAGATTAAAACACTTCGCGCTGGCAACCCCATCCTGGCCGCACCTAGCGTCGGCGAGCCCATGCTACTAAACATTTCAGCCACCAATCAGGTGGTTAGCGCGGTGCTCGTCGTGGAGCGGGAGTCTGAGGGCCACAAGTTCCAAGTCCAGAAGCCGGTCTACTATGTGTCCGAGGTACTTACGCCATGCAAATCATGATACCCCCACTATCAAAAGATAGCTTATACGGTTTTTATGGCATCCCGAAAGCTACGACACTACTTTTAAGAATGCTCGGTCACAGTGGCGTCAGAGGTCCCCTTGAATGACATAATCAACAACAGGGACGCCACAGGACGGATCGCCAAATGGGCCATAGAGCTCCTTCCCTTCGAGATATCATACAAACCATGTCGAGCTATTAAATCTCAGGTACTGGCCGATTTTATAGCCAAATGGACTGAAGCCGAACTACCCCGAGAATACAGAACATATTCGCACTTGACGATGTATTTTGACGGCTCAAAAATGTTAGCCAGACTGGGGGCTGGGGTCATCCTAATATCCCCTACAGGCGACACTGTTCGGTATGTCCTACAAATAATGTACATGGACTCCAACAACGCAGCCGAATATGAAGCACTACTACATGGTCTTCGTCTGGCCACGTCAATGGGGGTACAGCGCCTCGAAGTAAGGGGAGATTCAAACCTAGCTATCTCTCAAGTCAACGGCGAATTTGACGCCAAGGACCCCAAGATGGCGGCATACAGAAATGCGGTTCTCCGGATATCAGCCCAATTCGAGGGCCTAGAATTTCACCATGTCTCTAGGGACAGCAACCAAGCCGCGGACGTACTCGCCCGCATGGGCACCAAGCACGACCCGGTTCTTAAAAACACTTTCCTCGAGTGGCTCTTCAAGCCCTTCGTAGTATGGCAGGACGGTGATGCCGGCGCAATAGTCAATGAGCCCGCTCACAATGCCTCCCCGGACAAGGAGCCCGACGACCATATCATTGGTGGCTCCGCACTCGAGGAAACACCTTCCGCCCATGAAATCATGGCCATAATTGCCCCCTGGACAGAACCTCTGCTTGCCTACCTCACTCAGCAACAACTCCCGGAGGACCAGACGGAGGCACGACGTATAGTCTGGCGTTCCAAAGCATACAAAGTACATGAAGGCGAGCTTTACAAAAAGAGCACCACAGGAATCTTGTAAAGGTGCATCTCCGAAGTAGAGGGGCATCAACTCCTGGCAGAAATACACACGGTGTAACATCCCAAAATTCTAATTTTGGAATGTTATACTAAATGAATAACTTTGATTGTTTGGTTGATTGTTGAGTGATCGATTGTGTGAAATTGAGTGAAATTTGAAACTTTTTGAAAGATGAATGAGAAGGAATGAAATGACTTAACCAGACTTTCCCTTTACCTTTTGGATCTCAATGAATTCAAATTCATTTCATCACAAAACCCTAGAGTGAAGATGATATGACTTCTTCCATTCAAAGAAATGAAAAGGGGTTTGAAAAGATTTGAATTCCATCTGAAAATATTTCAAATTCAAAACTTTATGCAACTCAATGATTTTCATGAGAGAAGATAAAATGACTTCTTCAAATTATATGAAATATGAGTTGGAAGTTAAAAGAATCAAATTGAAAGTCATTTGAAAGTATTTTGAAACCTACTTTCAATTTGGAGTTATTTGGTTTTTATTCAAATTATTTTTCTCCAAAAACTAAAATATATGTAAAATAGGGTAAAATGATTCCCTACAGTATAAAAGTGGAGAAATAAATTTTAAATAATTTTGGTATTTTAAAGATGATTTCTATTGGGTTTTATTGCAACAGTAGCACTGTTTGCTTTATTTAAACTTTTGTAGGTCTTATTGGAACTTGAAAAATAGTTCATGTTTTAGAAAATCTTTTTCTGAATTTTTTGATATATAATATGCCTATGTAAAAGTTTTATTTATTTTCTTCTATTTTGGTTTTCCTTCCTTCTTTTAATTGAAAATAAACGCCCAAGGTCTCTGGCCCACTAGCAGGCCGCCCCACTAGGCCCAGCCGCGCCCCTCCCTTTCCATTTTCATTTCGTGGACAGCCCAGGTCCCCTTTCCTTTTATTTTTTTCCTTTCTTTCTTCTTCTCCACGTACACGTACACAACACACTCCCGCCGCCGCCGCCGCGCCCGATCTTCATGGGAACCCTACCCCGAGTCTGCCCCTTCCCCAAGCCTCATGTCCTATATAATCCCTCTCCCCTCCTCCCACGATCCCCTTCAGAAACCCTCGCAAAAACCTCTCATGTCCGCCGCCATCTCCAAACCGATCTCGCATCCGCCGCCGCCGTTCACCGCCACGCCCAGCCACCGTTGAGCCACCCCCTGCCTTCAACCCTCGTCATCCGAACCCCCTCTCATTCCCGCACCTTGCTGACATCTCTATGTTGCCCAGGAAGCACCAGAGCCACCGCCTCGAGCTCCCAACGCCACCAGAGTTCACGGAGTTCACCTCGACACTACGCTCAACTCCGACATCCCCTCGCCTCACCATCCACAGAAAATCGGACACCCTCGACCTTCCGCATCGCCTGGACATCCTCGCCGACGCCGCCGACGACCGGAGCCCCGCCGCCCATCGGTCTCTTCTTCCCTGCCACGCCCATTCCTTCTTTGTAAGCGAGCGCTTCCCTTTTCATTTTTTTTCTTTCTTAGATGGAACCGTTATGTTAGATTAGATCGGTTTACTTCGGTTAGTCCCCGGTTTAGATTGTTTGGTTTATTTTTTTACGGTCTGGTTCTAGTCGGTTTAGCATAACGGTTTTTTTAATAAGCGGTCGCGCGCTGTTAGTTAGTTTCGGCCGAGCGCAGAATAGTTACAGATCGCACCCGTTTCGGCCCAGTAGCGCCCGTTGTTGTTTTTTTGTTATTTCCGTTCTGTTTTAAAAATAGAAAAGTTTCAATCTTGAAAAATCTGTTTCTCTTAGGTTATTTAATATTTTTAGTTGATTCTTTTTTTCCTAGTTTGAAAATTTCCTATAGTTTCAATATAAAATAGTTTCGGCCATGTCTCAGTTTTTAAAAATTGTTTTATATGGGTTTAACTCAGATTAGTAATTCTGCTATAAAATGAGCTAGGTTTAAATTTTTTTAGTGATTCTTTTTGCCACTACTTTGTTTTGACCTTGCCTAGCATTAGGATTAATTTGGATATTTTTCGATTTTATTAAAATTAGTTTTTCACGAAAACAACACTGCTTTAGATTCTTTTACTTTGCTGATGTTTTCTGTTGTTTTAATTACTTTAAAATTTATTTTTTTCTATTTTTATGTTTTTAGTCAGATTAGTTCTTGTAGAGTTAGAAGGTGAACTTTTATTTACAGAAAAAGAATTTTTTTTTCTCTTACTAGTTTTGTTTTAGGCATAAGTAGAGTTTTAAAATAGCTTTTTATATGTTTCTTTTTGCTACTAAAAGTTTATGAAAAATTCTTTCTGTTTTTTTATGAAAACTTATTTTTTTTCTTTTCTGTTAATTTATTAGTTTAGTATTTTATTTGTTGTTAAAGCCTAATTAGGTCAAAAACTACTTTTGTGTTGGTTGTAGTAAAACTCTATAGTTTTCCTTGAAATTTTCTTTGGATTTCTATTGGGATTTCTTTGTTGCTTTTATTTGTTGATTTTATTATTAGTGTTAGAATTTGTGTTCTAGTATGTTTGCTGATATGAATGCTATGAATGTTTAATTTAGATTTACATCGGAGTGACGGATAGTATCAAGTTATTTTCGAGAGGGTTGATATCTTCACCAAGTAACACCAGGCAAGTTCACTTTGACCATGCTTTTCATACCTATGTTTTTATCGCATTTAGTGTCATCTTTGCAACAATCCCTCCAGTAGTGATATTGAATCCTTGTAGTTGAGTAGTATGCATGAGGTAGGAACCCATCTCCCTGTTATCAATCCCGGGGCATTATGTAGTTTAAATGCTATGCTATAGTAGACGGGGTTGGTATGAGTGCACCGGAGTGGTGTGAGTATGAAGGACCCCCTACGTAAATGGCGACAACTTCATGACTGCATTGGCAAGGACTACATCTTCAGGACTTCAAGACCTCAAGATTTCGAGACTCAAGACAAGAATTCAATACACACTACTGGGTGAAGGACGGATTTGATGGGCACCCTGGAGCAACCAGTGGATGGCCGGGATGCATGGAGAAGCGCCATGACATCTTGCGGAAAGCTTCACCCAGACTCAAAGAGACGGAAGAATACTTCATGTCCGGAAGCTTACCTGTGCAACCGCAAGTCACTATGGGCTCTGGCTTGGTTGACCTTAGTGGTGACTCTGGCTGGGACGGTGCTAGCAGATGTAGAACTACGGTAGGATTGGATGAGCACCGGACAGTGGTCAGGGGAACTCTTTGGAAGACCATGTTTCGGTCGTCTTGTTCTCAAACACCCTGAAGTGCGAGAACGTAAAAAGAGGGATCGAATCTTGCGGGTAAAGTGTACAAACCTCTGCAAAGGGTTTAAACCTAATCGATTAGCCGTGTCCCCGGTTACAGACAACTTGAGCCTCTGGACTTGGATCTATCTCGGAACTCTCAACACCAGACTGATAACTTTAATTGTGGGCAACTTATGATGATCTGGGCAATGAGACATCGGTTGGCAGAACCATGTCATGATAGAAAACTCCGTAGTACAGACTCCTGATATTCCTTTGATGTAGGGAAAATAAAACCAGCTTTTACGCAAACAAAACTCAGATACAGAGCCACAAAGCCATATTGCATATAGTATAGTTTATCATCTGTTTTTCTTATAGTGATCTTGCCGGTACATTCAATGTACTGACCTACACGGCTGCAACGTCTCGTGTTGCAGATATTTTTCTTCCGACGAGTAAGGGTTACGGTCTACACTCAACTTGTCGATGGCGTTGATGGGACTCCACACCCGATTGTTTGTTTCTGCTGAGACTTATGAGGTATATATCTATTTTACGTTATTTATACATGTGGTTGCACTTTCATATATACATTGATGTATTGTGTGTGCCAGCATACTGATCCAGGGATGGCACGGATACACAGAGGCTTGACCGTTTGAGGTCAGGTCGCTACATGCGGGCATGGGCGGCCACCACACGGCAGCTCGGGCCTTGGTCAGCAAGGCTTTCCGAGCAGGATTCTTTTGGCCTACCGCCCGGGAGGATGCCCGGGCTTTCGTCCAACATTGCGTTGGATGTCAGCTGTTCTCAAATCAAAGCCACATGCCCCCCACAGCCCTTCGGACGATACCGATAACATGGCCTTTCGCGGTCTGGGGTCTCGACATGGTGGGACCACTCAAAGGGGGAACAAAGAAAAAGAAGTACCTATTGGTCATGGTCGACAAATTCACCAAGTGGATTGAGGCAAGGCCCGTCACTTCGGCAGAATCCGGACCTATTGTCGAGTTCTTATCTAACGTCGTACACCGTTATGGTGTCCCCCACAGCATAATTACCGATAACGGTACCAACTTCACCGCCCAGGAAGTCAAGGACCAGTGCGGCAAAATGGGCATTAAGCTGGATTACGCTTCAGTGTACCACCCACAGACCAATGGACAGGTCGAATGGGCCAACGGGCTCATTATGAGCGGCATCAAGCCCCGCCTGGTCCGATCACTAGAACAATTAGACTGCCATTGGGTCGAGGAACTCGATTCCGTATTATGGGGGTTGCGCACTACTCCTAACCGGTCAATCGGATACACACCATTTTTTATGGTATATGGTGCAGAAGCCGTTCTCCCATGCGATCTCATCCACGACGCGCCTCGAGTGTGCATGTACGAAGAAAAGGAAGCTGAGTTGGATCGGAAGGATGACTTGGACGCTCTTGAAGGAGAACGGGATATAGCTCGGTCTCGATCCGCACTTTATCAGCAGCAAGCACGACGCTACCAAAACCGTGAAGTCCGGGCGAAGACATACAACGTGGGCGACCTCGTCATCCGGTTCCCCGAAAAATAGAAGCATAAGCTCTCGCCCAAATGGGAGGGTCCGTACATCATCGACGAAGTACTGGCAGGAGGAGCATACCGCCTTCGCCACCCGTCCGACGATCACCTCGAGCCGAACCCGTGGAACGCAGCCCGGCTGCGACGCTTTTACGCCTGAGTTAGATGTTGTCACCCGCATACATCCTAACCTCTCTTTGTTCTTTCTTTTTATTTTTCCTTGACATGGTAGGTGTTCGGCTGAACCGAACCATACCAAGCCAATACCGTATACGTCATGGAATGTAACACCCAACTTTGCATGGGGGCTCCCTTAGAGGAGCCGAATAATATAATCAGTATACATCACATTCGTTTCGTTTGCAGCCTTCTCGTATCTTTCAAGCCAACATATGCATTTATTTGACCTAAGATCTTTGCCAAGCTGGGTTGCCTGGCTCCTGTGTTTACCCCTAGGTTCCCCATTATTCGGCTAGGGAGTAAAGGGAGCACCTCTGCGATTGTTACGACCGGGTCATCCGGGACCGTACCTCAGACGGGTGAAGCCGAAAGCTAGCGTTCTTACAGAATACAATAAGTCGGCCTAAGGGAAGTGAATATAGCCTCGCGCTTATCACCAGGGTTTTTTCGCAGCCATTGGTCTTCGTTGATTTCACGTATCCGGACTATAAATTTACCCGAAGAAAGGAACCTTTGGAGGAACTATTTTCATTGGAAGATGTTTCTTACGTCAAACAGTAATATAACATAACTCTCCGCACATGTTTCCTCCGTTCGAGCCAAGTGGCCGGATTGCCTGGTTCCCAAAGTGTTGCCTTGTTTCCCATGACACGTAGTACGGAACACTTCCCAATCACTGATCGGGGACGTAGAAGCCGATGGCCGGTTAAGACAACATTCTTTTAAAAATAAGACCATGAATTGAGCTCGGTCAATGTACAATACATAGATACATAGAATTACCAAAACTACTCTTGATCCACATCGTCTATCAATTGCTCTAAAGCGCAATCCTTCTGAGAATGACGAGCGGCTGGCATCACATCATCATACACCAAGCTTAGAGGTATCTTTCGGCCGTCAGGGCCCACTAGACCAACCCGGGCCATATGCTCCGGGTCCAGCTTGGTGAAATGGGTCTTTACCATAGCCCACGCCTCGCGCGCTCCTTCTCAGCAAGACGAGATCTTCCATAATTCAAACCTTTGCCGAGCTCCTTTAAATCGACTGGCTAGTTCGGCCATGCTCTCTGGCGGCACCTCTGACAGCCATAAGGCCTTCGCCATACTCTTCATGGCCTTCCGGGCCCTCTCGTAGGTCTTCGACAGCTCCTTTAAAAGGTTCCCATCATAGGTGCTGACTTCCTCCTCGGGCCGCCCAGTCAGGAGACCTAACAAGCAGGTGTTGCATATCGTCATTAAAACGCCAATGGTACTGCACCAACGTACCGGTCAGATCAATGCTTATCAAATATGCCACCTTTCAGCTTCTGGTTTTCCTCCAAGGCTTGCGCCAGCTGAGTTTTCAAGCTCTTAATTTCCTCGGCTTTCCGCTGATTCTCTTCCTTGAGCTAATTTTTCTCCTCCTGACTTCGTGTCAACACTCGTTTACCAGCCTCTAGCTCCTTCTGCAACCCTTTCTATGCATTGGGAAAAAAGGTGTTAATGCATAGAATACACCGTATACCTTTCTACGCATTGGGAAAAAGTTCTTTCTGCTTACAGGATCCAGTTCGGCCTTGGCTTCAACCAACTGTGTCCGGCTCACCTCAAGATCCTCGGACAGCTTTTTGCTCTGCTCTCTTGCGGCCTATAAAAAATAATATCGTTAGAAACCCATAAATCGGTCGTCCCGCCCAAATTAAGGCTTGGGAGCTAGTTGGCTAGGGAACATGATCTGCTTTCAAGCCATTTGAGTTACACATCTGCATTCTGGCGGCAAATAGACCGGTGATCCCTTCAAGACTTGTCTGGGCCGCTCCAAGATATGCGCCCACCGAATTAAAGGCACTAAATTCCTGGTCGGCAAAGGCAGTATGACGTAAAGTTTCCCTCCGGTGATGATGATTTATCACGCTCTCGACTTCGGAGTTGGTAACCGAAACATCATCGGAATCCGCCGGAGGTGCACCGGCTGCCGCGTGTTAAGAGGAAGCTCCGGCTCGTACCAAAGACTTAGGACCGGAGCTGCGATTCGGCGCACCCGAGGAATCTTTGGACTGATGCAGGGGCACACGTCTTCTGCAAAATTAAGCAAGTTTTAATAAAAAGGTATTAAAAGCAACCCTCGTTGTAATTCTGAAATACGTCACCTCTGGGCCAAGGAAGCAGGTGCTTCTGCTTCGGCGGAAGCCTTCCACTTTGATCCCCCATTAGGGGCCGAAGTTGGCGCGGTCCACGCTCCCCCCAAGATGGTCCGACGCGTAGTGCGGTGACCCTTGGGAGCAGAAGTCAGCGCGTGGGGAATAGCGCCAGATGAGCGCCCGGTTCGGGAGAGGGTCTTCTTTTCACTTACTGTGGAAGAGGGAAGAGCCCCAGGATGATTGGCTGTCAGAGCGACCTTGGCGCCATCAAGGCTCTCCTGATAAAACACTCCATCTTCAAAATCAATCGACGTCTCTAGGTCGTCATGATACCCAGGATTGTCGTCACGGGAATGATCCTCCGGTTGAGGAGGAGGGCAGCTAATGGACGCAACTTGACGCCTCCATCCCTGTTCAAGTACAATCAATTAGAATTCGGGCATAATCTGTGAGCTCAAAACAATGGATTGTGGCTTACCCAGTCCGCCGGATTGTATCCGGAGCAGCCTTCCCGAATACTCATTCGAGTGAAATCTGCCTCCTCTCCCTTGAAGAGATCGGCCTATATTTTGGCCAGAGCCGCCTTATTGTCTAGCCCTTGTCGCTGGTAGCGGATTACGTCGTTGGTCCTGTTATAGCACCATAAAGGATGACCCCGTTGCTGCAGGGGTTGCACGCATCGGGTAATAGCAATGGCCATCACTTTGATCATGGTCAGCTTACTGCTAGTTAGCAGCCTGATCTTGGCCCCCAATGAACGCACCTCTTCGCTATCTTGTTGGGAAGGGCCTTTGGGCCACCAGTTGAACTGCTTTATAGGTGGGTCATTTGAGTATTCGGGCAACCCTTGCTGAATTGGGTCGGTGAGGGGGGCGTCTTCAATATAAAATCACTCCGAGGTCCATCCCTCGGGATCTTTTCATGGGGTTCCAATTGGGTACCCTGTCCTAGCTATACGCCATACTTCGGCGCCGCCCACCTCGAATATGGATCCCCCCGATGGCGACGGACAAGACAGAAATACTTCTTCCACAAATCGAAGTGGGCCTCGCAACTCAAAAATATCTCGTAAAGGGCTACAAAGCCCGAGATATGCAATATGGACCCCGGGGTGAGGTTGTGGAGCTGGATCCCATAGAACTCCAACAAACCCCATAAAAAGGGATGGATGGGAAAGCCCAAACCTCTTAGAAGGAAGGGCACGAGACATATCCTCTCCTCCTTGCTCGGAGCGGGGGAGTTCTCGGCAAGGGCGCATCTGTCGACGGAGATGAGACCGACATGAACTGGGACGAAATCTGCCAGAGGGAGGAAGCACTGTGTCTGCAAGCGCCTCAGATGAAGGTGTGAAACAGAACAGCTCAACCAATCGCCTAGGAGTGGGCCGTGTGGGTGCGAGGATGAACCTGGGAGGTCGGCCATGGCGTCGTGGAATTTCTCCGGTGTCGTTCTTTGTGAAAGGGGAGAGGTAAGCTGTCCCCCGCACCTTTGGATCTATAAATAAGCGTCTCACCGTGAAGCTAGAAGGACGGGCTTGTGGAAGGATGGCATTGGGTCGCATGCCTTCTGAAAAAGGTGCACGAAGCCCTTGCCCCGAGGAATGGCATTAAACTCTGATGGTCCCACCTCAATCTTGAGATATCTTCGGATCCCAGAATCTTGAAACTGTCCGGGCCCGAGTACGTTAGTTCAGGCTCCGGATAGTGTTCGGCGAGATTGACACGGCTCCAAACTGAATAAAGGGATGGAAGAACTCGTCTTGCAAGCCGATGATATGAAGATTCTAGAGGATGATCCACGACATTGGAGGCAAGTTCGGGGGCTACTGAGGGAGTCATGGACTAAGGGGTCCTCGGGGTGCCAGCCCATTGTATATGGGCCGGACTGGAGAAGCCGTATAGTGACGGGGGATCTATGAAGCCGTGGTGTGCCCTCCAAGTCAAGAATGCGCAGGATCTCTTTATCCCTTATTGTAATCTATCTTCGGTAACCCTAACCCTACCGGTGTCTATATAAACCGAGGGTTGTAGTCTTTAGGGCTAGAGCTATATTCATCACCTCATCACCTAAGGGTTTAGCTCATGCTGATCTCGAGGTAGATCTAGTCTGTAACCATACTATACATCCAATACAATCAAGCAGGACATAGGGTATTACCTCTTCGAGAGGGCTCGAACCTGGGTAAACATCGTGTTCATCGTCCCTTGTTCCCCATCGACCTTAGATCCACAGCTCAGGACCCCCTACCCCGAGGTCTGCCGGTTTTGACACCGACAAGCCTCCTTAGCTTTTGCCTCTTGTACCTCTTCTGGCCATCTTCATCCTCGTTGTCGACATCGTTAGATAGCACCTATACATATAGTAAATAATGTGGCTTCAGTATATTTTATAATAATGCAAATTCAGCAGGTAGAGTTTATGAAACATAATATATCCTGTGACAGCGTGAACCCTAAATCATCAATTGATCTTGATGAACAACGAAATACAAACTAATCTCTAGAGAACATTTGGCAGTTGCCAAAACTTTGCATCAAATCAATTTTTACATGCCGTAAAGTAGGATTAGGATTTTATGTATTTTATGGCTATTTTTTAAGACATATCCAAAGATTATGGTTCGATTTTTTTAGCACAATCATCTATAGATACCAATATTGAAAAAAATGCACAAACATATATGTAGGACATTCAAAATCAATTGTCAAGATCTGGCTAGGAATTATTAGCACGAACACTAACCCTAGTCAGACTATTAGCAGAAATCATTTGTACAGATGAAACAATTAATCACTTATCATTTGTACCATTCAAACAATCAATACACTACATGGATCGAAAGAAACTTACTCAGATTTCATGGATTGAGAGAACATAACCATAGGATTTTATTCCAAAAAGGGGGAGACGGGACTAACCAGGGAAACCCTAGGATATATTTGCCACATAAATGGGTATAGATGACTAACCGGTTCTCCGTCGTCGTCGGAGTCGTCGCCGGAGTGGTCGTCGGAGTCGTTGTGGACCTCCGGCTCCAGCTGTGGAAGCACGACGCCGTCGACGACCTCAAGGTCGCATGAGACCTCGTCGGTGGTGACCGCAACCTCTGTCTCCAGCTTCACGCCATGCTCTGGTGCTTCAGTAGCACCAGCATTGCCACTCCCTCCAATGGGTCACTTCGGCGGCATCCTCATACACTGACGGCAGTGATGACTGAGAGCGGCGTCAAGGATGCAGGCGGAGAGATAGGATTGTGTGTGTAGCGAGAATGGGGGGTGGGGCCGCCTATTATGACCAGCGGCTTGGGCGCGCCATTAATATGGAGCAGTGGGAGTGAGGCGGGAGACGGTCAAAGGGTTGGCTCGCCTCCCGGTGAGCCTGCGCAGCGGACTGCTGGCATGCCTACCGTCATTCCACACATCTACTCGCACGCCTCCCAGTGACAATGCACAGCGAACACGCCTCCTGTCAATTCACACACCTGCATGCATGCCTCCCGGTCTGCATGCGCGGCAGACTGCTCGCATGCGTCCCGTCAACTCACGCCTGCTCGCACAGCACACGAGATGCATGGCGGCACGTATATTGTTTTTCTTTTTTGATGATTAATTCTGCCGCTTTATATTACTTAACCGAAGCATGGCATGTACATTGTTGGTCTAACGCCCACGGTTCGAATAAATAATGCGTTTCTGATATTGGTTGCCAATTATTAATAATCTTTCATTTGTAAGAAGATTACATCAAAACTTGTCTCAAATTTGACAAAAAAGTACAATATCACAGTCTATTTGTGTCCATATGACACCATGATAAGTTTCATCAATTTCAACTAAGTTTTGGATTTACTAGATTTTAAAAATCAAGATTCTCAAAGTTTGAAATTTCTTGCATGGGGACTAAACATGCACCCAGGGACACACATATGATTTTCCAATCCATTTTGGTGCACTATCACCTGTGCATGTAGATAAAATTTGATTTTTGCACATTATATCCCTATGAAATCAATCGATGTACAAAAACGTCTGAATGATCTCTGATTTTTTTTTCAAATTTTAATATGACACTCCTTTGGTCACATATGTTCACCGCAGAAAATTTTAACATGCCTCATAGTGGCGGTGTGTGTGTGTGTGTGAGAGTGTGTGTGTGTGTGTGAGTGTGTGTGTGTGTGTGTGTATGGGGGGAGTGTCTGGCAGTACACTACGAGTCGTGAGCCACCGTGTGGGATTGACCATTTTGTGAGGAAGGTGCCACATCAAAATCGTGAATTGGTTATTCAAAACCATTACACAACCCTTTTATACATACATGTTTGGATAACATGCAGTCGGTGGTTGTCCTAGGACACTCACTCGCGTGTGACGCTCTGTGTGGGCCTGCGAGATCGTCGTCCATCACTTTGACCTACAACCAGATAGGTTAATTTGACCAAGAAGGATGATTCTTTTTTGTTTGTGTTACTGTAGGAGTATATAGTACGCGTCGAAGAGGTGGGAGGGGACCAACATATAATACGTACGCGTCATGAACACCTCACTCCGTGTGGGGACTTTCCGGTTTCTGAGGCAGGTGCCATATCAAAGTTGTGCATTGGCTATTCAAACATCACACAACACCTCTTTGGGCCACATGCATGCAGGCGGTGGCTATCCTAGGACACTCACTCGCGTGTGACGCTTCCATCGGTGGGCCCGCAAGGTCGTCATCCATGCACATGCATCACTTTGACCTACATCAAGAGAGGTTAATTTGATAATCAAGGAGGATTCTTTTTAGTTTGTGTTACGGTAGGAGTATATAGTACGTGTCGAAGAGAGGGAAGGGTACAAGCATATACTACGCCTCATGATCCTCGCTCCGTGTGGGGGCTTTACGATTTTCGAGGCATGTGCCACATCAAAGTTGTGCATTTTGGGTACGTATTCAAACATCACAACCACATACACCTCCATATACATATGTTTGGCCCACATGCAAGCGATGGCGGTTGTCCTCTGACACTCACTCACGTGGTTATCGGCGATATCGATGCTTTCCATCTGTGGGCCCACTTGGTCCATCATTTTGGTCGACAGCGAGAGAGGTTAATTTGACTTAGGAGGGGATTAATTTTTTGTTTGTATTACAATATATAGGTGCACCAACAACTTAAGCTAAGCAAGATAAACAACTAAGTGATAGCAAGATATATAACATGTCATACTATGGCTATCACAAAGTAAAGTGCATAAGTAAAGGGCTCGGGTAAGAGAAAACCAAGGCACCTGGAGACGATGATGTATCCCGAAGTTCACACCCTTGCGGATGCTAATCTCCGTTTGGAGCGGTGTGGAGGCACAATGCTCCCCAACAAGCCACTAGGGCCACCATAATCTCCTCACGCCCTTGCACAATGCAGGATGCCGTGATTCCATTAAGGGACCCTTGAGGGCGGTCACCGAACCCGTACAAATGGCAACCCTTAGGGGCGGTCACCGAACCCGTACACTTTAGCAAGCCTTGGGGGAGATCACCGAAACCTGTACAAATTGCTCGGAGCAATCTCCACAATCTAATTGGAGACCCCGACGCAAGCCCGGAGCTTTACACCATAATGATTGAGCTCCAAAGCACCACCAACCGTCTAGGGCGCCCAAGCACCCAAGAGGAACAAGCTCTAGGGTACCAAGGACCCAAGAGGAACAAGCTCTAGGTTACCAAGCACCCAAGAGTAATAAGCTTCTCAACTTTTAACTTCCACGTATCACTGTGGAGAACTCAAACCGATGCAACTAATGCAATGGCAAGGGCACACGGAGTGCCCAAGTCCCTCACTCCCAAATCCCACCAAAGCAACGAAAGCTATGGAGGAATATGAGAGAAAGAACAAGAAGGAGAACACCAAGAACTCCAAGATCTAGATCCAAGGGGTTCCCCTCACATAGAGGAGAAAGTGATTGGTGGAAATGTGGATCTAGATCTCTCTCTTTTCCCCCCAAAGCTAGCAAGAATCCATGGAGGGATTGAGAGATAGCAAGCTCGAAGAAGGTCAACAATGGGGGAAAACACGAGCACAAAAAAGGGATTAGGTCCATTGGAGAAAAGGCCCCTTTTATAGGACCCCATGAATCTGCCTGTTATGTTAAAGAAAAACGTAGGAGTGGTACAACCGGTCCAAGGACCGGTACAACCGCTTTTTGTGGGTTTCCCCTAAAGCAGAGTACTAGGCGGTACAACCGGGGGTTGCACCGGTAGTACCGGTCAGCTGAAACCATCCGGGAACTACCGGGCTACTACCACCCTACCACTGCTCCAAAACAGTAGGGAGTCACCCCTGACCAGTAGTTGGAGCGGTACTTGGACCGGTACAGCCGCTCGGAACAAGTATTGGTGGTGGCTAAGTCCCGAGCGGTACAACCGCTTCGGACCACCGGTAGTACCGGTTATAACGAATTAACCAGTACAACCGGGCCACCACCGCCCCAGTACCGCCACACGACAGAGACCAGTTCGGTGGTAGGGCGGTATTAGGCCGGTACAACTGGATGACAATCCTAGGGTTTGCCAAGCATCAGGCGGTACAACCGCTCGGAGGCAGCAGTACAACCGCTTGCCAAACGCCCGAGGACCGCAAACACTAGGGAATCACCCCTAGGGTGGTGGTTGTGCCAGAAGTACTGATCCAGCAGTATAGCTGCTTGAGCAAGCTGTACAACCGCCAGAGGAGGAAAAAACAGAACTGCCACAACTTTTGCAAATGAGCTCCAAATAGTAAGAAGTGGCAGGGGGAGTATGCCTATGATATAGAGGAATGAAACCTCCATTAGCGAAGAACCATCATAAGCTCCCACATCGAAAACATCATAGAAGATGCACATGAACTCCGTTTTTGATGAACTCGAGCTTGTCAAGAAGATGACAATAAGCTCTAAAACTCACAAAGAGAAACACCAAACAAGAACCAAGAAAGATGATGCAAGGATGCAATGGTTTGAGCTCTCTACGAACGATAAGATCAAGCTACTCACTCGAGAGCCCCCCTTGATAGTACGACAATCGATCCTATAACCCGATCTCCCAACTATCACCATGAGACTGGTAAAATAGAAAACCTATCAAGGGAAACCTTTGCCTTGCACATAGTCCACTTGAGCTAGATGATGATGATCTTGACTTCCTCAAGTTGGACCACCTTTCTTGATTGTGTTGGCTTGATGAAGACTAGTAGATTGCTCCCCCATACTCCATTATGGGTGAGCCACTCTTCGGCAGATCTTCACAAGTCCATTGTCACCACAATGGATGGCAAGCTTCAAGGACGTGATCTCTTCGTGATGCTCCACTTCAACTTGCACAACGCAACCTAACCCCGCATAGAACTCTCACATAGACCATGGGTTAGTACACAAAGAGTAATGGACAATGCTTACCATACCATGGGATCACTTGATCCCTTTCGGTACATCTTCTACGCTTTGTGTGTTGATCAACTTGATTCACACTTTGACTTAGTCTTGATCAAACTTTTATCATGTTGTCAACATGACCACTCTTTGGATAATTCCTTGAATAGCACCTTGGTCATCACATAAACTCCTTGAAACCAACACATGGACTTCAAGAAATGCCTATGGAAAAATCCTTCAAATATAACTCAAGATGACCATTAGTCCATAGAGAATGTCATCAATTACCAAAACCAAACATGGGGGCACCACATGTTCTTTCAGCTTCTACATCATCCTTGCTACCTTCCGATGATGCGTGAGTAGTTCACCATAGACCTACGGGTCCATAGCTAGTAGCTAGATGGCTTATTCTCTCTCTTTGATCTTCAATACAATGTTCTCGATCTTCTTGGAGTTCTATCTGATGTAATCCTCTTTTGTGGTGTGTTTGCTGGGATCCGATGAATTGTCGGTTTATGATCAGATGATTCATTGGAAGTAATTAAGTCTTTTTTGAACCTTATTATGCATGATTATGATAGCTTTGTATTTCTCTCTGATCTATCCGTTTGGTTTGGCCAACTAGATTGATTTATCTTCAGTGGAGAGGTGCTTTCTAATGGGTTCAATCTTGCGGTGTCCTCACCTCATGACAGAAGGGGTAGCAAGGCACGTATTTGATTGTTGTCATTAAGGGTAAAATGATGGGGTTTATTCATATTGCTTGAGTTTACTTTGTCCATATCATGTCATCTTACTTAAGGCGTTACTCTGTTTGTCATGAACTTAATACCATAGATGCATGTTGGATAGCGGTCGATTGGTGGAGTAATAGTAGTAGATGCAGGCAGGAGTCGGTCTACTTGTCATGGATGTGATGCCTATATGTGTGATCATTGTCATGAATAACGTCATATCTATGCGCTTTTCTATCAATTGCCCAACAGTAATTTGTCTGCCCATCGTATGCTATTGTTTCGAGAGAGAAGCCTCTAGTGAAAACTATAGCCCCCGGGGTCTACTTTAATCATATTATGAAAACCAACAATAACTTGCTACAATTTTTATCTTTTATTTTGTTTTGCAATTTATACATCTACCTATACAAGATTTAATCCTAGCAAGTAACGAGTTCAAGGGGATTGACAACCCTCTTGCCCGCATTGGGTGCAAGTATTTGCTTTTGTGTGTGCATGTGCTATTCACTCGGGTTTGTGTGATTCTCCCATTGGTTCGATAACCATGGTTCTCACTGAGGGAAATACTTATCTCTACTATACTGTTTCACCCTTCCTCTTCGGGGAAAATCCCAACGCAGCTCACAAGTAGCACACGGGATCATCTTCACCAACCGTGAGGCCATGAACAAGTACAAGAAGCTTCATGAAAGGAAGATGAAGACCGCCAAGTGGGCTTGCGAGTCCGCAATGGCCAAATTGGGCATTGGTAATGATTTCAATTTATTATGTGATAATGCTAGGTTGCATCATTTTGTATACCAGGGATGTGAGATATATGAACGATTTACGCTTGATTTTCTTAGCACTCTGTCACATAATGTTGGTTTAGTCCCAAGAGTTGACGAGGAAGAATGGATCACTTTTCCCCTCATGGACCGAGACTTCAACATCACTCTAGATGAGTGGTGTAATTACTTTGGCTTCACCAACAATAATGATGACATCCGTTATGTTTATGCTTTTCTTGAACCACCAGAGGCAATCCTTCTACCAGATGAGTTACCATGGCCACAACCAAAGGGCCAGTTGCATTGAAAGTCTTGCTATTCGATATTTCAATTCTATTATGTTATCACTAACTCATTGTAGGCATGAGGAGAAGTTTCCAAGGTGAATTGTGAGAATATGCTAATTCTCGAGAAAGCAGCTAACCTTGATGTCGGTTATTCGCCCAACTTAGGGGCAATACTTTTGTTACACCTTGCGCACAGAGGCAGAGGTAGGGGGTGCGAGCAGGGGTTAGACACCCCCCATCGCCTCGCCCCCCCCCCCCTATTAGGCCTCACTGACATGGTGTTCTAGTTAGTTATACGTCTAGCACTAATGGCCTAGCATGGAAACTTCCCAGCCCAAAGGCCCAAAGCATCCCTTGATCCCTAGTTGTACACATGCGTCAGAAAAAAAGGATTACATCTAGCCATGAGATCGTGTACTTAATTCCCTATCCTTCCCATAATTACGTTCCTGGCTTCTAGGTCTGTTGGCTCCATACGTCTTTGCGCCGTCGTCGCCCATCGCGGCATCGCCTCTTGCTACTTCCGCCGTTCTGGTTGTCGCACAGCCGCACATGGCAAAGGGCACTACACTCTCGGGGTAATTGAATCCATGAGAAAGACCACAACTGCTCGTCTGCTACATCGCCTCACACATCAACAGATTGACTTCCAAGGAATCAAGGTACGCCACTGGTATATAGTAATCCATACGAATCATTACAATTTGTTTCAAATCAATGATTTTATTTACTAATTAGGTAATATTGTAATTTAGAAATATAGTTTCACTTCTTGTTCAATGCTTCTTGGAAAAATAGAAAATAGATTCATTGTACAAGCTCATTGCTTCGAAATATTACTAAGAACACAAATCCACTTGAGGAGCAAGCCATTCTAAATGATAATTTGAATTCATGTTATTACCAAACATATGTTTTCACTCGTATCAATTCTACTTTTGAGGCTATATATATTTTTGTGTTGTGTATCAGAAACGGTTATTATCGTTCTCGCCCCCCTTATGCCTAAATCCTGGCTCCGCCCCTGCAAGCTCATGCACTTGGATCGCTACTTAACTAGGTAAGATATGCATGCTGATCAGACCAAACAGAACTAGGGTTGACAAACAAAAGCTATTTTTTTACCACTCCTAAAAAAAGCAGTAGCATCAGAAAGAACCAATAGAACAAACCTACTACAGATTTGAAAATATACTCTACAGCACTGCTGGCTCTAGCCTCTACTGCACATTTTATTCCACAAGGCCTGCTACAACTTGCTTGCACTGCGATTTAGCCAGTAAACCAACACTCTAGATAATGTAGATACCAAGGAAGAGAAAACCTACAGAGCTACAAAAAAAGACACATCCGTGACATTTTGGGCCGAACGAATTTTTTTTGTCATGCTTATGACATTTCTATGATGATAATTGTGACAAAACCCGGTATCATCATAGATGTGGTGGGCTCCTACTTCTATGACAAAAAATCATGACAGAAAATGGGCTTTTCGTCCTGGGCGGGCCAGAGACGCACCTGCATGACATTCTTTGGGCCGTCCATGACGGAAAAAATCATGGTAGAAGCGAGGGCGAGGAAAATTTTGGGGAGTTCCCGGTTACGGTGGGTGATCGGGGTCGAGCGATGCACGGAGGGATTGCGCATTTCTCTCGTACACGTACGCGCGTGTGTGCGAGGCATTGGGCTCTAACTGAACCCGAGCGAGGCATCCGCTTACTGAACCCAAGCGATTGCACTAGCTACGTTACTGAACCCGAGCGATCAATCCCTTGGCTGTTAACTGAACCCGAGTGATTTCTTCACTACTGCTGCTAACTGAACCCGAGCGGTCGATCGCTACTGCTGCTGTTGCTTACTGAAGCCGATCGAACCTGCTGCCGCTTGATGAACAGTGAACGTGGGGGTTGCGATTGAACGAGTCGAGACGTACGTGGTTGGTGTTGGAGGAACAGTTCCCGGTGGGGGTTGGATGAACAGGACCCCGTGGTAGTATATAGGCCGTTGCCGCTGGATGAACAGGACCCCGAGAGGAGGCCGCCACAGCCGAGCTGGTTGGGGTGGATGAGCAGGACCCCGTGGAGGGCTGGTTGAACAGTAACCAGTGGAGGGCTGGATGAACAGTAACCAGTGGATGAACAATAGCTGGTGGAGGCAGGAGGAAGACGCGGTGGATGACCAGTGCAGGTGGAGGCTGAAGCAAGTCGACGGTGGGTGAACAGTAGCCCGTGGAGTCCCGTTTTGCCATACGCCACAACCCTCCAATGAACAGGACCCCCGTTTCGACCATAGTGCTCCAACACAAGTCCGTTTCCTCCGTTTTGCGGTACGCCACACCCCTCCCGATGAACAGGACCCCCGTTTCGACCGTAGCGCTCCAACACAAGTATGTTTCCTCCGTTTTGCGGTACGCCACACCCCTCCCGATGAACAGGATGTTGTTTCGACCGTAGCCGGTCGAACAAAAGGCCATTTCCTCCATACTGCAGTATGCCAGACCCCGTTTCGGCTATTCCATCCAAGCCGGTTGTCTCCCGTTGAACAGGACGCATTCCGACC
The DNA here is from genome assembly GCA_011799875.1 of Thinopyrum elongatum. NCBI lineage: Eukaryota > Viridiplantae > Streptophyta > Magnoliopsida > Poales > Poaceae > Thinopyrum > Thinopyrum elongatum. Next base: position 263,288,796 of record CM022303.1, read on the forward strand.
CAGTCTGTTTCCTCCCGATGAATAGGACATTGTTTCTCCGTTCCGGCCCAGCCGGTTGGCTGCCCGATGAACAGGACACCCTTGCTGCCGTCCATTGCCTCTCCATGTACACGAGCCCTAGCCGTACGTATGCGCGAGTACGCGTTCGAGACCCTGCCCGTATGTACGTACGTGGCCGTATTTTTTGGCATGTGGTTGTACGTACATGTACACGGTTTAGAAGGGACTGCCTGAACTGCTACGTCGGGGCTCTACTACTACACATGCCGCTGCTTGGTCGGCCATGGTTCATCGTTGCAGAGAGACCGATCGACCAGTATGTACGTACACGTTCGCGACAACGCGACGTACGCTTCGACCAGGTGGGTCTCGGCTGTCAAGGAGGATAAGGAGGCACTTCCTTGCGTGTGAAGTTATTGATGGTGGGTCCGAGCTGTCAGGGGAAGGATTCATTTTTTTCATGCCTAATATGGAGGCATTTTCCTTGCGTCTGAAGATATAGCTGGTGGGTCCCAGCTGTCAGGGGGGAAATGTTTTTTTCGCAAGGCCCTTCCGGTAGGTCCCTGCTGTCAGGTGGAGGAATCCTTATTTTGCACATAATAAGGAGGCACTTCCTTGCTGCGGCCGTGGACCCAGCTGTTAGCCTCTCCACGTACAATCCTCTTCCGATGTAAGTCGTTCCTTGACCACGTTGACCACGCCGCGCCGAGAGCACCAAGGCGGTGGACGACGGCGAGGCCTAGGAAGGGAATGACCCGGAGCCGGCGAAGACTCGGCAGTTGTTTCCCACGCGGAGGGGCGTACGAGAGTTTACTGGTTGAGCTGCAGTGTGATGCTGCCGTCGCCGGAGAATAACAGCAGGTCTGGGTGAGTACGGGGATGGCCAGGCCAGCGATGGGAGTAGGGTGGGGCGGTGAGGCCTACGCGGCAGCTAAGCCGGCCACGGGAGGCAGGAGCAGGCGGCATGACCGGCGTTGGTTTGTGCGGCTGGAGCAAGAAGACCAGAGGTTGAAGAAGCACTACGGCCGTTGGATGGACATCGTACGGTCACTGGAGCTAGAATCGTTCATATTGACTAAGTTAACAAAGCCCTCCGTCCTCGTCAACTTAGTAGGCCCACAAGTCAGCCTCCAACTATGGTGGGTCCCAGATAGCAGGGGGAGTATTCATTTTTTTTGTGCATAATAAGGAGGCACTTCCTTGCGTGGGAAGATATAGCTGGTGGGTCCGAGCTGTCAGCGGGAGGAACGTTTTTTTTCGCGAAATACAGAGGCCCTTCCAGTGGGTCCCTGCTGTCAGGTGGAGCAATCATTATTTCGCGCGTAATAAGGAGGCACTTCCTTGCGTGAGGCCGTGGACCCAGCTGTCAGCCTCTCCACATACAGTCCTCTTTTGATGGATGTCGTTCATTGACCACGCCACGCCGAGAGCACCGGGACGGTGGACGACGGCGAGGCCTAGGAAGGGAACGACCCGGAGCCGGGGAAGACTCGGCAGTTGTTGCCCACGCGGTGGGGAGTACGAGGGTTTACTGGTTCGGATGCCGTCATTGGAAAATAATAGGAGGTCTGGGTGAGTAGAGGAATGGCCTGGCTAGCGATGGAGTAGGGTGGGGCGGTGCGGCCTGCGCGGCAGCACAACCGGCCACGGGAGGAGGGAGCAGGCAGTCCCGGCGGTGCTGGTTTGAGCGGCTGGAGCAGGAAAAGCAGATATTGAAGAAGCACGGCGGCCGTTGGATGGACATCCAACAGTCACTGCTCTCGTGTGTTGACTAAGTTGACACGGCCTTGCGTGCGCGTCAACCTTTTTTTAGGAAAGCGTATGCGTCAACCTAAGTAGGCGCACAAGTCAGCCTCAAATCTGTGGAAAACAGCATACAGCCCATCTGCCATTATTTCTAATAATTTACAACCCATTTGCTAATTCTTAAGGATTTTTTTGGAGCCCATATTCTTTTTGTTAGCATTACAGCCCATATTGTGGCCACGGTTAAAAATTTCTACGAAATTTTGCATATTTCGGTGCGGTCCGAACAATTTTTAATCCCAAAATTTTGGGTCACATTCAAACTAATTTAAAAATAATAAATTTATATCAATTTAAAATCCAACATAATTTTCCCCGCAAAAAAACAATTAAATTCAAAATGTCGAAATCTTTAAAAAATGATATTTGAAACTAATTGCCGGTTTGCTATGTTTATAAATTTACATCCCATTTCTTACTACTTCATTTTTTGGGCAAGCGAATACATCGCTCTTGTCTTGAAAGATTTGCAGCCCAGCAGGGCTGAGAAAGCAAGTAGGCCTCCGTTGGGTATTTCTTTTAAAAAAGTAGAATTGGGCTAGCCATTTTCAGCAAGAAAAAAACACAACTGGGCTCATCGTGTGGTAAACATAAAATAAAACCCTGGCTAGACGGGCCATAGCCCCCGCACAGCCCCGTTGTTACCCTAATCCATCTCTAAAACTAGTATAAATAACAACTGCTTGTTCCTAAAAAAAAGTAAATAACAACTGCGCGACCTGCTGGGTCCCTGGTGTCAGCTGCTCGTTGTGTAATTCTCTCGTTTATTGACTACGTTGACAATGGTGTGGGCTCCAGATGTCCAACCATAAGGAGGAACCATTTTTTTGGGCTTGTAATAACAAGGCACTTGCTTGCGTACTGCCATGACCCTGGTGGGTCCCTACTGTCATCCTCTCCATGTACAGTCATCCTCTCCACGTACAGTCATCTCCTTGTTCCTCTCGGTTGTTGACGACATTGACAACGCCAGACGGCGGCGCACCATGCACGGTGAGCGAACCAAGGCGGAGGACGACGGCGAGGCCTCGGACGGAATGAACAGGAGCCATGGAAGATGCACCAGTCTATTCGCAGGCGGAGGGGAGTACGAGGGTTGACTTGTTCGGGTGCGGGTGCGTGTTGGGGCTGACGTCGCCGGAGAATAACAGGACATGTGGGGGAATAGAGGGAGTGACTGGCCAATGTTTGAGGATACGGTAGGGTGGCAGAGGCGCAGCCAACCGTGGGAGGCGGGAGTAGGCGGAACCGACGGGGTGGTTTGGTTTGGGCGGCTGGAGGAAGAAGACAAGAGATAGAAAATACACGACAGATGTTCGATGTCAATCCAACGGCTGGTAGGCAGAATCATTTGTTGAGTAGTGATTAAGTCGACACCACCTTGGATAGCCTTTTTCCTCGTGGGTCCCAAATGTCAGAATCCAAATCTGTCACGGTCATGCAGCCTTTCTTATGAAAATTTACAGCCCATTTGGTGTGCTAGTTCAAAATAAGTTTGTGGCTGCTGGTGGGGGTTAATCACTTGGGTTCTGTAATGCACAGTGAGCTCAAGCAGCCAGCGAGAGTGATGTTATTTCCCTTGGTTGGGATTTGTTACAATATTTCACTCTTAATTAAACAAATGGCAAGCCATTTGCCTTGTTTCAAAGAAAATATGACAGTCACAGCCGAGTTGAAAAGGGCAACAATATCTAACTCCAGCTTACAAACTGTACAAAAGCACGAGGGTTAATTGTTCATCAAGTTTAGACAAAACCCAGATTGAAAAGGGCAACAACATCTAACTCCAGCACTGTTTTCAGCAGTCATAGTCAAATGGATTGGTCAAGTCCATAGAATGAACATCCTGGGTCGTAAAATTTACTGGATTATGACCACAAGATGTTGTAAATAGAAGCCCGGCACGTTCAGAAGCCCTTTTGTCCACCTGAAACTCCTTTTTTTGCTCTTCGACATACCCATCCGTCAAAACCATGTTGCTGATAAACTTAAGCCTAATGGACAAGAGTAACCTCGCATTCAGCAGGAAGAATGTGACAAATCTAGTGTTTGCATGGTTGGCTACATATCGTTCCAGCGTTATTGTCTTCAATCGAATGTCATGAGAAGTGAGAAAATCCCGGTGCTTACGAATCCACCGATTGGTTATAACTTTCTTACCCAGTCATGTTGCCTAAATAGACATGAAGATTGAAAACAGTTAAGGTCTAAAAATAGAGTGTCGAAAGAGCAACAGATGAACGGTTAATTCTAGTACACTATATGTGGGCTTCCAATGTGCGTGAAATTATCACCTTTATATACGACTTCTCCAGACATGGAAAGCATTGCGGCAAGCCAAAAATCTTGTTCAGATCAAAACTATTCATTTGGATATATAAGATCTTGACAGAATCCAGCACCATTGATAGGCTATCCATGGAGAAACTCTTCATTGAGCATAGAACACAATATTAGTACAAAATGTGTACTCCAAGATGATATAGAACTTATGCGCAGAAATTTAAAATGCAGCTTATGATTACAAGTGTAGATGATAATATACAGTACCTGAAGAACTGTGGAGCCAAACACCATCTTGAAATGAGCACAGAGATCATGTATTACACCCAAGGTCTCCAATTTAGGTGCAGAGACGACAGTTATTTGCGACGGTGAATAACTAGAATCAAGGATCAACCTTAGAAGTGAAGGGGCATCTTTGATGATGAGCTGCCTTTCGTCAAAAGAAATTCCAATTCTTACAAGGTTAGGCGACTTTATTTGGAGACAACCGATTCTAACTGTGAAAACAAGCACCAAGCACTCCAGGGCAGGGCAACTGGAGTGGATGATGTTGTGCAATGAGGCCTCCGATATACGAACCCGCACAAGTGAAAGTTTTTTGAGAAATGGGAGTCAAAGGTTTAGTACCAGATTGTCTGGTAGGTAGCACAGCGCAAAGGTGGCGGTGTGGAGAGAGGAGGAAAACCACGAGATGGACATCGGTGCTGAGGGCACAAGTACATGGCGTTCGGTATCTGGTAGGTGATTTCTTGGGGAATATTAGAACTCAAGCAGCTGTAGTTCTATGAATTCAGGGGATTTCAGCCAGGCGTCCACCATGCAGGGCATGCTATGCTTGCTCAGGTAGCATGACGGGATGCAGAGGCTTTGAACAGAGCCCTGGTGGGAGGAGATGATGGCTTTGGGGAGTTCAAAATCATTAAAGAGAGATAGCTAACAACAGTCGAGATTAAGGGGCGTGGCGCACCATAGAGGGCGCCACCGAGTTGAGAGGACTTGGGTGCGGCAGTAATCCTTGGTGGGGAGAAGCGAGATGATCTCCCCAAGGATGGCGTCCGGGAGATCGCTGATGCGGTCCACCCGAGATTTTACGGGTTCCTGGGATCCGGTGGGGGCGGGCTTGCTGCTTCTCCCCGCGCTGCCGGGTGCGGGATCTACAACAGGCATCGCCGCTGGCGGGAGCCTCATCTTCTTGGCGCTGGGGTCAGACGACTCCATTTTCCTCGAGGGCGTCGCGTCGAGCTCACGGATTTGAGCAGAGTAACGAATGACGAGCCTAGTTGTAGTGCGAGTGAAGAAGAAGGGGAGCTGGGGTTTTCTGTAGTAGTGAGGAAGAAGGGGAGCTGGGGTTTTCTGTAGGAGTGAGGTGAGGAATTTGGGGGTACGAGTGGAGCGAGCTGACGTGAGGTGGGTGGGAGTGAGGAGGAAGAAGAGCACCCAGGTTTTTTTGGGGTTCGGTGTGCTGGGTAGCGCCTCTCATTAAGTAAATATATGGGCTTTTGAATTGATTTTATTATTTACTAGGGTGGATGGGTTGTTTTGTCTTGGGCCCAGAGAAACAATTACTACTAGTACAGTGGAGACACTCTACAGCTACCCAGAAAAACAATTACTACTAGTACAGTGGATACACTATCGCTTCGGGCTCCTCCGAGGTCATCGAAACGTCTCCCTCTACTGAATGCCGTTTTACTTTGGTTCACCGACATGCGGGCCATGCAGCGCGTGGGCCCAAATGCCATCCACCAAATTAGAAGGCGATATGCAGGAGGAGAGTCACCCCGGTCGTAGCGCGGCAGTAATGAGCCGTCATATCACAAAACCGCACCTCCCCGCAGTCTAAGTTTGACGGACGAAGCAACCATCATTTCACTCTTCGCTGAATCCCCTTCTCCCTCACCGTCTTCAAGAAAGCCAACACTCGCATCTTCCATTGTTCTTCTCTCCCAACAAAGGGAAGGTAAGCGGATCCGTGATGTTGGTATATTTTCTTTCAGAAAAAAAGAACTTTTGCAAAGCAGTAACCGATCCTCACTCTCTTTTTTGTTTCATTGTCATTGCGATTGTGTTTTCCTTTCAGTTGTCTCCTAGTATTCGTCAGTTTCCTGATGGACCAAGGAGGAGAACCAGGCAAAGATCTACCGATGTTGGAGCAGACACGGGAGGCTGATCCCCATGAGACAAAGAGCTCCAAGAAGATGGAGGCAGCCACCGAGCCAACTCCAGATACGCTCACGGGCACTACTGAGATGGCCAATGCCCCGTTTGAGGTTACATCCCCCATGGCCCCGCAGGAGAAGGTTTACCTCCTGAGGATGTGCCCCCCGCACCCCCCCCCCCCCCCCCCCCCCCCCGCTGAGCTGCCCAAGGTGATTTTCTTCTTTGCCGATCTTGATTGTGGTTTTTCATCTAAGTATGTGGTGATAAATAATGCAAAATTTTATTAGCTTCGATGCCATGCTACCTTCCCTGTCATGCATACTTTTGACTCTACATAGTGGTTTAAATAACTTGTGTTTCTTATATTGGAAAGTAATTCAGAATTTGTTTTTGTTTCAATTAGAGCCCTGATACAGACAATGATTGTGTGGTTGTACATGTCACTCGCTATGAGGCGGATGACCTGAATATACACACTGGGAAAACAAAGTTCTTAGGCTGTTGGATCCTGGAAGCCATTTGCACTTATACCAAAGTCGAGATGTATTCTAGCCTCACTGTTGTCAGGCGTGTTGTCTAGGGTGTACTGAAGCACAAGAAGTTCAAAGCTACTCCTTCGTTTGTCAGGCATACTGTTCTTGTCAAGCTTATGCATGAAGATGACATGGCATGCCTCCACAAACAAGTTTATGAGTGGCAAGGCCACAAGGTTATCTTCAGGAAGGTTCACAAGATTGAGCTGCTCCCGGACGTCCTCGATGATGTTCATGGCAAGGTCCATCTTGTGTCCATCCCAAATTAGATCGAGGCATGAAATAGTTGCCCCAGCTAGTGTTTAAAAGTAGTTTGGATTGTGTCTAATTATCCGAACCTTGCCTATTATCGAGCCCTCTGGGGCTAGTACTCTGTTTGAATCCATCTATGGGAACTACTGCTACTTTTGTGTGCCCGTGAATCATGTGAGAACCATCCTAATTGTTGCCGAAACAGATGCGTCCTCACTAGTTTTTTCATGTAATATGGCATGGTAAGACATAAGTTGTCACGGTTTATCATACAAGCAGTGTGTGTTTGATGAAATAGAGTACTTGTTCGACAACTGTGCACCGACAGATACATAGGGTACATAAGGCTGATTAAGTTCTTGTAAACACTGTTGGTGCTACCCCACTTGTAAACATGGCACATTGGCTCAGCTCGCTTCAACACTAGAAAAGCCGGCTATCGACCAGCTAACAATCAATAATCTACTGTCTGACATATAAGCAACTACGTATCTTGTTATAGTGGTTCATGCAGTTAACTGAGGCCACAATGTAAATTCCAAACGTTCACACGCTAGTCCAGTGTTCATGTGGAACATTCACATTAAACTCGGCTTCATAAAATACTTGAAAAGCATAAGTTAAGCAATTTTATACATCTCAATGATTCATAGAACATAACAAACATTTACTAGTCTCTACTCTTATAAAAATAGAGTTGGTGATGATGGTGTGCCTGCCATCCTGCAATATAGGCCGTCCGATTTGTATCTGACGGATAGGAAGGAAACTATGGCAATTTTGCAAAAAGATACCAACACCCCTCTCCACATTTGCAAATAAGGCCTTCCCTCGTTCATCCTTTTCTCTCACAAGATAAACTACTCATACAAATGCACCTTGATGTTCCGTGCAACGCACGGGCATCTTGCTAGTTCACAGAAAAAGACAAAGTTGTGAGAAGGTTTACGAATTAGGAAAAATCAAGCAAGGCTTCTCTGAGCAAAGGGCCTCCCTAGGCAGGCTTTAATTTCCTGGAGTTCACTCTGGTTTTTCTTGTTGCCACCATCCAGGGTTAGGTTCTCTCATTCCAGAATAACCAATTATAATTGTGTTCTCAGTTGGAATGCTGAACTGAACCATGTAGTGTACTGAACATCTGAACTTCTTGTGCAGTTCCACTAAATTTAAGCACTCTATTTGCGGAAATAAGCAGACCACAATGCCTCTTGTCCGCGCACCTGTCCCAAAAACCTCCATGCAGCCATGCCAGCTAGTCCTCTGTCCATCCATGAACTGGGAGAAAGTGCATTCCCGACTAGGATGCAGTTGTTTTCGCTCGTCCCTGCACTGCAATCAGGAAGTAAAACATACGAATTAGCTTCTTTTAGATTGTGTTGGTCATTCTACCTAGTTACTACCAATGTAGGAATACCTGGAATACGAGTGGTTAGATGACGGCAGCTAGGAATAGCCATCTCATTTTGTGCAGTTCTACTAATACTGAGATGTGTACTTTTGATTGCGCAGATAGAAACGATATGGAGACAGACATCCCTGTTTGCGCAAATATGAAATACGGTTATTTAAACAGTGACAGTTATTTGCAGTGGCATATGATTAACAACAGCATATATTGTGTTATAATTGCCACTACATTGACAGTATGAAAGTGCCCTTAAGTAAGAAGTAGCATCACATCACATCAACACTGCCACTAGATTAACATGCAGAACAATAGCATTAGTATTACTGTCATGAGAGTAGCACATGGTCAGTAAATGTGCAATAAAATTTGTGCAGTTCCACTGGGATGAAGCAATGTTAGCGGTGTGAGATTTAAGTGTAACTGCAAAAACACAATTCATGGGAAATAAAGCAAGATGGAAGCACTTCATAAAATGGTGGTGGCATTGCTTCAATTTATCGATGGCACTAGACCATTACTTAATAGTGACATTAGGTGGCATTGCTTAAATTTATCGACGGCACTAGACCATTACTTAATAGTGACATTAGGTGGCATTGCTTAATGCTTCATGTGATTTTACATTAACGGTAGCGATATGGGCGTAGGGACAACAGGGGCATAAAGTGGTGAGGCAGATGTGGTTGCCGAGAGCGGCAAACACTCAGGCAGCATGTCTGCATTTGTCCCATTTTTTATCTCCTCGGCGACATTTTCATATGTGAGCATAGGAAATCTAGACGTGCTCATTCTCATTTGCGTTGTCCCCCAACACCCCTCACTTTCTTTCCTTTTTCGACCAAGAGACAGGTCCACTTCCCCCCACCCTTCGCCATCCACCACGCTTTCTTCGCCTTTTCAACCAAGAGACCAATTGGGTAGCCAGTATCTACTACTTTCCCTCGTTTCCTCTTAGAACCAAGTCCTAGATTCATGCTACAGCTTTCCCACTTTCTTCCCTGTTTGAACCAACTCTTAGATTCGACTGTATGAACTAGCTTTACCTCTAATAATAGTAAAAGTCCAGGTGGCTTTGGAACAGCCGACGAAAGTAGAAAAAGATCCACACGCAGCCACGTGGGGAGCTGGGGCAGTAGAGCAAGGCAGGTTTCGAAGGAATATATACCTGAGGGTCATCGGGATGTGGCAAAGACGGCGTCGGGAGGCCGCATATTGGCCACAATACCGTAGGGACGAAGAAGGGGTCGGAGGCCCTCCCGAGCCGACCCTGTCTCGGAGAGAACGACACAGACGCTGATCGGGACATGCGGGCAGCTATTGATCTCCTCCCCTGCTGCCGACGACCGCGTGAACGATGCACCTACACCCCTGCCCCGGTTGAGGTGGTCCGGCCGGATTTGTGACCAGCCGTGAGCAGAGAGAGAGTGTGGCCACCTATGTCTTGCTTAGATCTGGAGAGCATGAGAGAGTGAAAGAGAGGAACCCTAGTAAAGCAAGCGCCGAGGCTCCTGCTTATATATATAGTGGAGTGATTTTGTTGTAGCAGCCGTTATTAAATTGAATATGCGCGAACCACTATTTTCATTTAAAGTTCAAGTAAAAATAAAACTCGGTCAATAACGTGCCACCGCTTCCAGGTCGTACTATCAAATCACCGCGTCCAGGACGCACTATGTACTGTATCATTCACGTGCAGTCCCCGACCCTCCATCAAGTTGAAAACTAGACTAGTCAAAATGTCAATTGGGATGCCTCTTTGTAAACAAATGCGCTCCTAGCTTAAAAAAATGAGCTCCTACGTGTACCCACGAGTGGGTGTGAGAGAACTAGTGCGTGTGTGCACCGCTTCTCTTCATGATAGTACAATATACTTCGCCCAAAGAACGTTCGCCACAAGAGTAATAGTATAAGTGTGTGACGTGTGAGTTAAAATAAAAGGTGCGCGACATCTTTTATTTTTTAGAAGTCCTAAGGGTAGGGTGTGAAGAGCACATATGTGTGTGACATCTACCTACAGATAGACGGTGGGTGCGAGAGGACTCGGGAGAGTCGTGCCTCGTGAGGGTGCGTGTGTGTGTGAGAGAGAGGGGCCACGTATCAATGCAATGCATGTGTCCGTAAATAATATCTGACAAATGTTCACCACAAGCCATTTCCTGACAAACGCCGTAAGAACCATTAGATCGGCATCCGACAGTGTCAGTTTTGCCATGGCATTTAATAGAACAGCCACTCCTCCGACACACAAATCTTCCACGCGTGTTAGCAACTGCCGTATGCTACTCCCTCCGTTCCAAAATGTAGTGCATATAGCTTTATTGAAAATTTGAACCTCGGAAACTTTTGCCGAGTTTTCGTATACCAAAATGCACATATAGAATACCCAGTATATATCATTTCATTCATCTTCAAGAGGTAACTATAAAGATGGGGGAGGTGTGTACAAAGAAAGACCATCGTATCACCTGCAGCAATTTCAACCATCCTTTGGTGTGGAGGAATATCATAGGAACTCTATATGATATGATTTTTATAGGATTTTTTCCTTTAGAGCCAATTGGTTCATAGGAATAGATTCATATAATCCACATTTCAAAGGAAAATAAACATGATATCATTTTTATAGCTTTAGAGCCACTTGGTTCATATGAATGGATTCCTATACTCCCATAATTTCAAAGGAAAATAAACATTAGCGTATATTCAATAGAAAAGTTCCTATGATGTGAAGCAACTGACATCTCTTTTCTAATCCCTCCTCATAGGAATTGAGATACATGTCATCTCTAGATTCAATAGAAAAGTTCCTATGATGTGAACCAAATGACATCTCTTTTCTAATCCCTCCTCATAGGAATTGAGATACATGTCATCTCTAGATTCAATAGAAAAGTTCCTATTATGTGAACCAAATGACATCTCTTTTCCAATACCTACTCCTAGGAATTGAGATACATGTCATCTCTTTCCCTACAACTTCCATATATACATCTTCTATTCCTAAATAGCTAGTACAACCCACTAGTAGCTTTTTTTCCTAGACATGCAACTATGGCACATGAACACGTCATGCATGCAAGTCATAAATCACATTGTTTTTGTACTCTATGCATGCAAGCACCACATCATCAATGCGTGCATGTTACTCATAAGTTATTTCTTGCATTAGATTTTGTATTGACAATGTATGTGTTGGTCACGTGCACACATATGTAGTTCACATTCACATTTTTGTTAGAAATGTCATTCTTTTAACTGCAATTCATTTTTTCTCTTTGTATTACATTTTAATTTTAAGCATACATTCACTTCCCATTAGTTATAGATGTTTTTGGAGGAACTTTTATGCATTATTTTGAGTAGCAAATTTCACGCGGCCGCGGGTATATCAAAATGTGGGGCCCATGCGTCATTGCCTTTCGGTCAAACCTACGTCCACAATTTTTTGTACGTATATCTCCACTGATCCCCGAACCCAAAATTCTGCCTTGTTCCCGTAAAACCAAGCGGCCCACCCGTATTAAGTCGTCGACTCGAACTCAATCCCTCTCCCATTTACTACGGCATGGCCCCGCACGTTGTAGTACTCCTACAAACCCTACCCGCCGCACGCATCATCGGTTTTCTTCAAGAGGACGAGGGAGAAGCGGATTTGCAGTGGAGGCTCCTACCCTAGGGCACCCTAGGTAGCTGCCGCACGCATCATTGGTTTTATTTTTTCTTTATGCCCTTGCGCCCTAGAGTGAAATGATGGTTGCTTCGTCCGTCCAGCTTAATGCGGGAGAGGTGGGGCTTTGTGATTTGACCCCTCATCGCTCATTTACTACTACTGCGGCGCTACGACCGGGGTGCCTCCAAGTCCAACCGCTGCTCCGAACTGTAATTTGGTGCATCACACATGGAACAAGACGGTGGATGAGCCACATTTCGGCCAAAGGGGTCCTGTTAAGTGTGTCGCCATTTCGTGTGCGGACTGACCCTACTGAGTTGCTACGCCAACACGACAGGAGCAGCCTACCACTTGGTTTTGCTCCTTGGTGAATCCCGACTATATTGATCTAAAAAGATACTACTCCCTTCGTCTCGGTGTATAGGGCATGCACGTAGTTCTAGGTCATCCATTTGACTAACTAAATATGATTTATATGTCACAAAAAATATATCATTGGATTCTTAAGCGGATGTAGTTTCTAAACATATATTTTTCATCACATATAATACATATATAGCTAGTTAAATTCTCAACCTAGAACGACGTGCATGCCCTGTAAACCGAGATGGAGGAAGTAGTAAAAATGAGGTGATTTTACCGAGCGGTGGGCGGGGGAGCATGGCCTGTCATGCGGTCCCACGTGTCATGATGTACCAAGGCGATGCGCGTCTTTCTTGAGGCAGAACAATGGTAGAAGCAATATGTGGTTTTCTTGAAGGAGATGATGGCGAAGCGGATTCAGTGAAGTGTGAAATAATGGTTGCTTTGTCCGTCTGGGGGAAAGGTGCGGCATTGTGATTTGACGTCTCATTGCTCATTACTACTACTGGGGCGCTACGACTGGGGTGCGTCCCCCTGCTGTTCTGCACTGTTATTTGGTGCATGACACGTCGACCTAGTTGCTATATGTCCCACATGTCGACGAGAGGAAGTACATAATTCATGAAAGCGAGCGTCTCCACTCTTTTAGTACGACGGAGGAGTACAAGACACGGCTTGGTTTTTGCTGCTTCGCGCGATCCATCGATACAAACCCGAACTAAAAAAGGCGAGGGCGGGTCTTTTCCCGCGCGGTAGGCAGGGGAGTTTGGCATAGTCTGTTCGAGGCAACGAGGCAGGAAGGGATACAAGCAAATAAAGGTTGAGCGACTTAGTTTTGGGAAAATCTGATTTTACGGAGTACGTACCCACTATGGAGGTAGTACTACTTACTACTCCCTCCTTTCCGGTTTATAGGGATGATCTAAAAAAATCATTTTTCCATTTTATAAGTCTCAATTCTACTAGTACTTACCATCACAAGTTTGGATTTCGAGGTGCATTAAATCACCTGATGCAAGCAGTATCAAGAGAAAGCTCACCAATGCATGTAGAAGTTCATGGAAATTTAGTGGTCATGCATGCATTCGTTGTAATTAATGCATCGGTAAACATAACTTTTTGAGAAAAACGAGCGTACTAATTAAGTACTTGTGCAAACTAAGAAATTAATTCCACCACTCACCGTCTACCTTGGTTGGAGAGATTTTGAAATTGAGCCATAAACCGGAAAGGAGGGAGTAGTAACATAGCCTAGGGTAGCTTGCTGCACCAAGGACTCCAAGGAAATTGCTATAGTACTACTCCTATGTACTACCACTGTACTACTCCTACTACTAAAAGACATATATTTCAAACAATATTATAATCTCTCTAACCAAGGTAGGGGAGTATATGTCTAACGGAGGGAGTAGTAAAATTTTCTCCTCGTCCTGCGAGCCACCGCGCGCGTGGGCGAGGGAGCGGGCGTAGGCGTAGTAAGCAAGCTTCTCCTCGTCCTACGACTCTGCGAGGCACCACACCCATGGGCAGAGGAGAGGGCGTAGCAAGCTTCTCCTCATTCTGCGAGTTGACGGGACACTTCAAAAGTAGTACTACAGAGCATCTCTAGTGTATAGAGCCTTGCCTCTAAGGTAGGCCCCACATGGTTTGCCTCTTACCAAATGAAAAAACCACAATGTATAGAGACTCTAACCAGCCTCTAAGGTGGGCCCTAGCACAAATTTAAAAAGTATTGATTAGCACCACATTTGTCCAATCAGTACTATTTCTCTTGTACTCCTACTTTCTTATGCTTCCTACGGCTGACAAGTGGGACCAGATGAATTGTTACATTGTTAGAGGCAGCCTCTAAGGTTAGACGCGATGCTAGCCAATTTTTTTAGAGGCAGTTCACGCAATGTATAGAGGCCTGCCTCTAAGAGGAGAGAGAGGGCTTAGAGGAAACAAAAAGCATACATTGTGGATGCCCTAAGTGCCTACTTTCCGGTCTATATGACTCAATTTGAAATCCACAATATATCCATAATAGATGCTGAGTGGTGGAATAAATTTGTTACTTTCATAGTTCACAAAAATGTTGAGCATGTGAGATGGTGAATGGAGGGAGTACGATACCATTAGTACAACAGTTCTTTTGGAAGGGTTGTAGTAGGTCCCTCCCATTCACATGTTCACATTTCAAGCTTCAATAAAAACGTTGTATGCAAGGATTAAGAGAAACCTCAGCAATGCATGTACTCCCTCAATCCATATAGGGTCTAAAATGCATTTTGGAGGCTAACTTTGACCGCATGTTAGAGCAATAATATGACATCCAACATACACAAATCTTACCATCAAATTCGTATGTGGTCATTATACTGCTAACAAATGCATGCGCTGCAATTAGTACGTACTCCCTCCATTCCTAAATATTTGTCTTTCTAGAGATTTCAACAAGTGACTACATACGAAGCAAAGTGAGTGAATCTACACTCTAAAATATGTCTACATACATCCATATGTTGTAGTCCATTTGAAATGTCTAGAAAGACAAATATTTGGGAACGGAGGGAGTACATGATACAGTAGTAAACACTCACTATCTAGTAGTACTAGTACTCTACACTACTGAAGGAAATATGCCCTAGAGGCAATAATAAAGTTATTATTTTATTTCCTTATGTCATGATAAATGTTTATTATTCATGCTAGAATTGTATTAACCGGAAACTTGATACATGTGTGAATACATAGACAAAATAGAGTGTCACTAGTATGCGTCTACTTGACTAGCTCGTTAATCAAAGATGGTTATGTTTCCTAACCATAGACATGAGTTGTCATTTGATTAACGGGATCACATCATTAGGAGAATGATGTGATTGACTTGACCCATTCCATTAGCTTAGCACTTGATCGTTTAGTATGTTGCTATTGCTTTCTTCATGACTTATACATGTTCCTATGACTATGAGATTATGCAACTTCCGTTTACCGGAGGAACACTTTGTGTGCTACCAAACGTCACAACGTAACTGGGTGATTATAAAGGTGCTCTACAGGTGTCTCCGAAGGTACTTGTTGAGTTGGCGTATTTCGAGATTAGGATTTGTCACTCCGATTGTCGGAGAGGTATCTCTGGGCCCACTCGGTAATGCACATCACTATAAGCCTTGCAAGCATTGTAACTAATGAGTTAGTTGCGGGATGATGTATTACGGAACGAGTAAAGAGACTTGCCGGTAATGAGATTGAACTAGGTATTGAGATACCGACGATCGAATCTTGGGCAAGTAACATACCGATGACAAAGGGAACAACGTATGTTGTTATGCGGTTTGACCGATAAAGATCTTCGTAGAATATGTGGGAGCCAATATGAGCATCCAGGTTCCGCTATTGGTTATTGACCGGAGACGTGTCTCGGTCATGTCTACATAGTTCTCGAACCCGTAGGGTCCGCACGCTTAAAGTTCGGTGACGATCGGTATTATGAGTTTATGTGATTTGATGACCGAAGTTTGTTCGGAGTCCCGGATGAGATCGGGGACATGACGAGGAGTCTCGAAATGGTCGAGAGGTAAAGATCGATATATTGGAAGGCCATATTCGGACATCGGAAAGGTTCCGAGTGATTCGGGTATTTTTCGGAGTACCGGAGAGTTACGGGAATTCGTATTGGGCCTTAATGGGCCAGACGGGAAAGGAGAGAAAGGCCTCAAGGGTGGCTGCGCCCCTTCCCCATGGACTGGTCCGAATTGGACTAGGGAAAGGGGGCGCCCCCTTCCTTCCTTCTCCTTCTCCCTTCCCCTTTTCCTATTCCATGTGGGAGGTGGAATCCTACTAGGACTAGGGAGTCCTAGTAGGACTCCACACCTTGGGCGCGCCCTGTGAGGGCCGGCCTCCTCCTCCCTCCATCCTTTATATACGTGGCCAGGGGGCACCCCATAGACACAACAATTGATCATTGATCTCTTAGCCGTGTGCGGTGCCCCCCTCCACCATAATCCACCTCGATCATATCGTAGCGGTGCTTAGGCGAAGCCCTGCGTCGGTAGCATCATCATCACCGTCACCACGCCGTCGTGCTGACGAAACTCTCCTGTGAAGCTTTGCTGGATCGGAGCTCGCGGGACGTCATCGAGTTGAACGTGTGCTGAACTCGGAGGTGCCGTGCGTTCGGTACTTGGATCGGTCGGATCATAAAGATGTACGACTACATCAACCGTGTTGTGCTAATGCTTCCGCTTTCGGTCTACGAGGGTACGTGGACACACTCTCCCCTCTCGTTGCTATGCATCACCATGATCCTGTGTGTGCGTAGGAATTTTTTTTGAAATTACTATGTTCCCCAACAGTGGCATCCGAGCCAGGTTTTATGCGTAGATGTTATATGCACGAGTAGAACACAAGTGAGTTGTGGGCGATACAAGTCATACTGCTTACCAGCATGTCACACTTTGGTTCGGCGGTATTGTTGGATGAAGCGGCCCGGACCGACATTACGCGTACGCTTACGCAAGACTGGTTTTACCGCCGTGCTTTGCACACAGGTGACTAGCGGGTGTCAGTTTCTCCAACTTTAGTTGAACCGAGTGTGGCTACGCCCGGTCCTTGTGAAGGTTAAAACAGCACTAACTTGACAAACTATCATTGTGGTTTTGATGCGTAGGTAAGAACGGTTCTTGCTCAGCCCGTAGCAGCCACGTAAAACTTGCAACAACAAAGTAGAGGACGTCTAACTTGTTTTTGCAGGGCATGTTGTGATGTGATATGGTCAAGACATGATGCTATATTTTATTGTATGAGATGATCATGTTTTGTAACTGAGTTATCGGCAACTGGCAGGAGCCATATGGTTGTCGCTTTATTGTATGCAATGCAATCACCCTGTAATTGCTTTACTTTATCACTAAGCGGTAGCGATAGTCGTAGAAGCAATAGTTGGCGAGACGACAACGATGCTACGATGGAGATCAAGGTGTCGCGCCAGTGACGATGGTGATCATGACGGTGCTTCGGAGATGGAGATCACAAGCACAAGATGATGATGGCCATATCATATCACTTATATTGATTGCATGTGATGTTTATCCTTTATGCATCTTATTTTGCTTTGTTTGACGGTAGCATTATAAGATGATCTCTCACTAAATTTCAAGGTAAAAGTGTTCTCCCCGAGTATGCACCATTGCCAAAGTTCGTCGTGCCGAGACACCACGTGATGATCGGGTGTGATAAGCTCAACGTTCATCTACAACGGGTGCAAGCCAGTTTTGCACACGCAGAATACTCGGGTTAAACTTGACGAGCCTAGCATATGTAGATATGGCCTCGGAACACTGAGACCGAAAGGTCGAGCGTGAATCATATAGTAGATATGATCAACATAGTGATGTTCACCATTGAAAACTACTCCATTTCACGTGATGATCGGTTATGGTTTAGTTGATTTGGATCACGTGATCACTTAGATGATTAGAGAGATGTCTATCTAAGTGGGAGTTCTTGAGTAATATGATTAATTGAACTTTAATTTATCATGAACTTAGTCCTGGTAGTATTTGCAAATTATGTTGTAGATCAATAGCTCGCGTATAGCTCCCCTGTTTTATTTTTGATATGTTCCTAGAGAAAACTAAGTTGAAAGATGATAGTAGCAATGATGCGGACTGGTTCCGTGATCTAAGCATGTGCTCAGAATGTCTGAGTACTACAGTTGCTTGAATCAAGTGGGAGTTGATCTTCCGGATAAGATAGTAATTGACTGAATTCTCTAGTCACTATCACCAAGTTACTGGAACTTCGTGATGAACTATAATATGCAAGGGATGACAAAAATGATTCCCGAGCTCTTCGTGATGCTGAAATCAACGAAGGTAGAAATCAAGAAAGAGCATCAAGTGTTGATGGTTAACAAGACCACTAGTTTCAAGAAAAGGGCAAAGGAAAGAAGGGGAACTTCAAGAAGAATAGCAAGCAAGTTGCTACTCCCGGGAAGAAGCCCAAGTCTGGACCTAAGCCTGAAACTGAGTGCTTCTACTGCAAAGGGACTGGTCATTGGAAGTGGAACTGCCCCAAGTATTTGGCGGATAAGAAGGATGGCAAAGTGAACAAAAGTATATTTGATATACATGTTATTGATGTGTATTTTACTAGTGTTCATAGTAGCCCCTGGGTATTTGATACTGGTTCAGTTGCTAACATTAGTAACTCGAAACAGGAGTTGCAAAATGAACAAAGACTAGTTAATGACGAGGTGACGATGTGTGTTGGAAGTGATTCCAAGGTTGATAAGATCACCATCGCACACTCCCTCTATTTTCGGGATTAGTGTTGAACCTAAATAAATGTTATTTGGTGTTTGCGTTGAGCATGAATATGATTGGATCATGTTTATTGCAAAATAAATGTTATTTGGTGTTTGCGTTGAGCATGAATATGATTGGATCATGTTTATTGCAATACGGTTTTTCATTTAAGTCAGAGAATAATTGTTGTTCTGTTTACATGAATAAAAACCTTCTATGGTCATACACCCAATGTAAATGGTTTATTGAATCTCGATCGTAGTGATACACACATTCATAATATTGAAGCCAAAATATGCAAAGTTAGTAATGATAGTGCAACTTATTTGTGGCACTGCCGTTTAGGTCATATTGGTGTAAAGCACATGAAGAAACTCCATACTGATGGACTTTTGGAATCACTTGATTATGAATCATTTGATGCTTGCGAACCATGCCTCATGGGCAAGATGACTAAAACTCCGTTCTCCGGAACAATGGAGCGAGCTACGGACTTATTGGAAATAATACATACCGATGTATGCGGTCCGATGAGTATTGAGGCTCGTGGCGGGTATCGTTATTTTCTGACCTTCACAGATGATTTGAGCAGATATGGGTATATCTACTTGATGAAACATAAAGTCTGAAACAATTGAAAAGTTCAAAGAATTTCAGAGTGAAGTGGAAAATCATCGTAACAAGAAAATAAAGTATCTATGATCTGATCGTGGAGGAGAATATTTGAGTTACGAGTTTGGTTTTCATTTGAAACAATGCGGAATAGTTTCGCAACTCACGCCACCTAGAACACCACAGCGTAATGGTGTGTCCGAACATCGTACTTTATTAGATATGGTGCAATCTATGATGTCTCTTACCGATTTACCACTATCGTTTTGGGGTTATGCATTAGAGACAGCTGCATTCACGTTAAAATAGGGCACCATCTAAATCCGTTGAGACGACACCGTATGAACTGTGGTTTGGCAAGAAACCAAAGTTGTCGTTTCTTAAAGTTTGGGGTTGCGAAACTTATGTGAAAAAGTTTCATCCTGATAAGCTCAAACCCAAATCGGAGAAATGTATCTTCATAGGATACCCAAAGGAGACAGTTGGGTACACCTTCTATCACAGATCCGAAGGCAAGACATTCGTTGCTAAGAATGGATCCTTTCTAGAGAAGGAGTTTCTCTCGAAAGAAGTGAGTGGGAGGAAAGTAGAACTTGATGAGGTAACTGTACCTGCTCCCTTATTGGAAAGTAAGTTCATCACAGAAATCTGTTCCTGTGACTCCTACACCAATTAGTGAGGAAGCTAATGATGATGATCATGTAACTTTAGATCAAGTTACTACCGAACCTCATAGGTCAACCAGAGTAAGATCCGCACCAGAGTGGTACGGTAATCCTGTTCTGGAGGTCATGTTACTTGACCATGACGAACCTACGAACTATGAGGAAGCGATGATGAGCCCAGATTCCGCAAAATGGCTTGAGGCCATGAAATCTGAGATGGGATCCATGTATGAGAACAAAGTATGGACTTTGATTGACTTGCCCGATGATTGGTGAGCCATTGAGATTAAATGGATCTTCAAGAGGAAGACGAACGCTGATAGTAGTGTTACTATCTACAAAGCTAGAATTGTCACAAAAAGGTTTTCGACAAGTTCAAGGTGTTGACTACGATGAGAGTTTCTCACTCGTATCTATGCTTAAGTCTGTCCGAATCATGTTAGCAATTGCCGCATTTTATGAAATCTAGCAAATAGATAAATAAAACTGCATTCCTTAATGGATTTATTAAAGAAGAGTTGTATATGATGCAACAAGAAGGTTTTGTCAATCCTAAAGGTGCTAACAAAATATGCAAGCTCCAGCGATCCATCTATGGACTGGTGCAAGCATCTCGAAGTTGGAATATACGCTTTGATAAATTGATCAAAGCATATAGTTTTATACAGACTTGCGGTGAAGCCTGTATTTACAAGAAAGTGAGTGGGAGCACTACAACATTTCTGATAAGTATATGTGAATGACATATTGTTGATCGGAAATAATGTAGAATTATTCTGCAAAGCATAAAGGAGTGTTTGAAAGGAGTTTTTCAAAGAAAGACCTCGGTGAAGCTGCTTACATATTGAGCATCAAGATCTATAGAGATAGATCAAGACGCTTGATAAGTTTTTTCAATGAGTACATACCTTGACAAGATTTTGAAGTAGTTCAAAATGAAACAGTCAAAGAAAGAGTTCTTGCCTGTGTTACAAGGTGTGAAATTGAGTAAGACTCAAAGCCCGACCACGGCAGAAGATACAAAGAGAATGAAAGTCATTCCCTATGCCTCAGCCATAGGTTCTATAAAGTATGCCATGTTGTGTACCAGATCTATTGTATACCCTACACTAAGTTTGGCAAGGGAGTACAATAGTGATCTAGGAGTAGATCATTGAACAGCGGTCAAAATTATCCTTAGTGGAATAAGGATATGTTTCTCGATTATGGAGGTGACAAAAGGTTCATCGTAAAGGGTTACGTCGATACAAGTTTTGGCACTGATCCAGATGACTCTAAGTCTTAATCTGGATACATATTGAAAGTGGGAGCAATTAGCTAAAGTAGCTCCGTGCAGAGCATTGTAGACATAGAAATTTGCAAAATACATACGGATCTGAATATGGCAGACCCATTGACTAAACTTCTCTCACAAGCAAAACATGATGACACCTTAATACTCTTTGGGTGTTAATCACATAGCGATGTGAACTAGATTATTGACTCTAGTAAACCCTTTGGGTGTTGGTCACATGACGATGTGAACTATGGGTGTTAATCACATGGTGATGTGAACTATTGGTGTTAAATCACATGGTGATGTGAACAAGATTATTGACTCTAGTGCAAGTGGGAGACTGAAGGAAATATGCCCTAGAGGCAATAATAAAGTTATTATTTTATTTCCTTATGTCATGATAAATGTTTATTATTCATGCTAGAATTGTATTAACCGGAAACTTGATACATGTGTGAATACATAGACAAAATAGAGTGTCACTAGTATGCCTCTACTTGACTAGCTCGTTAATCAAAGATGGTTATGTTTCCTAACCATAGACATGAGTTATCATTTGATTAACGGGATCACATCATTAGGAGAATGATGTGATTGACTTGACCCATTCCGTTAGCTTAGCACTTGACCGTTTAGTATGTTGCTATTGCTTTCTTCATGACTTATACATGTCCCAATGACTATGAGATTATGCAACTCCCGTTTACCGGAGGAACACTTTGTGTGCTACCAAACGTCACAACGTAACTGGGTGATTATAAAGGTGCTCTACGGGTGTCTCCGAAGGTACTTGTTGAGTTGGCGTATTTCGAGATTAGGATTTGTCACTCCGATTGTCGGAGAGGTATCTCTGGGCCCACTCGGTAATGCACATCACTATAAGCCTTGCAAGCATTGTAACTAATGAGTTAGTTGCGGGATGATGTATTACGGAACGAGTAAAGAGACTTGCCGATAACGAGATTGAACTAGGTATTGAGATACCGACGATCGAATCTCGGGCAAGTAATATACCGATGACAAAGGGAACAACGTATGTTGTTATGCGGTTTGACCGATAAAGATCTTCGTAGAATATGTGGGAGCCAATATGAGCATCCAGGTTCCGCTATTGGTTATTGACTAGAGATGTGTCTCGGTCATGTCTACATAGTTCTCGAACCCGTAGAGTCCGCACGCTTAAAGTTCGGTGACGATCGGTATTATGAGTTTATGTGATTTTATGACCGAAGTTTGTTCGGAGTCCCGGATGAGATCGGGGACATGACGAGGAGTCTCGAAATGGTCGAGAGGTAAAGATCGATATATTGGAAGGCTATATTCGGACATCGGAAATGTTCCGAGTGATTCGGGTATTTTTCGAAGTACCGGAGAGTTACGGGAATTCGTATAGGGCCTTAATGGGCCATACGGGAAAGGAGAGAAAGGCCTCAAGGGTGGCTGTGCCCCTTCCCCATGGACTGGTCCGAATTGGACTAGGGAAAGGGGGCTCCCCCTTCCTTCCTTCTCCTTCTCCCTTCCCCTTTTCCTATTCCATGTGGGAGGTGGAATCCTACTAGGACTAGGGAGTCCTAGTAGGACTCCACACCTTGGGCGTGCCCTGTGAGGGCCGGCCTCCTCCTCCCTCCATCCTTTATATACGTGGCCAGGGGGCACCCCATAGACACAACAATTGATCATTGATCTCTTAGCCGTGTGCGGTGCGCCCCTCCACCATAATCCACCTCGATCATATCGTAGCGGTGCTTAGGCGAAGCCCTGCGTCGGTAGCATCATCATCACCGTCACCACGCCGTCGTGCTGACGAAACTCTCCTGTGAAGCTTTGCTGGATCGGAGCTCGCGGGACGTCATCGAGTTAAACATGTGCTGAACTCGGAGGTGCCGTGCGTTCGGTACTTGGATCGGTCGGATCATGAAGACGTACGACTACATCAACCGCGTTGTCCTAACGCTTCCGCTTTCGGTCTACGAGGGTACGTGGACACACTCTCCCCTCTCATTGCTATGCAGCACCATGATCCTGTGTGTGCGTAGGAATTTTTTTTGAAATTACTACGTTCCCCAACAACTACTACTACTATGAGGCCATCCAACTGTGTCCCGGCAGAAGACCGCGGACACCGATTATTCATTCATATTTAAATTTGTTTTCACACAGCAAAATATCCATGAAAACAACACATGGTAAAATTTCACGGCGAACGAGGGATTTGAATGTTCTGGAGGGGTGGGGCTGGAAGGGGCTGTTTGGATCTTGCCCGGGGTAGCCAAAATATTGGCGACCCTTTTGTCCACCCGTGCCTTTGCCATCGATGAACGAGGAAGAGCTCGGGTTCTCATGCATCCTCCAACGCTCGCGTTGGAGACGAGCTCGCATGAGCTGTGCTTTTTTTGTCCCACCACGCCGCCCAAGCCGGCCGCAGACCGACCGGCGACCCACAAATTACGCCATCCAACCGTAGCCGCACACATTCTGACAGTAACTCAACCAACCAGACGAAATTCATGCAAACACAGCAATATTTCATATAAACAAGGATGGAATTCATATAAAATACCAGATTTTCATATAAACATGACGGCTCGCTACTCCTGAATAGCACAGGTATAATAATACCTAGCCTAAATGGTCGCCCGCGGATCCATTACCGGATTTCATGCAAACATGCACAACCGGATTTCATTACATTCAAATCAACTAAGCGGTGCTACTCCTGAACAGCACATGTATAATAATACCTAGCCTAAATGGTCGCCCGCGGATCCATTTGTCTTCCTCATGTCCGGCAGCACGATCACCGGACTGCCGGGAGCCCCAGAGGTATATGCTTCAGCGCAAAGGACGGCTCGCTTCCCCACTACTCAACTGACATCGTTGGCTGATGCCCAAGATGGAGTCTGAAGGGGGCTTCTCCGCTTCCCTGGAGCCCATGCAGGGTCCATGAAGGTCCTCGCAATAGAAGGATCCGGCAAGAGACCTGCTGTGTACGCTAGCGTCGCCTCGGCGGTGGCCTTCATGGGACCCAAGCGGCAGCGGCCTCCCGTGTTCTACTTCTCCTTGATGATGGCGGCGGACACAGAGGCGCTGGCCACCAACTCGTCGCTCTCCGCGCACCCGGCTTCTGTCTCTGCTTGCATGGTGCGACCGCAGGCATGGGAGTCTCGGCCACAGAAACGGGAGGCGCGGTCGCAGACACGGGAGGCGCGGTACGAGGCGGCGGCGTGGACGGCAGCGACGATGCCCGTGCTCCCCATGTGGCGCCTCCGACTCAATCGTACACTAATCATACACGCAAACGTGTACGACCAAGCACAGGGACTCACGGGAAGATATCACAACACAACTCTAACACAAATTAAACGGAGATCCACAATATTACAGACCAAGGATCCGAAGATCCGAATACATAAGTCAGTCATACAAATATTATCTGAGTACAGACATAGTTAGACAAAGTTTTGCCTTAAGAAGGCTAGCACAAACAACGACACTAGATCGAAAGGCATTGGCCTCCTGCCTGGGAGCCTCCGATCCTACTCCTGGTCGGCTGGCTCGATCTAGTAGTAAGTGCCCTCTGGACCCTCCTGGTAGTAAGCTCCTGTGGTGGCATCTGGCTCCTGGACTCCATCGTCTGATGTATCATCAAGGTGGGGTATGGGGAAAAGAGAAAGTAAAGCAACCGTGAGTACTCATCCGAAGTACTCAGCAAGCAAGGATCTATACTACATATGCAACATTATCAATGGAGAAAGGCTGTATATGTGGACTGGGCTGCAGAAATGCCAGAATAGAGAGAAGGCCTAGTCCTATCGAAGACTAGCATCTTCAAACATCTTCACGAGGCCATCATCTTGCAGCAGTAGAAGAGAGTAGAATAGCATTTTATTTAGCAAACATGTTGAAGCAAGCCTAGAGATCCTTCCTCGACTCCCAAGCGAGAAAGCGATCCCGAAGCTTCAATTAAGTAACAAGTATCCAGTTCAAGTAGTAGATCGGGATACACAAACTGAGTGTCCTTTACCATAGGACCGGCTATCAATAGATGATTCATCCCTGCAGGGGTGCACTACTGTTACCCAACACGCTCGATCAACTCTGGCCGGACACACTTGCTGGGTAATGCCCATCCTTAGAAGATCAACACGAAGCAGTGCTCTACCTAGGCTCGGTAGAGAGGTCATCACGCCGGACTAACCTATGCACCCAGAGGTCTTGGGCCATCACCCTGGGCACCCTGCGCGTTGCGAGACTGGCCGGGGTGCAGGCGCGACACTGAGCTCGTCAGTGAAGTATCCAGCCCAATCCCGACAATCAGCCCGCACGGTGAATCGTGACGTCAGACGAGCTTTCGGGAGAAACGTACATCGCAGAGGGTCCCATAACCATTATCCCGCATGGTGGTAGTGCGTATAGGGCACGTCGACCCACTCAGATCACAAACCCAAATCCAATAGGCTTAATTAGTATCACGCGGAGACAATCAGAGTCTCTGATGCTCCGCCACAATATCACACTCGAGTGCCCTTCCGGCACACTCGACATCATAGATCCCCAGCGGGTACCCACCAGGGTGGACCCGCCTGTAACAAAGGTCAAGTAATCGTGTGGTCATAACATCAAGGGGGAAACCAGAGGAATCACCCTCGGCGGATTCCACTCGATGAAAACATTAGGGTGAACGTATGAGGCATCACCCTCGAGGTTCACACTGAGAGTTGCACGACAGAGTCGTATCAGAAGTGGAGAAGGAGGAATCACCCTCGATGACCACGACCGAACAGCTACACTACAGAGTATTCATCAGGAGTGCGTTATGAGGTATCACCCTCGCCACTCGATAGTTACTACGCAGAGTAGTACAACTAAGGGGGTGTGAAGTGAGGTGTCGGTCTCTGGTCAATGATCACATTGATCGAGTCATCGATTATCAAGCAGGGGCAACAAGGATAAGGTGGTGGGGTCACTGATGGTTCACTACCAACCTATACTAAACAGTTTATCATAGGCAGGTAAGGTAGCAATGAACAGGTTACAACAGCAGGCTATGCATCAGAATAGGAGCATACATTAACAGTAGCAAAATCTAATGCAAGCAGAAGAATAGAATGGGCGATATCTGGATGCTCAAGGGGGGGGGGGCTTGCCTGGTTGCTCTGGCAAGAGAGAGGGGTCGTCAACGGGCTGCTCGTCGGTAGTGTAGTCGTACCCAGGTGCAGCGTCGTCGGTCTCGGCGTCTATCGAGAGAGAAGGAGGAGGAGAGAAATAATAAATTCACGGCAATAATGCAAACAATATGTATGACATGCCTAAATGATATGCTGGGGTGTTCTACTGCCTAACTAAATGATTTAGATAATTTAGGAATTTATTCGGATTTATTTAATTAAAGTTGGGCACTATTCATTTATCGAAATCGGTTTAAAAGTTCAATGTTCTTATAGCTAGAGGCATCTGACAGGAATACGGAGGGCGTATTCGGGTTCGTATCGGAATTCTGAGCAAGTTTCATGTATAAAGTATTTTCATCGGAGTTACGGATTATTTAATATGATTTTCTAAAGTTTTAATTAATTTCTGGAATTTAATTATTTATTTAAATAAACATTATCCAAAACAGTGTATGCTGATGTCAGCATGATGTCAGCAGTCATCCTGACAGGTGGGGTCCACCTGTCATTGACTGATTAGTTTATTAAGGTTTAACTAACTAATTACTGTTTAATTAAACTAACTAATTAATTAGTTAACCTAATCAGAGTTAATTAAATTAATTAATTATTAATTTTAATAATCATTTTATTTTCTATTTTATTTATTTATTTATTTTTTTAAACATTTCTGGGCGTGGGCCCCATGTGTCTGTGGCCCAGAGGGGCCTTAGAGGGTTCGGGCGCTAGCGGGCGTCGGCGATGGGTTCGGGGCGGTCGAGCTCGATCCCGATCCAGGAGGGGATCAGGGGAGGGGGGAGAGTGCGAGGGGAGTGGGTGGCTGTTGGCTAGGGTTTCGGGGTCCCTAGGGGGGGCATATAGGCCGGGGGGAATGATGGGCCGGCCTGGTGGCCGTTGGCTGGGCCGTGGTCCAGCTGGGGCCAGGGGGTTTTCCTTTTTCTTTTTCTGTCTTGTTTTCTTTTGTCTTTTTATTTATTTCTATTTCCTGTTTTGTAATTAGTTAGGCCACCAAATGATTTTTGTAAAACATGGCATTTGCTCCAATAATTACTAGGCATTACCTGCTACTACCAAAAATTGGTTTGGAGTCAACTTGAGTTCACACAATTTTTATAATAAATAAAATGCATTAATCCTTGCTATTTTGGTAATGTTAGAGCCACCTAAATAATTTATTAATTGTTGGTTACAATTTTAGAATAGCCTCTGCAATATTTGTTATTTATTTGAACATTTTAGTTTCTATGTTGGATAACTTTTATTTTCCACTTTTATTTAAATTTGAATTTGAGTTAGGAGTTGAAATGCAATATGATGTTAATGATGATTATGCACTGCTAAACATGCTGACATGTCATTATCAAAAGTGATTACTGTGGCTAATGACATGGGGTGTTACAATTCTCCTCATCTATCAAGAATTCTCGTCCCGAGAATTAAGAGGAAGACTGAAAGAAAGAGGGGTATTCTTCGCGAAGACGATCCTCGCGTTCCCAAGTGGCTTCATCTTCAGAATGATTTGACCACTGAACCTTGAGGAATTTGATTGTCTTTTGACGAGTCCGACGTTCATCTTCATCAAGAACACGGATGGGATATTCTGGATAAGACAGATCTTCCCGTAATTCAAGCACTTCGTGATCCACAGCTCGAATAGGATCCTTGAAGCAGCGACGGAGTTGGGATACTTGTGAAAGATTTGGCGGCAATTGCAACTGATATGCCACTTCTCCTCGACGGGCAAGAATACGGAACGGGCCAATGTAGCGAGGAGCTAACTTGCCTTTTATTCCGAACCTATGAGTGCCTTTCAACGGAGTGACACGGAGGTAAGCTTGCTCGCCAGGTTGATAGACCATTTCCTGGTGCTTTCGGTCATAGTTGCTCTTCTGACGAGACTGAGCAATTTTCAAATGTTCACGGACAATGTGGACTTGTTCTTCTGCTTGCTGAATAATGTCCGGTCCGACGAGTGAGCGTTCCCTAGTTTCTGACCAATTCAGAGGGGTTCGACACTTATGTCCGTAAAGAACTTCAAACGGTGCCATCTTCAAACTAGCCTGATAGCTATTGTTGTAAGAGAATTCGGCATACGGGAGAGATTCCTCCCATTTCTTACCGAAGGAAATGACGCAAGCTCGAAGCATATCTTCGAGCACTTGATTAACTCGTTCAACTTGACCCTGTGACTGAGGGTGAAGAGCGGTGCTGAAAGACAGATGAGTTCCCGTAGCTTCTTAGAAACTATTCCAGAATCTGGAGGTGAAGAGGCTGCCACGATCAGAACTGATCTCCAACGGAACACCATGGAGTGACACAATTCGGGAAACATACAAGTCTGCTAACTGGCTAGCAGTGATTGTCTCCTTAACTGGCAGAAAGTGAGCAACCTTGGAGAATCGGTCAATGACGACAAAAATAGCATCATGACCCTTCTGAGATCTGGGAAAACCAGTAATGAAATCCATTTGGACCTTGTCCCATTTCCATTCAGGAATTTCAAGGGGTTGGAGAGTTCCAACGGGCCTTTGATGTTCTGCTTTAATGCGGCGGCAAACGTCACACTCAGAAACATAACGAGCAATATCTCGCTTCATATTAGGCCACCAGTATCTCTGACAAATGTCACGGTACATCTTTGTGCTACCAGGGTGAATAGACAGAGGTGTGTCATGAGCTTCCTTCATAACGTGTCCTCTCTCATCCTTGAACTTGGGTATGAAGAGACGGTGTTGGAAAAATAGGATCCCATCATCATTAAGATGGAATTCCGACGGCTTTCCTTTTTCGAGGTATCGCTTGATCCTTTCTACTTCAGAGTCATACCGTTGCATAGTCTTGATGCTGTGTTCTAAATCTGGTTCGACAACCAGGGTATTGAGATAACCCTGTGGAACAATATGGAGGTTCAATTTGCGAAGCTCTTCATAGAGAAGAGGTTGTGTTTCCTGAACCGTAAGATTGTTGCAATAAGCCTTACGACTCAAAGCATCGGCCATCACATTAGCCTTGCCAGGGGTATATGAGATATTCATATCATAATCGACAATTGTTTCGAGCCATCTTTGTTGACGAAGGTTCAGTTCTGGTTGAGTATATAAATACTTCAAACTTTGGTGATCCGTGTATATCTCGCAACGGTTACCGAGAAGGTAATGTCGCCATAGCTTCAGGGCATAAATAACCGCAGAAAGTTCAAGGTCATGCACTGGGTAATTTTCTTCGTGAGGACGCAATTGTCAGAAGGCATAAGCAATCACCTTGCATTCTTGCATTAGGACACAGCCTAATCCTTGACGGGAGGCATCACAGTATATCACGAAATCCTTTTGGGAATCTGGGGGGCTAAGACTGGGGCAGATGTTAACTTATCTTTCAGTGTCTGAAAGCTTTCTTGACATTTTTCTGTCCACTCAAATTTAACACCTTTGTGAAGCAGATTTGTCAATGGTTTTGCAATCTTGGAAAAGTTCTCAACGAATCGACGGCAATAACTTGCAAGTCCGAGAAAACTTCTAACTTGCTTAACATTCTTCGGGGGAGTCCAGTCAAGAATAGCCTGAACTCGTTCGGGGTTAACAGCAATTCCATTCTTGGAAATCACATGACCAAGGTAAGTTACTTCAGAAAGCCAAAATTCACATTTGGAATACTTGGCATACAACTGCTGTTCTCGGAGCCTTTCTAGTACCAAACGGAGGTGTTCAGCATGTTCTTCTTTATTCTTAGAATAGACCAGAATATCATCTAGATATACCACGACGAATTTGTCGAGGTAATCCATGAATATATAATTCATCAGACGGGAGAAAATTGCTGGAGCATTCGTTAGGCCAAATGACATGACGGTGTATTCATAGGAGCCATAACGAGTGACGAATGCAGTCTTGGGAATATCCTCTTCACGGACACGGATCTGGTGATAACCCAACCTCAAGTCGAGTTTAGAGAACACCGATGATCCAGCAAGTTGATCATAAAGATCATTGAACCGGGGCAGTGGGTATTTATTCTGGATTGTGGCTTGGTTAATGGGCCGATAATCTTGAACCAATCGGTTAGTTCTATCCTTCTTCTTAACGAAGAGTGAAGGTGCTCCCCAAGCAGAGGAACTGGGGCGGATGAAAACACTCTTAAGTGACTTGTCGATTTCTTCCTTAAGCTCGAGTAGGTGATGCGGAGGCATCTTATAAGGTCACTTGGCAATAGGGACAGTGCCAGGCTTCAAGTCAATGACAAACTCGACAGCTCTAGCCGGGGGTATTCCTGGAAGTTCTTCTGGAAAGACGTCTGGAAAATCTCGAACGACAGGAACGTTCTCGATCCCTTCCAGAGGTGAGGCGTTCAAAGCATTCAGAACATATATCTGAGCTTCTGCGTCCCATGTAATGCGGGCGGTATAGTTCACTATCTCATCGGAGGGGTGAAGAAGTTGGACGACTTTAGTGGCACAATTGGTCAAAGCAATGTGAGCTTTCAACCAATCCATTCCGAGTATGAGGTCTATGGTGGAAGACTTCAAGACGATGGGCGAGGCAAGGAATTCCAACCCTTTAATTTTGACTGTAACATTAGGTGCTATCACGTCAGCATGACAGTGACCTCCGGGAGTTTTAATGACTAACGGAGTATGCATCTTCTCATATGGAATGCCATGCATGAATGCAAATTTTCCAGAGATGAATGAATGTGATGCTCCTGAATCAAATAAAACAGAAGCAGGTACTGAGTTAACGAGAAGGGTACCCATCACAGTAGCAGGTTGATCCTGGACTTCTTCAATGTCAATGTTGTAAGCGTGTCCACGACCATGTGCAGCAGACCCAGTATTATAGTTGCGGATCTGATTGTTGCCACGACCATTGCCACGGCCAGTACAAGGAAAAGCTAACTGATTCTGAGTCTGGCGGCAGTCTTTAGCCTGGTGACCTGGTTTGCGGCACTTGAAGCACAGACCATCTTTAGGACGAAGAGGAGCATTGTTTTGAATAGCTTGAGCTTTTGGCTGCCTCGGTGGTGGAGGAGGCAGACGTGGTGAAGCATAGTTGTTCTTTTGCGCAGAGGTATTGGGACGGATCGCATTGTTGGGAATCCAAATTCGACGCTTCGATGCTGAGCCCGAAGATGAGCCAGCATCACGATAGCGCTTCTGCGAGTCCTTGTATTCCATCTGAGCGGTCTCAACAAGAATAGCCTTGTTCATTAGAGTTGAAAAGTCGTTGAAGTCTTGAGCAGCATGTGCAAGCTTGAGGTCGGGGTGTAGTCCATTACGGAACTTCTCTTGTCTGCGTGCATCTGTGGCGATGTCTTCTTCATCATAGCGGGAGAGGTCTAGAAATTCCCGCTGATAAGCTTCGACAGTCTTGTTGCCCTGAGTGAGGTTACGGAATTGGGTCTTCATGCGTTCCATAATTGCCTGAGGAATGTAACGTGTACGGAAAGCAGCCTAGAACTCATACCAGGTGATGACTGTTCCAACAGGCAGTGTACGCTTGTGTGTGTCCCACCATTGAGCAGCGGGGCCCTTTAAGAAAAAGGCCGCGAAGTTGACGAAGTTGGCAGGGGCGACATTAGCAGACTCCATCTCATGAGTGATGTCGCGGAGCCAGTCATCAGCATCCAGTGGCTTGTTAGAGTTGCGGAACTGAGTTGGGTTAAGTCGCATAAACTCTGTCAAAGTTATTGAAGCTGGGTTCTGGTTTTGGTTGTTCTGATGCGGAAACTGAGCCATGATTCCAGTCATGAACTGGCGGTTGAGCTCAAACTGTTGCATCATAGCTGCCATATAGTCTGGCGGTGGTGGGTGTTCAGGGGTACCACGACCACGACCACCTGGTCTAACCATCTTGCTAAGTATCAACAAGGGTAGTTTAGTAAAAGCAATTGCGAGCGTTTAGTGACAAAGATGATGTAACTCGACAACAATTTAAGTAGTGTAACAGATCCATAACAGTAGTCGATTAAGACATACAGATCCATACACAGAGTCGGGTACATGCGGACAGCATAACGGCGCAAATTCAAAAGCTAGACATACTAGGCGGCGCGCAGCCACGCGGTAAGGAAGTACACAACGAGACATAGCAAAGGCTACATCAACGTCGGAGAAAACCACCGAAACGGGGTAACTGCAAGTGCGGACGACGAATGTTCATCGCGGAAGTATCCTGCCCTCCATGTGCACTCTGATGCAGAATCCGGTCTCGAGCTGTAAGAAGAGGTCCACGTGCAGGTGTATGACCTCCAACAACAGGCCAATCAATACCAGCATACATCTGAGTCCTGCGCGGATAAAGGATGTGCTCAGGATGTATCCCTGCGCGAACAGCGGGTAGCAACTGCGTCATAGCATCGTAGAGACATGCTCGAGTGGCAACCAACTCGATGGCAAGAGCCCGAACAGTGCGATCCAGAGCCTGAGTGCACTGAATCAGAACGTGCGGGTCATAGCGACGAGGCTCGTACGGGGCACAGATAGCTGTGTAGTATCCAGTAGCATCTCCAGCAGGGGCATACGAAATGTATCGGAACTCAGAGTCATCCAAGATATCGCTGAACTGTCCTCGGAGACGTGCGACAGCAGAGTAGGCGGCATCATGGACTGCCATCTCAATCGTCACGCCGATACCGTGGTAAAGGTGTAGCGTGGTGTCTGAGTCATTTAGCTAATGATAGATACAAACATCAGCATGGTACTGCTCCTGATTGAACTCGCGGTAATCCTCGTAAACCAAGTACTCAGGATACCAACGGTAGCCAAGTCTGGTCATGAGAGCGATCAGGACAGCTGGAAACCCAGGGGCATCACAAGCCCAAGTGCGAAGCACAAGCTGTGTCATAGGACGTGGTGGAAACAAACGGTCCATCTGAAACAGAGGAAATTCAGATTTGTCAAATGACAATGAGAAGTTTAACACAACTCGAAGAGAAAGGTTAAACAAAACAATGGAAAGGAAAATGATTATCAGACTAATCAGATCAATGACAGGGAAATCGCACAAATATCCAGCTCTCCGGGTAGATGGGATTTAAGAGATCCTAAGTGTCGACGTTAGTAAAATTTATTTAACCCGAATAGAAGAGAGATCAGAGTCCCAGAGTATAGACGAGGAATAAAAGATCCTAATACCACCCAGTTGGCGACGTGGGCCCGTAAGCCACACAACCAAGTTAGTAAATTAGTTTTTCGATGTCTAGACTCAACTTCGGCCAAGGAATTGGAAGGGGGCTTCCTACAGGCAGTCGGCTCTGATACCAACTTGTGACGCCCCCGACTCAATCGTACACTAATCATACACGCAAACGTGTACGATCAAGCATAGGGACTCACGGGAAGATATCACAACACAACTCTAACACAAATTAAACGGAGATCCACAATATTACAGGCCAAGGATCCGAAGATCTGAATACATAAGTCAGTCATACAAATATTATCTGAGTACAGACATAGTTAGATAAGTTTTGCCTTAAGAAGGCTAGCACAAACAACGACACTAGATCGAAAGGCGTTGGCCTCCTACCTGGGAGCCTCCGATCCTACTCCTGGTCGGCTGGCTCGATCCAGTAGTAAGTGCCCTCTGGACCCTCCTGGTAGTAAGCTCCTGTGGTGGCATCTGGCTCCTGGACTCCATCGTCTGATGTATCATCAAGGTGGGGTATGGGGAAAAGAGAAAGTAAAGCAACCGTGAGTACTCATCCGAAGTACTCAGCAAGCAAGGATCTATACTACATATGCAACATTATCAATGGAGAAAGGCTGTATATGTGGACTGGGCTGCAGAAATGCCAGAATAGAGAGAAGGCCTAGTCCTATCGAAGACTAGTGTCTTCAAACATCTTCATGAGGCCATCATCTTGCAGCAGTAGAAGAGAGTAGAATAGCATTTTATTTAGCAAACATGTTGAAGCAAGCCTAGAGATCCTTCCTCGACTCCCAAGCGAGAAAGCGATCCCGAAGCTTCAATTAAGTAACAAGTATCCAGTTCAAGTAGTAGATCGGGATACACAAACTGAGTGTCCTTTACCGTAGGACCGGCTATCGATAGATGATTCATCCCTACAGGGGTGCACTACTATTACCCAACACGCTCGATCAACTCTGGCCGGACACACTTGCTGGGTAATGCCCGTCCTCGGAAGATCAACACGAAGCAGCGCTCTACCTAGGCTCGTCAGAGAGGTCAACACGCCGGACTAACCTATGCACCCAGAGGTCTTGGGCCATCGCCCTGGGCACCCTGCGCGTTGCGAGACTGGCCGGGGTGCAGGCGCGACACTGATCTCGTCAGTGAAGTATCCAGCCCAATCCCGACAATCAGCCCGCACGGTGAATCGTGACGTCAGACGAGCTTTCGGGAGAAACGTACATCGCAGAGGGTCCCATAACCATTATCCCGCGTGGTGGTAGTGCGTATAGGGCACGTCGACCCACTCAGATCACAAACCCAAATCCAATAGGCTCAATTAGTATCACGCGGAGACAATCAGAGTCTCTGATGCTCCGCCACAATATCACACTCGAGTGCCCTTCCGGCACACTCGACATCATAGATCCCCAGTGGGTACCCACCAGGGTGGACCCGCCTGTAACAAAGGTCAAGTAATCGTGTGGTCATAACATCAAGGGGGAAACCAGAGGAATCACCCTCGGCGGATTCCACTCGACGAAAACATCAGGGTGAATGTATGAGGCATCACCCTCGAGGTTCACACTGAGGGTTGCACGACAGAGTCGTATCAGAAGTGGAGAAGGAGGAATCACCCTCGATGACCACGACCGAACAGCTACACTGCAAAGTATTCATCGGGAGTGCGTTACGAGGTATCACCCTCGGCACTCGATAGTTACTACGCAGAGTCGTACAACTAAGGGGGTGTGAAGTGAGGTTTCGGTCTCTGGTCGACGATCACGTTGATCGAGTCGTCGATTATCAAGCAGGGGTAACAAGGATAAGGTGGTGGGGTCACTGATGGTTCACTACCAACCTACACTAAACAGTTTATCATAGGCAGGTAAGGTAGCAATGAACAGGTTACAACAGCAGGCTATGCATCAGAATAGGAGCATACATTAACAGTAGCAAAATCTAATTCAAGCAGGAGAATAGAATGGGCGATATCTGGATGCTCAAGGGGGGGGGGGCTTGCCTGGTTGCTCTGGCAAGAGAGAGGGGTCGTCAACGGGCTGCTCGTCGGTAGTGTAGTCGTACCCAGGTGCAGCGTCGTCGGTCTCGGCGTCTATCGAGAGAGAAGGAGGGGGAGAGAAACAATAATTCACGGCAATAATGCAAACAATATGTATGACATGCCTAAATGATATGCCGGGGTGTTCTACTGCCTAACTAAATGATTTAGATAATTTAGGAATTTATTCGGATTTATTTAATTAAAGTTGGGCACTATTCATTTATCGAAATCGGTCTAAAAGTTCAATGTTCTTATAGCTAGAGGCATCTGACAGGAATTCGGAGGGCATATTCGGGTTCGTATCGGAATTCTAAGCAAGTTTCATGTATAAAGTATTTTCATCGGAGTTACGGATTATTTAATATGATTTTCTAAAGTTTTAATTAATTTCTGGAATTTAATTAAACATTATCCGAAACAGTGTATGCTGACATCATCATGACATCAGCATGACGTCAGCAGTCATCCTGACAGGTGGGGTCCACCTGTCATTGACTGATTAGTTAATTAAGGTTTAACTAACTAATTACTGCTTAATTAAACTAACTAATTAATTAGTTAACCTAATCATAGTTAATTAAATTAATTAATTCACTAATTAATTAATTAATTATTAATATTAATAATTCATTTTATTTTCTATTTTATTTACTTATTTATTTTTTCTATTTTTTTTAAATGTTTCTGGGCGTGGGCCCCATGTGTCTGTGGCCCAGAGGGGCCTTAGAGGGTTCGGGCGCTAGCGGGCGTCGGCGATGGGGTCGGGGCGGTCGAGCTCAATCCCGATCCAGGAGGGGATCGGGGGAGGGGGGGAGTGTGCGAGGGGAGTGGGTGGCTGTCGGCTAGGGTTTCGGGGTCCCTGGGGGGGCATATAGGCCGGGGGGGAATGATGGGCCGGCCTGGTGGCCGCTGGCTGGGCCGTGGTCCAGCTAGGGCCAGGGGGTTTTCCTTTTTCTTTTTCTGTCTTGTTTTCTTTTGTCTTTTTATTTATTTCTATTTCCTGTTTTGTAATTAGTTAGGCCACCAAATGATTTTTGTAAAACATGGCATTTGCTCCAATAATTACTAGGCATTACCTGCTACTACCAAAAATTGGTTTGGAGTCAACTTGAGTTCACACAATTTTTATAATAAATAAAATGCATTAATCCTTGCTGTTTTGGTAACGTTAGAGCCACCTAAATAATTTATTAATTGTTGGTTACAATTTTAGAATAGCCTCTGCAATGTTTGTTATTTATTGAACATTTTAGTTTCTATGTTGGATAACTTTTATTTTCCACTTTCATTTAAATTTGAATTTGAGTTAGGTGTTGAAATGCAATATGATGTTAATGATGATTATGCACTGCTAAACATGCTGACATGTCATTATCAAAAGTGATTACTGTGGCTAATGACATGGGGTGTTACACCCCGTCATGCCGGCGTGGAGCAGCTCGCTGCTCCTCGTCGAGCTGGCCTGGAGCGGCGAGTTGTTGAACCACGCGCCGGCTTGGGGCGGCAACTGGCTCCATCGGGTGAGGGGAGGGAGGTGGATCAGCGAGCTGCATAGCTCGTATCCGGCGGACTCGGCGGGCCACCCACCCAGCCGGCTTGGATTCCGGATAACTACTCTTCACAAGCCATTGTAAGAGTGGAGAAAATGGTGAAGGAGGAGATAGGGGAGTGGCGCAGGTGTGCGATTCTTGGCCGGCGTCTGGCCTCATTTAAATAGGAGATTAAATAGACGGTGGACGGGAGGAGCTCGGCCGGCGTTACGTTTAATGCCAGCCCGGTCATGAATGGACGTGTGTCCGGAGTGGGTTTCTTGGCTTCCACACAGGTTTCATGGAGGCGTTTCAATGCGGCAAGGAGGCGTGTTCAGCCGGGCGTGCAGCGAGCGGCGCCCTCGACTCTGACGTACGACACAACACTGTTCTTCCACTGATGTGTGGGCTCGTTGGGTACCTGGCCTGCATGTCAGTGACCCAACGTAGGCAGTGCACGACAGAGGAGCTTTTGGTGGGCCAGGGCGGTGAGAAGCGGGCATTTCATAAACCGATGATTCTTCATTGAATGTGACGTCATCTAATTCATGTAGGTTGATAAGCCTACTATATAATGTAAGAGAATTTTAAAATTTTCATATATACGTTGATAGCCCGTTCGATACGATGTGATTCATAAAGACCACTGCAAACATCAATGTTCTGCTCATCACAGATAAGATTGATTAATACCCGTAAGATCCATGTCCTTAACAAAGGGTGCATGCACGTATAGGTTGAGCGCGTGTCTTGCATCGTGTGCTGTGTGCATGCAGGCGTGCGAGTGTTGCGTGCGTGCATGTGTACGTTTCAGTGTTGCATGCATGTGTGCGTGCATGCGTGTGTTCGTGAGTGCATGTGTACGTGTCAGTGTTGCACGCCTGCATGCGTGCGAGTGTTGCGTGCGTGCATGTGTACGTGTGAGTATTGCATGCATGCATGCGGGCGTTGTGGGCGTGTTTGTGCGCATGTGTGATGTGTTTGTATTCACCACAGTGGCTCGCGTGTGCGTGCAATTAAAATGGCCGGCTCAGCATATCATCACAAGGTGATCCTTGTCCGCTGTGGTTAGGGCGCGCGGGCTGCCAACCAGAGATCTCACAACTTCGAATCCCCACCGACCACTAATTTATTACCATTTGTCTTTCATATACGCGCTGAAGGGTGGGCCCTACGGTAATGTGCGCTGGTGAATGTGGACCGTTTGACTAGTCAATTGATCATGTCATCAACAAATTACGGAGTTGTATGGTGAGCCAGTGGCCGTATGGTCAACATAAAATGTATTTTATTAACACAGTACAGACTCAAGCTACCATTTCTTTCTTTCATATACGCGCTGACAGGTGGGCCCCATGGTTACGCGCGCTAATGGTGCAACACTAGTTGCGCCACGTGGAACGTTTGACTGGTCAAATGAACGTGTCATCAACAAATTACGGAGTTGTACGGGTGAGCCAGTGACCGTATAATCATGACATGTATTTTTTTAACACAGTAGAGACGCAAGCACTCATATATACGCACAAACACTCACCGCTATAAGCGCACACACGCACACCCTACCCCTATGAGCACCTTCGAGACAGTGAGCCAGCATATGATCTTGAGATTTTACGAAGTCACCATAGGTGCCTCGTAGTCGAGGGGAACGTCTCCTCCCACTGAACGCACATCGCCGGAAAATACAGAGATTAATCCAGGATAAATGCGAGCACCAGGACTTTAACCCTGGTGGGCTGGGGAAACCACTGTCCTCCTAACCATCCAACCACAGGTTGGTTAGCACCACAAAATGTATATGGTGACCGTGATGAGCTTATTCTGAAGTCCAGTGACCATATCGTGCTTTGGCTTCAAATACAACGACCGTAAGTGTCGTCAACAAAATATGGAGCACGCATCAAATACAATGTCCGTCCGTGTCATCAACAAAATACGGAGACGTATCATGAGCTAGATACCGTCTGATCACCACGAGAATGTATACGGTGACCGTAATGAGCATATTCTGAAGTCCAGTGACCGTATAGTGCTTTCTCTTGAAATACAGTGGTCGTCACGCATGAATGTGTCAGGGGCATACTTTTAGAGGGCCGAGAGATAGTTTGTGTGCGTACGTGAAAGTGGTGTACAGAGAGGGGGTGTTCGGTGGAGACAAGAAGAGATATGCCCTTCGTTTCTCTTTCCCGTGACTAATATTTTAGGAGAAAATATAAATATTCACAATGCAGAACAAATATTATTGGATGCACCATGCAATTAACTTTCATGTATAACTTTGTACTATTGTATATGCTTATTTTCTTAGTGGCCGATTGTGTGTGGGGTGTGGTGGGCACATCATTTCTAGTTGTGGTGGGTCAACGTGAGGACTCATGGGTCGGTTCCATCTTGCGCCACATAGGTTGGACCGAGACGCGTTATACGAAGACCCATGTGGAGGACTCGGCGTACAAGACGAAGCTACCAGAGTCATGGAGGACTCTATCCCCACTGATGATAAGCCGACTATATATGATTTGTAACCCTAGGCCCCGAGTATGTTATATAAGCCCGGGGGCTAGTTCGTCGATAGTATACACACATGCTCAATGCCTGGTATTCACGTGTACTTTTTACACACCCCTATCACAAATATACAGTACCAGGAGTAGGCTTTTTCCTCATCTGCAAGGGCCCGGACTTGGGTAAAACTTTGCCTCGTACTACCATCCAGCCTAACAGTTAGGGATATCCTACCGAATGATCTGATGGAATCATATCTGCCAACTACTAAGAGAGAGGTATGGGGGGGGGCAATGTGTGCGAGAGAGGCCTAAAGATAATGTGCGTGCGGGAGACACGTAGGCACATATATGTGCCTATAGAGGGCTAGTAGAGACCGTGCGTGTGTATATATGCATGTGAGAGAAATAGTGTTTTCCAACTGAGATTAGTGAAAAGAGTGGTACATAGTAGTAAGAAAGAGGGAGGGAGATATATAGAGAGTGTGTGCGTGAGACACCCCGGGAGAGATTGTGAGCATGTGTGAGAGAGAAATGCTGATGTATATAAAGTGTGTGCACTTATGCGTCAGATAGAGAGATATATAGCGCGTGTGTGAGAACGGGCCAAGGCATAGTGCATCTATGTGTAAAAGGCGGTTCTACGCATTAAATTAAATATAAATGGCATTATTATTTTTGGATGAGATCATGAATTTTGCAATTTGTGTATGAACGAACATCGGTCTATCAGACACCCATACTCTATTGAATTCTAGAATGTGCACGGGTTTATTTCATATTATCGATCCATAGAGTGAGAGTGGTTTGAAATCCAGACAATGCATTGCTTTTGCAATTCATTTATAAACATTAATTAGTGCACTCCATGTTGTTAGTGTCAAGCACTTTATACATTTGTCACTTACATGGATACATTCC
This sequence comes from Thinopyrum elongatum, assembly GCA_011799875.1. Classification (NCBI taxonomy): domain Eukaryota; kingdom Viridiplantae; phylum Streptophyta; class Magnoliopsida; order Poales; family Poaceae; genus Thinopyrum; species Thinopyrum elongatum. The sequence continues at coordinate 263,329,437 of CM022303.1, forward strand.
AAATTGCTAGCTATGAAATAGAATACATGTTTAATTCAACATAAAGGGGGTTTCGAAGATTCGAATTCATAGGAAGTGCATTCATCTATTTGAATCCGAGATAATGACATTTGTAAATCAGATCTAAAAGGGGGCATCAATCTTTGTTGTGCGTTTGAACATGCTATATATTCATACGCATGTCTAACTATTTTTTTTGCAACCAAGGAGATTATATCTAGAACCATGCATGAATTGAGGTAAGTTGCATATTTTTTAATATATACTCGTGTACAATGTATATTCAAATGTACCCCCTTCATTCCAAAATAATCGTAGTTTTAGGATTTTCAAGAGTCAAGATTTGTGAAGTTTGACAAATCCTGAAAGTTCAATTCAAGAGAACTAAAAACGTTAATGCTTCTGCTCCCAAATATTGAACGAAGCGCCAAATAAGCCTCTGGTCACCCGAAACCGCGCGAGACTAATGTTTGGTGGTAGGAAATTACTGTCCTGACTCTGACCCATGTAGCTATCGGCCCGATGTCCAAAGGTCTAAACCGGGGTAGGTTTGTAACTTCACCAAGACGCCAGTCTCAACCACCTCCGAGAAGCATTCATACGCCGTGGGCGCCTAAACACCCATGCGCTCGGCCGGAATCTATCCCGCCCACCATTTGGGACACCTGAGATTACTGTCCTACCCCCGACCCGCAATATGTCCGAAATTTTAGATGGGGGCAAAGTTTGTAACTTTCCCAAATTTCAAACAAGCGCGTCCCAAACCGAAACATTGTTCCCCCTTAGTTCCCCCCCTCCCTCCATTTCCCTATTCATACTCCGTGGGCGCCAAAACGCCCTCTCCACCAGCCGCGAAACCCCAGCCTCCTCTGTCCTCCACCCCATCACGCCCAATCCACCGCTGCCCTCCTCCATCACGCTGGAGCCGGTACCCCGACGTCGTCGTCCAACGCAACCGCAACCGCAACTTCCTCAAGGACTTAGCAGCTGAGGCCGAGGCAGAGCTGCCTCCACGACGCCGACGCCAATGTGCGCCGTACCAGAACTACTTCGACCATGCTGTCCTGCGCCTCACCGCTGCCGCTCCACTGTCGCAACCGTCCACCGCATCAGAGCTGTTCCCGTTACGCCATCGTTCGCCGCCTCGGATCTGGTTCCCCGCCACCGACAGATGGCCACCGCACCACACTCAACAACTTGGCCATGGGTTCGTCCAAGGCTCCACCGTCCTCCACAACTTCTCGTTTCCAGTGAACCACAAGAAGATCGTTGGAAAAACAGAAGCATGACACAGCACTGCCAGCAGAAAGAGGTACTCCTCTTCCCTTATTCATGCAAATCTTATGTCTCTGCTCACTCCGTATTCATCCCACGAAAGGAACTAGTTGAGCGCTTCTTACTGCACCGTCTTCGTGATACTAAATGCACAAGGTTTCCTCCCATTTACTATTTCACCTTAGCTAGAGGTCAGTCGCCCACCTGGATTTCAATTCAGTGTCAGTTGATTCGCAATTAAAAGAAGCAGCACCCGCTTAGGCGTGCGGAGAACCTAGTCCACCTGTTCCCCGGGGAAGCAATGCATCGGTGTCTATCATAGCGGTGTGGGGTGCAGGAGCTGCTTGCACTCGATCTGGAGGTCGGCGGGCTTGAAGGGATGGACGGGGGCGGTGCCAAGCACGGCGGTGTGGTGAGGTCGATGGGAGGGCGGAAGCAAGGGACTGGGCAGGTGGTCGCTGGTGTTTCGAGGAAGATCGTCAACACTGAGTGGCTGGAGGTAGATGAAGGCGAACTGCCCATTCTTTGTACATCGGACGGTGCATAAAAAATGGACTGGCCTATTTGTTTTCAGTCGACTGTTATTTTCATAGGACCACACCTTGTGGTGTGCTGCAGGAGCATCTGCATTTCCCAGCCATCCCTGTGCTCATAATTCAAAATCCTAGAATCTAGTAATTTCGTGTGCCATGCATGTTGTAGAGCTATCATATGTCCATTTATTTCTCACCCACCTGCTATCTGCTACTTTTACACTGTACTACTTGTGCACACACTTCACCCATACTCACACTATTGTTTTTTATGCATGGGTATTTCAGACTCTGACGCAGTGTTGATCAATACACAAAAGAAAAGACAGAAGTCGCTCCAGTGTAATTCGAAGATAAGCACTAAGCATTTCAATGCTCTAAAGGGTGTAGTGTCAGCAGATGGAGACAATAAACGTAGCTATGCAGTTGATGATCTCAATTGCCACACACAACCATCCCAGGTGCTTGCTTCAACTTCGCGCTGTCAAATGTGGTTGCATGTTGCATATGGTGTCTAGCTTGTATTGCTTCCAATTTGGTTAAATTGCATCTGCTTACTTTACACATTATACCTTTGATAATGACATGCCTTCCTATTTTTGATACATACTGCATATGTCTATTAACCATGTTCTTACATCAAACTAATTCTCTTTTATATCCCTCATCAATCACTTATGATGAGACAGTCACCCCAGTGGGTTACTGTGAGACGCGCTACTCATTTAAAGAGTGCAGTGTCATCCTCCCCGCATGATTCTCAAGAAACAGCAAGGCTAAATGAAGATAGTCAACGTAGCTCTCTAGTTGATGACCGCAATTCCCCTACACCACCATCGCAGGTGCTTGCTCTTACTTGGCAATGTGATATGTGGTTGCATGTTGCATATGGTGTCTACCTTGTAATGCTTCTAATTAGGTTAAACTGCATCTACTTAGTTAACACATTATACCTGTGAATATGACATGCCTTCCTATTTTTGGTACATACTACGTCTTTCTATTAACCATGTTCTTACATCAAACTACTTTTCTTGTGTATCCCTCATCAATAACTTCTGACGAGACACCTGCAAATTGATAGTGTAATATTGGTTGCATCTTGCATATCATTTCAAACATGTATTGCCTCTAATTTGTTGAAATGCCACTTATAATGAGACACTTCTAACTTGGTAGAGTGATTTTGGTTGGATCTTTCATATGGTGTCTAGCTTGCATTGCTTCCAATTTGTTGAAATGCCTTCTGCTTAGCGTTTTTCGTAATATTCAATCCTCCTACAATGTGGTTGCCTTACATAAAAGTTGTGTTCGTTAGTATCATGCATCAACGAATTTGGAAGAGCGAATTTCATTCCTTTTTCTTGTGTGTTTACTTGACAAGGCAAAATCTAAAAGGACGAACGCACGGAATGATGGTGGTCCTCTGGAGCAACCAAAACAGATGATCTCTGCAGATTCTCCTGCTACTCCTACTGCAGTGCAAGTTCCAAATCTCATCTCCCCTACTCCACAACCCCAGGTGCTTGCTCTAACATGGCAGTGTAATATCTGGTTGCATGTTGCATATGGTGCCTAGCTTGTATTGCTCCTAATTTGTTAAATTGCATCTCCTTAGCTTACACATTATACATGTGAATATGACACGCCTTCCTATTTTTTGGTACATACTACATTTGCCTATCACACCATGTTCTTACATCAAACTACTGTTCTTGTGTATGCTGCATCTATCACTTATGATGAGACAGTCACGCCCGTGGGTTAGTATGAGACGCGCTACACTTATAAAGAGTGCAGTTTCATCCTCCCCACATGATTCTCAAGAAACAGCAAGTCTAAATGAAGATATTGAACGTAGCTCTGTACTTGAAGATCGCATTTCCCCTACACCACCATCGCAGGTGCTTGCTCTAACTTCGCAGTGTGATATGTGGTTGCATGTTGCATATGGTGTCTAGCTTGTAATGCTTCTAATTAGGGTAAATTGCCTCTGCTTAGTTTACACATTATACCTGTGAATATGACATGCCTTCCTATTTTTGGTACATACTACATCTATCTGTTAACCATGTTCTTACATGAAACTACCTCTCTACTGTATCCTACATCAATCACTTACGATGAGACACCTTTATTCGTTGTATATTGCATATTATTTCTAGCCTGTTGCCATGTATTTCTTCTAATTTGGTCAAATACATTTATGAGGCCACCCTTTTAATTTGGCAGAGTGATATTGGTTTCATCTTTCATATGGTTTCTAGCTTGCATTGCTTCTAACTAGTTGAAACACCTTGTGCTTAGTTTACACTTTACACATCATACATGTCAATATGTCATGCCGTCCTGTTTTTCATACATATTCCATCCTCCTATCATGCGGCTGCCTTACATGAAAGTAGTGTTCGTCGGTATCATGCATCAATGAATTCTGAAGAGCAAATTTTATTCCTTTTTCTTGTGAGTTTGACTTGACAAGGCAAAGTCAAAAAAGAGGAAGGAAAAGAGTAAGTAAGGCGATGATGGTGGTCCTCTGCAGCAACGTAAACGGAGCATCTGTACGGATTCTCCTCGTACTGCTAGTGCATTACAAGTTCCAAGTCTCCGCTCCCCTACTCCACCATCCCAGCTGCTTGCTCTAACTTGGCAGTGTGATATCTGGTTGCATGTTGCATATGGTGTCTAGCTTGTATTGCTTCTAATTAGTGTAAACTGCATCTGCTTAGCTTACACATGATACGTGTGAATATGACACGCCTTCCTGTTTTTGGTACATACTATATCTGTCTATCACACCATGTTCTTACATGAAACTACTCTTCTTGTGTATCCTGCATCAGTCACTTATGATGGGACACCTTTAAGTTGGCAGTGTGATATTGGTTTGCACCTTGAATATGATTTCTAGCATGTAGTACTTCTAATTTGATGAACACCACCTATGACGAGACAGTTTTAACTTGGCAGAGTGATATTGATTGCACCTTCCATATGGTGTCTAGCTTGCAGTGCTTCTAATTTGTTGAAGTGCCTTCTGCTTAGTTACCACATCATAGGTGTGAATATGTCAAGCCGTCCAGTTTTTCGTACATATTCCATCCTCGTATCATGACTTTGCCTTTCATCAGAGTAGTATTCGTCAGTATCATGCATGAATGAGTTCTGAAGAGCGAATTTTATTCCTTTTTTCTTATCGGTTTGACCTCACAATGCAAAATCAATAAAGCGGAAGGAAATTGGTAAGGCATTGGATGATGGTGGTCCTTCCGAGCAACTGAAACGGAGGGTCTCTACTGATTCTACTCCGCCATCCTCCCAACAAGATTCGCAAGACAACGCAAGGCTAGACAGTCAAGATAGCTATGTAGATGATGAGCACATCTCCCCTACTCCACCATCACAGGTGTTTGCTCTAACTTGGCACTATTATATGTGGTTGCATGTTGCACATGATGTCTAGCTTGTATTTCTTCTAACTTTGTTGAATTGCATCTGCTTACTTTACACATCATGCCTGTGAATATGACACGTGTTGCTGTTTCTAGAACATACTATATCTGATCACACCATGTTCTTACATCAGACTACTGTTCTTGCATATCCCGCATTAGTCACTTATAATGAGGCACCTTTAAGTCGCCACTATGATATTGGCTGCGTCTTAAATATGATTTCTAGCATGTACTACTTCTAATTTGTTGAAACGCCAGACAGTTTGAACTTGGCAGAGTGATATTGGTTGCATCTTTCATATGGTGTCTAGCTTGCAGTGCTTCAAATTTGTTGAAATGCCTTCTGCTTAGTTACCACATCATAGGTGTGAATATGTCACGCCGTCCTATTTTTCGTACATATTCCATCCTTGTATCATGTGTTTGCCTTTCATCCGAGTAGTGTTCGTCAGTATCATGCATGAATGAGTTCTGAAGAGCGAATTTTATTCCTTTTTCTTATCGGTTTGACTTCACAATGCAAAATCAATACAGCTGAAGGAAATTAGTAAGGCAGTGGATGATGGTGGTCCTTCGGAGCAACTCAAACAGAGGGTCTCTACAGATTCTACTCTGCCATCCTCCCAACAAGACTCGCAAGACAACACAAGGCTGGACAGTCAATGTAGCTGTGTAGATGATGAGCACATCTCCCCTACTCCACCATCATAGGTGCTTGCTCTAACTTGGAACTGTTATATGTGGTTGCGTGTTTCGTATGATGTCTAGTTTGTATTGCTTCTAATTTTGTTGAATTGCATCTGCATAGCTTACAACTTATACCTACAACAATCACTTACCATAAGACACATTTAACTTGGGAGTGTGATGTAGGTTGCATCTTGCATTGTCTTCTAGCTTGTACTGCTTCTAATTTCTTGAAATGGCACTTACGACGAGACACTTTTTACCTGATAGGGTGATATTGGTTGCATGTTCATATGGTGCCTAGCTTTCATTTCTTCTAATTTTGTTGAAATGCCTTCTGCTTACTGTTTTTCATACATATTCCATCCTCCTATCGTACGTGTGAATATGCAATGCTGTCTTTTTTTTGTAAATATTCCATCCTCCTATCATGCGCTTGCCTTACATCAAAGTAGTGTTCGTCTGTATCATGCATCAACCAGTATGCAGAGCTAATTTTATTCATCTTCTTGTGGTTTTGACTTCAGAAGGAAATATCAAAAAAGAGGAAGGAAAAGAGTAAGTTAGGGGATGTTGGTGGTCCTCCGGACCGACGCAAACAGAGACTCTCTAGATTTGCCACTACTACTGCTAATGCAGTTGAAGTACCAAGTCTACATGATGAGTTTATCTCCCGTAATCCACCATCGTAGGTGCTTGCTCTAAGTTGACAGTGTGATAAGTGGTTTCATGTTGCATATGTTATCTAGCCTGTATTTCTTCTATTTTGATTAAATTGCACCTGCTGAGTTTATACGTTATACATGTGCATATGACATGCCTTTCTGTGTCTAGAATACACTGCATCTATCTATCATACCATGTTCTTAAATGAAAGTACTGCTGTTGTGTATCCCGCATCAGTCACTCATGATTGGACGCTTTTAACATGGCAGTTTGATAGTGGTTGCATCTTGCATTGATTTCTAGGTTGTACTGCTTCTAATTTTTTGAAATGCCACTTATGACAAGACACTTTTAACTTGGCAGAGTGATATTGGTTGCATCTTTCATATGGTGTCTAGCTTGCATTACTTCTATTTTCTTGAAAATCTTTCTGCTTAGTTTACACATCGTAGCTGTGAATATGTCACGCCATCCTATTTTTCTTACATATTCCATCCTCATACGGTTGTCTTACATCAAAGTATTGCTTGTCTGTATCATGCATCAATGAGTTCTGAAGAGCGATTTTATTCTTTTGTGTTGTGGGTACGGCTTGACATGGCAAAGTCAAAAAAGAGCAATGAAAAGAATATAGTGGGGAATGGTGTTACTCGTCGGGTGCAACGGAAAAGGATCTGCCCTTGAGATTCTGTGGTACTTATAGTGCAGTAGAAGGTCCAAGTCCACCGGCTAAATCTACAAACACAGTATCACCTGCTCCACCAGCTGCAGCATCCGCTTCAACTATACCGGCATCTCAACGAGTTACTCGTTCGTTTGCTCCGCAACTGGCCAGTTCCCAAGCTGCCTTCACACCTAACACTACTTCCAAAGCACTGCTGACACAACAGGACTTGGCAAGATCAGATGAACCTCATGAGCATCAACACCAAGATGGTACCTGACCGAGTCAAGTTGCAGTTGCATGCCCCTTTATATGTACTCTCACAGTTTGATGTGCACTAACACTTTCCATATTCGTTGTTGAACTAGCACCACGGTGCAAGCGAAAACAGACATCAGGGATAATGCTTGACAGATTAACAAAATCTAAAGGAGGAAGAATGGAGATCCATTTTGAGGCAGGTTTAAAAAGGCCACGTGATGCTACAGAGTCAGCCAAATTAGTATCAGAGGCAGCTGTTGCCGTTAGGTGTCATGCATGTATCCTCCCAACGTGGATCCAGTACAGGAATGAGAAAGACAATACCCAGTTTAACACCTTCCTTGACCATTTATCCGTAAGTAATGTTATTCATCGCAATTTGTAATATTGTCTTGCTCTGTCCCATACTTTCTAACTTCCTCCTAATAAGACTCACATTCTTTTTTCAACAGATGAGGTTCAAGTTGGATCCGAAAGATGATGCAACTAAACAAGCATGCACTCATATTTTTCAGTCTGCTCTGCGACAGTATCGGTATCACCTTAGAAAAACTCACTTTGAAGGCAAGGCTAACAATGAAATCGCCCAAACATCTCCAGTGGAATATATTACAGATGAAGACTGGACAGCCCTTGTTAAACACAGGTCTGATCCAAAGTATCAGGTAGGGTATATGTATTTGATCAGATCACATATTGAACTTGTATTTACGTATGTGCCTTACAAGTGTATCTTCTTCTAGGCTTACTGTTTGAAGAACAAGACCAACCGTTCTAAAGTGAAATTCCAACAGACAACGGGATCTCGTAGCTATATTGCACACTGTGAGGCTCTTGTAAATAGCTGCTAGTTCCTTCTTTTTTCTGTGCCATATTATCGTATCTATATTGACTTGTTCCAAATACAGAGGAAAGCCCGTGCGGACCAAAAAGAACCTGAACCGAATGTAGTGCAAATCTTCAAGGATTGCCACGCCAACAAGATGAAGGGCATGAGCACACCAGTTCAAGCCGCTGTTGTAAGTCCTTACCCCTCCTGCCTTTGAACTGCCTGTTACTGTGATGTGTTCATTTAACTTCTTGGTTTGCAGCCAATGTCAGTTACTCTGTTCACTTTTATACACAGTTGTCTTAACGTATCATTTCACCTTACACGGTTTAAAAGAGATGAAGCATATTCTTTTGGTCTTGATCTGTAATCTAGTTGTGATGTTCACGTACCCACATAATGATACAATAGCATGTTTGTTTTATATATGTTTGCCCATGATATGAATGATGTCATACTATGTTCATCCTACTTTAAACCATGTCTCTTTATCCTTAGATGTCAATGAATGTGAGAAAATAGACAATACAGTAGGCATGCTACATGGACATATGTTCCGAAAGTGATTTTATTATGTAGTTGGCACTACAATACATGCTAATGTATTACAATAGTTCACCAAAATAAGTTATGTATAAACATGAAACCTATTTTGTTTGTTTTTGTCTCATTAGTAACTTATCTGGTACACTAATCTACAAGTTCAAACTTTCAGCAAGCTATGGAACAAATGATTGAACAGCCACAACCACCTGAAGGTGACGAGGCTACCACAGGCACAATGTCACCTCTTGCTGCAGTGCGTCGGTATCTCTCCACTAACAGTGCACAAAGCACCTTCCTGCGTAATTCTGGGTTGGTTGTCAAGGTAACCTCGTCCAAATCGCCTACTAAACAAAATCTTCCGGCTAGACAGAGGGATATATCTGTGCTCTAGACACAAGTCCAATCCCTAATGGACGTCGTTTCGGAAACAAGAATAGTGATTGACAAATGTCGTCAAGATATGAATGGTTTTGAAACAAGACTATCAGACATTTGCTTCGTTGTTCAAGAGCAATGGCGGAAAAAAGGGGAAGATCATGCTGCTCCATCAGATTCTACAGCCTGAAACATTAGCACTCAGGTCAAATGATCTGTGCTTCTATACATCTGATGGTGCTTTTATCTGCAAGGACTGTAAACTTTATGCCAACAGGCCTTTTGTTGTATGGCTGGAGTTTATTTTGTTGTGATACAATATTTATCGTGCTGCCAAAGGCTGTAGAAATTACGACGCTGTTTTTGTATAGTGTAGGTTTATCTTATTAATGTATTCGACCGAAAGTTTCGCAGGAGCCCAACGTGCCAACATTCGTCAGGCCCATTCCAATTGGGCTAAAAACGATTATGGGCCGTAATTTGCATGTAGCCCACTAAAAATATCTGGGCCTAAATCAGCATAAGCTTTCATATTTTTGGTAGGCCTGTGCCCCTAGTGGGCCTTTAACAGGCCTAAACATAATTTGGGCCCTCGGTAACAATAGGCCGTTAACATGTGTAAATATCTCGAGCCCATAAATAACATGGGTCTTTAATAGGCCGAAAGTGAGATTGGGCCCTGATTGTGCCAAATAACCCACTGGTCATTAGCAGGCTGAAATGTATCTCAACTCGTGGTGGCCCATTTACAATGCGGATCGTTCACAGGCCGAAATTCAGATGGGCCGTAAATGCGCCGACCTACTACACGGGCCTTTAACAGGCCGGAAGTTCGGTCGGCTTGATTAGTATCAGTTTTATATGGGCCGTTAATAGGCCCGACGTGACGTTGGGCCACATATGGCCCATGGATTTCGTCCAACGTTAACAGGCCGAAAATCACAACAGGCTGGAAGTGGCCCAAACCTACAATGGGCCTGTAACAGGCCGAATGTCAGACATGGCCGAATATGACCCAAATCCTTCACGGTCGTTTATGGGCCGAAAGTTTCAATGGCCAATAAATGGGCTCAAATGAAGCAGGACCTTTAACAGGCCAGAAACACACCGGGCAGTAATTCGGCCCAAATACTTAGCGGACTGTTAACGGGCCAGAAGTGACCATGGGCCACGATGATGACAAGTTTAGAACGGGCCGTTGACGGGCCGATTTGACACTAGCCGTACGGGCCTTAACTGCGAATGGGCCGTCTACAAGCAGGCCGTTAATGGGCCAGCCCGCTAATTTTGACTGGGCTAGCCTTTTTAACCTAAATGGGCCGCTGTTGGGCCTTGCCACATGTCGACGTATCATAGGCGCCTCCTGTCCATTGGGCAGTTGACATCTGTCCTTTCGCGGTGCTGACATGTGGTTGCTATAGCCAATGATAATTTTACACGTGGAAAATCCTCATTGGTCCCAGCTGTTAACGAGTTATCGGATCCAAACCGGAACCCGATAGCTTAACGGCAACCCGTTATGGTGGATGCCACGTGTCGGTTACCCTTGACGAAAGCACTTCTATGACGCTTGATTTATCGTCATGGAAGTGGACACTTCCGTGATGATAATTTTGGTAATGTCATGGAACACTTCTACGACAGCACAGGTATGACTATCTTCATTCTCTCATAAAATCGTCATGGATGTACATGCATGACAGAAAACGTGACCTACTATGACAAACACATATCATCACGGAAGTAATTTTTTTTATAGTGTTAGGCTTGCAAAAGCTTAAGCTTGGGGGAGGTCACTACCATGTCTACATCAAGATGTGGCGGTGCTATTTTTTAGTAATTCTAATGAGGTTGTACTCTAGCTCGCTTGTCAACACGTTTAATCTGGCACACCAGTGTCTACATATGATGTTGATCTTTAGCTCGGGGTTCTCCCTACACAAACGTTCCACGCCAATTCTCCACTCCTTGCTCCCTTGTCAACACGTTTATGTGTCTCTTTGTAAAGGACAACAACTCCACATCCAAAGCTTCATCCCAAAACAACGCAATCTCTCCTCCCTTTCCATCACCATCCACCAAAAACCACTTCCTCAACCCAAGCCACCACTTCAAATTCTTCACTCAATCCTCCTTCTGTCCAGTCTCCATCAAAAAGACTAAATTTGGGTTGTGAGTCTGCACTAGGAAGACAAGCTCGCGAACTATCTAGGGGCGGTCCATCCCTCAACAGTTCCAGGTGAGAATATTCATTGGCCCCGGCGGAGCTCCATCTGGGAGTTCGCCGTTGTTTCCAAGTCATTATCGTGTGTGCATCACCTATTGTTCTCGCCCTTTTACTGTCTCTAGATGTTGAAGGGGTTGCTCCCGATCTATCTCCTTTAAACCATAACTCACCCCATCACTGGATTGCATGGAGGCAGATAACTCACGTGGTCTGTTCATCAGTAGAAGCGTGTTCCGACGAGCGAGACCATCCTCCTTCGCAACATCTAGGTGTCACTTGCTGGTGTCAGTACCTTTATCTCCCGCCCTATTATGCAGATCCTCCATTGGCTTGAATGGCCTAGACACGGTGTCATTCATGTCCCCTTCACCATTAGCACCTCGACCACCTCCACGTCCTACACCTTCCACGGTCCATTCCTTTGTATCCAGCCCTTCCTCCTTTTCCACCCATACCCCTTCTACCCCCTCCTCCCTGGAACCAATTAAACCAATTATCGTCCCTGGGAAAAAATAATGAACTCTAGTGGACAAAACAATTATCGTCCCTTCTACCCCCTCCTCCCTGAACCAATTAAACCAATTATCGCCAAAACAATGAACTCTAGTGGATAAAATATTTTTTTCCACCGGCCAAACTCCATACCCACATTCTTTCGAAACATGTCCCACAAGATCACATGTGCCACATAAATTTGACATCTTCTCATACTGCAAGCGAAAATAACATTGTGTCATCAGAGTGATGCTTGCTACCTGGGTTAAGGGCTTGCATACGTCAATAAGAAGACGAACCCTTACCCCATCTCCTACCCCCTTCACCGAAAACTCATCCAGCATGATCACCTCCCAAGACTTCCTCGCCAACTGCTTTGCAATGTTCCCTATTATGAGTTTTTCTTTAAGATCAAGCACGTGCACCCAAGCAAGGAACTTGACTAGTTTGATAGTATTCGAATCTGCCAATCCATCATACTCCGGCATTAACATCGGGCGACCCCTGAAGATCCATGGACCGCCTCTCATTAGAACTGGACAGAGAAGAGATTGTCCTCCATCACTTAGAACTCCACGTCCTTTGCCAACTGCCACCCTCATATCACCATACATCGCGCCATGACTGAAGTTCCTCGTCATGAACACCTGCGCTAGGGCTAGCCATCGGGCGTCAGCTTCGAGTTCCGCCAGATCCTCCTCCAGCACTATGCCCTCCTCTTCATCCTCCCTTTCATACTCAACAATAGAACCTCAATCGGCACCTTTCCCCCTGGTCTGACTTCACACTACTCCTCGCCTCCGATCCCTCCTCCAAAATCCTACCTCTACCATCCATCGTCTTTGACGTGGATGCCCGTTTTTTTTTTCTGAACAAACACCCGGGGAGGGGGGGGGGATCCCCACCTGAATGCATTACTCAAAGGGTGCAAAGCCCAGGTTTACTTAGAGATGCGAGAGGCGAGGTAGTGCCGCCATGACATGGCGGCCGCCTTTTGAGCAGTATCCCTAATTCTATGAGTCCGGAGGGTAAAGTCTGAGATGATGTTTTGATGCCATCCCGCCTCCTTGCAGCCAAACTGATGTGCAATGGCCAAGGAAGGAAGCCCTCACCTCTTTATGTAGATGAGGCTAAGAATCACACTCGGAGCCGGCGAGAAGTCCGGCCCGGAGCAGGGGATAGGGTGGCACCCTCGGCGTCGTCTAAGGGGAGAGGAACCATAACACGTTAGGGGAAAAGACAGATGGCTGAGTTTATTTGCTCAAAGAGGTTTGCACTTGGCCTGTTCTCAGATTGGTTTCCGATGAAAAAACAGAACAAGATTCATACACCAAAGAATTCCGGGGGTTATCCTCCTTTTTGAAAGAAAGAAAAAACACCCAAGAATTCCGTTATTCATTCTCCAGTCGAAAAACACACACGCATTTTGTTGTTGTTGTTGCTGCGTGCATGGCATTGTTCAGTACTTCCTGTGCGCCACTCGAAGGCAGAAGGAGCTAGCATAGGCCCTAGGCAACAACGCCGGAGAGCAAGCCACAAATGCGGTTGACGACGGGGAGGTAGGTGGCGCCCAAGTGGAGGCGGGAGAACACGTCGACGACGCACTTCTCGCCGACCTGCCCCAGCACCACGCAGCACTCCTTGCTGAGGTGCGGCGCGCCCCGGACCAGCGTCCGGATGATGTCGCGCGCGCATGGCACCGGCGTCTCCATCACGGTTTTCCAGCAGTCAGGGGCGACCGGGCGGCCGCGGTGCCCAGGGGCCTCTGCCGCTGGGGGGGCCGTCGTTGACACGGCGTGCCCGACGAAGACGACAACGACGAGGAGGATCGGGAGACAAAGGCGGAGGAACGAGCACGAGCGGCCCGCCATTGTTGCGTGCAGCACGAGGTGGCGGTTGTATACGTACGTACGTACGCACGCAACTCGGCAGCGCTGCTGTGCTGTGCCAGTACTCAGTAGTACACAGTGCAGTATCTGTAGAGCAAGATGTCTGTGTCTCGGTTGCAGATTATAAACCGGCCGCGTAACGCTGTCGATTACTCCCAGGACTACGTTACTCGTATTGAAGCTATCTTTACGGCCATTGATGGCCATGGTGGTGAATGTTTATGTCTGTTACAAGCTCTGTTAGACAGAGCATGACGATACTAATATCGCTTGAGCAGTGTGAATTTACCTCAAGCAAGCTCTGAAGCTCATGCACTTGGATCGCTACTTAACTGGGTAAGATATGCATGCTGATCAGACCAAACAGAACTAGGGTTGACAAACAAAAGCTATTTTTTTTTACCACTCCTACAAAAAGCAGTAGCATCAGAAAGAACCAATAGAACAAACCTACTACAGATTTGAATATATACTCTACAGCACTGCTGGCTCTAGCCTCTACTGCACATTTTATTCCACAAGGCCTGCTACAACTTGCATGCACTGCGATTTAGCCAGTAAACCAACGCTCTAGATAATGTAGATACCAAGGAAGAAAAAACTTACAGAGCTACAAAAAAAAAAAAAAACTGAAACCATCTCAGCAGCCTATGCACAGGATTCCGCAGCAGCAACTCATGGATGTATGTTGCACTCCCTTATGAACGCGTGATCGAAATTGACATACTTGGACCAGTAACTGCGGTATTTTGGCAACCCAACCTCAAGCCAAGGTTTCAGATTCCCGTTGTAGTGTATGACTGCAGCCCGCTCGATATCTTTTGGGTTGACATTCCGCTTGTATCCTAAGCCCAAGAGATGCCATGAGTGATCGAGAGGGAAGGTGTTGTTCCAGAATGTCACCAGGCCAGCAGGGAGTGTTCCTAACTTCCATAACAGTCTATGTTCATTCTGCAGAATGAGAAACATGTCCTTGGTGGAATATATGGCAAGAGTAGAACAGAATAGCAAAAACATACTCAGCTCCAACATAGTTCAATACTTAAATAAAAGGGATCAATGGCAAATATATAATGCTCATACGGAAAGAAAGAAATGCAATTTTCGTTTTAGTTGTTGTCGGACCTCATGCGAAATATAAGGTCGAGGGCTCACTTTAAATATCGTTGAGAAGCTCACGAATACTCACCTGTTCTTGCCAGTAGTGATACACAGCAGTCATATTCTGCCTTCTCCACTCAGACAAATCAAACATGTTCATGCCATATGCCCACCCACATGCACGTCGGTCAAACTTCTTGGCAATAAGAGGGTTTGAGAAGTTGAGGTACCTATCAAACCTATGGAAAACCTCACCACAGGTTTTGACAGCACCATTAACCCTGCCTTTGAGATCTACCGACCAAAGTGGACTTAAGTCCTGCTGGACTACAATGTCATCATCGACAAATAACACCTTGTTAAGTTTTGGGAAGATCTCAGGAAGATAAAACCTCAGGTGATTGAGAATTGACAGGTACTTGGGGTTCCGGAACTTGGGATTTTTATCAGGTTTATTCTGTGGAGTATGGAAGTAGTAATTGATCATGAACTGGGACGCCAGTTGCTTCAAAACTGGACTGTAGCTCGAATTTAGCCATGTAAAGTCTTCAATTTTCTGAACCTGAATAGCAGCTTTAACCGGGGGATTCGCCAAAAACCACATCCTCATTGCAGCATAATTAAGCTTATCAGTCACAATATGGAAGACATGGTCTGCTGGTTTCTGCATTTTATTTAGGTTAAGATATTAGTACTTGGTACATGTAAAACGAATTTGAATTTTCTGAAAATGGTCACTGCACCATAAGTTTACATGCAATGATTCAGAAGCACCTAATTAGTTATACGTGCTCCCTTATGCACCAAGCACAATACCTTAGCGTGTATAAGAGTTGAGTTCACAACCACAGCGGCGGCAAGTACATTGTCAGAGAATAATGCATAGTGATGTAGTTTCGGATCTTCCAACTTGTCTTGATATGGAAAATGCCTATTTTTGGAACTGGATGTATAGTACTCATTTGTAAGCCGCAGTGCAAGACAATGAAGCCTCTTTGGCAGAGCTTTAGCTGCTACCTGTGCTGCGTAGGTAGCCTCTTGCTTGTTAGCCTCGAGCTGGTTCTCTGTCCAGTGAAGGTTTGTTTGTAGCTTATCAATAGCAGCTGCGCAGTTATCATGGACTTGTTTGATCTTTGTTAATATCGATTCCATCGCTCTAATTTTTTTATGGACACTGTAAACAATAAAATTGGGTTAAATAGTTAAGAGCCAGTCACTTGCTATAAAAGAGTAACCAAACAGCAGGTACACATCATCACTCAACACCAAGAGTGAAGAACTTTGTAATACAAAGAAAGAGAAGTACTTCTTTGGTAACTGCCTATCAACGGTTGTACCACTCAGTGCTTGCTGGATATCCCTCATCCTTCTTCGGAGATCCTTTACAAACCCATGATTGCCTCTAGAAGGTAAAAATCCAATATATCTTTTCGCTCTTCTCAACTGGTCCTTGAGAACAAGCATCGTCTTATCTGAAGAAGTTGGGGAATAACTAGTATTACTACTAGTTATCATTGCACCAGACTCTTTTGACGTAGAGTCTGTAATTTGCTGAGATGATTTTTCATCATTCTGGAAAATCAAATCACTATCGGTTAAATCATTACCTAATGCCGAAAGAAAAAGTATACTGTCAGCCTGTGAAAACTAAAAGCTGCAGATTAATTCTATAAATTACACGAAAAGCTAGGTATAGAAAGCTTCTCTCAAAAAGTGACTCATAATAATATTTTCCAGGTTCTTTTTTTTTTCCTAAAATACACCACCGCTGGTTTATTATCTATTAATATGTTGAAGAAAAAAGACTGCAGAGCAATAACAACGCCTAAATGATAGGCAAGTCCACAACAGGGAGTAAACGGCAGGCTCTCTTCAATTAGTGTTTCTACAAAGAAAGCATTTGTAAGAACAAAACCAAAAGGATTCGTTGCCTCAATAAATGGGAAGGAGATGCACCTACAATTGGTTACAAGAAGGAAAGCTAACAAACATAAGAACCACAAAGAATTGAAACAAATAGTACTCCCTCCGTTCCAAAATACTTGTCGTGTTTTAGTTCAAATTTAGAGGGAGTACTTTGAGATTAGTCATGACAAAAATTTGATATTCCATCAGGCCACCAGTCCGGCAGCATAGCAGGAACTGCATACTGAATGTTGACCTAGGATGACTCTGTTAGTGACAGAATGTAATAAACCATGCTCATCCAGTAATAAGGATTTTGTATGTTCACATAATTCAGAGTTATTTATGTACAAATGTAACACCTATAAATTTTACTTGATGAGTAGGAATGTATGCACAGCTCTAGTTTCCAAAAAATAAAACAGTCATTACCTTGTCCAAATGGGCATTTAGATCTCCAGCATTGTGCATTGCACGAACTTTGTTATCCCCTGCTGCACCAAAATTGGTCAGCCACTCTGTTTGGTGAGCTCAGCACCCTCCTCCGAAGTAATAACCATGCCATCGGCGCGTTTTCTCTTACTCATATCATGTGACGACACCTTTGCCTCTTCTACACTGTGCACACCGCCGTCCTTACTACCCCTGGATTCACCTGACAACTCTATATTGCTTCCCATGACAACTTGCTGAATTCCACCGTTCTGTCCCAGTTGAGTGCCCTGATCGCCCACGCTGTTCGCTCTTGTATCCGATGCAGCCTTCGGTACAGGATCAAATGTGTCCTAGGAATATATTCAGCACTACAAACTTCAGATGACAACCTTTCACATTCACTTTGGAAGAAGAAGAAGAAGAACAAATGGACGCGTATGTAAGAAGAAATTCACCTGCGGCAGAGCGTTCAGGCGCTTCCCCGCCTCATTCCGGGAGATCTACGAAAAGGGAAACACGTCAGGACCGCAAAGCTTCAGTCGACCTCCGGAAGCCTTTCTGAAACGAGTCCCAAAATAAAAAAGCCTTTCTGAAACATGCAGAAATTTCCAAACGCGACCATACCAAATTGGAGGGATCGCGACCCAAGGCGCTCCTAGTCACTGCGAAGAGCACCAAGATCAACACACGCGTCAGGGACGGGTTCAGATGGGCACTCTGTTGCGAACGAAGTGGCGAGGGCAAGAGGCGTACGGGCGGGGCCGGAGAAGGGGGAGATGGGTGCGCCGCTGTAGAGCGCGAGGGGCGCGAGCACCGAGGCGATGAGCAGCGCCAGCACCGCGTCCCGCGTCCTACATTTTCGCCGCCACCGCGGCGCCGCGGCCATGGCCGCAGTCGATCGTCTCCGGCGACGTGACGATTAGAGCCGCCGCTTCTGGAGTGTCGTGTGAGCTTTCAGAAAGACCTCCGCGGGCCAGCGCGCATTCAGGTTCAGGCCAGGCCGTCAAGATCAGGGTTGCCACGTACGGTGGTTCTGTTTGGGGCGGGATTTTGCTAATTCTCGCCCGAATGGCAAATTAGTTTTGTACACACCAAGGAAACTTTTATCGCATATACACCATAATAAATTCTGTTTTGTAAATTATTTTTGAAACATAGAAAATTTGTTGAACAAAGCATCGCAAAGTACATGTAAAAAAAATCAATATTTTTTGTGCCATCTTCTATATGAAACAAATGGCAACACAGGTTCACACATAAATTTGTTAAGTTTTTCTTCTATGTGTTTTTCAAGTATTGGCATTTTTTTAGTTCTGCTCATACTGACTTGACTTTAAAACATAATTGAGTTCTAATCCATTTGAACATGACGGCGGTGTATTATACGTATCATAGAAAAAAATACTAATAAAAAATCAAGCCTAAATTCCAGGTTTAAGGCTTGTTAGTAGTCAACACGAAAATTGGCCTTTTTTTGTCCATTCTTTTTTGCTTTTCGCAATGATGACGTTGGGTTGAGGGGAGGCCCAATTAAAGTCTTGGCCGGCCTTCCGAGGTCGCGCTAGGAGGTTATCTTAGCGAACAAAACCGTTCAATGAATCGATCCTCCCTTGGCAATTGTTCACACGGGAGAACCAGAAAATCTGATGTTCAGCTTGTATCGGTGTCCTTTATTTGTGGTTTGCTCCAACCGACCTTTTCTTTCTGCGAGTGTTCTAACCAACCTTGATGTTATCGTACTGCGTCAAAAGATATGCACTTTATGTGGGTGACTTATAAATTTTTGTTGCTATATTGGTCACATGCTATTTCTGCCGATCCTGGGCGCAACTATGAGCAACCGCGAACAATTATTGACAAAAAATTGGCTGGTGAAGTTTGCCACAAATAAAATAAACCTTGTTTCGGCAAGATGGAATATGTCACTAGTCAAACACACTTTGCCTCACTGAATTTGGGTAATTTGACCATAATTTTTTGTTGATTGTTTAAGAGATAGCTAACCGCTCGTGTCAATATTTTGGGGGCCGACCGTGTGTTTTGAGGCCAAACTTTTGGGTTTTGGCAAAGCAGTGTGTTTCTCTGGTTCTCTTTTGTAATCTCTGATCATAGGTAAAATCCAGGGCAACAAAATTGGGCAACCTGTTTGTGAAAAAAGATAAAAAAAATTTGGGCAACCTAATAACCGAGCTCAGCCGGGGACTTGAGATTTCCTTTGCGTGAAACCATCGATGCATCGGCGTTTGCTCTTTTCTTTTTGCATCAACACCAGCGTTCCTATTTATTCTTGAGGACTAGTCTTTTCTGATACTCATGTGGTTTATCTAGAGGACCAAGCTTGGTTATTAACCAAGATAAAAATCCTGGTACTCATGCTTAATGGTTGTCTGCATTCTTAGTTGATGCAGAGGCTGGTGAAGTAAAATTCTCCCTCTTTTTAGATACCGTGAGGACTCCCCCCGCGTTGCTCCCGCATCGGGCGACTCGGGCGAGCTGCTACCCTAGCCGCTGTCGAGCCCCGATCTACTCCCTCCTCTCCTCCTGTTGTCGCCGCGTGATGCCGCCGGGCAAAACTCTGGGGCATATGGCGGTGGCGGGGGTCTCTCCTTCTCTCACGCGGCTTGGGGTGGGGCGGGGCCCCCAGCCGTAGAGGCGCGGCTGGTCGGGTCCTGCGGCGCGGCGACAGGCGGCGCTGTGGCCGGTCGGATCTCGGATTGGCGGCGGCGGCATGGAGGGCCAGGTGGATGGATCGGCTATGCGTGTGGTCTGGCCTCCGGTCAGATCGGATCTGGCCGGTGCAGCCTACTCCATGGCGGCGGCGGTGATCAGTGGCGGTCTCGTGCACACGAGGCTGGATGGAGGTTTCCCGAGGGAATCCAGGGGAGAGCCCTACTCTTGGCTCATTGCCAAGGCCGCATGATGGCGGCGTTTCTGCGCCGTCCCCTTCTTAAAGGCGCCGTCGTGGAGAACCTCTAAACCCCTATCTGCCACCTCCGGGGGAAACACTAGATCGGTTGATCGAATGACGGCGGCGCTCTTGTGACGTATCCCTCTTGGGGGCGTCATTTTTGGAGGTATGCATAGGCCCGAGGGATCAGTGGACGACATCTGCGGTGGAGCGGCGTTCCATGTGACGCATAGACGACGTGGAGTCTCGGCGGCGTGGCGCGGCAGGGCCTCGACGACGATGTGTGATGAAGGACATGCGTAGGGAGGAGGTGTTGTCTGGCGCCCGTGGCGGAGCTAGGGGGACTGGCAGGAGCCATGGCTCCCCCCATGATTTCAAGAATTTCTGTGAAGATTACTAATACTTGTCCCCTCCTATCAATACTAACACGTATTTGCGCTCCCCCCTTCCAACTGATTTTTCCTGGCTCCGCCGCTGTCTGGCACCGTGGTGGCGTCGAAAACAGGCCTGGCAACGTCAATGTGTCAGTATCTGCTCTGAAGATGTATCGACGAAAGACAGCGACAACGATCTATGAGAGTGTGTCGGACCGGTTTGTGCCCCAGACCTGGTATGTGGCTTGGTTGGGGCCTCCGGCTTTAAATGTTAGGCTTAGGTGATTAGTCTGGGTATCCGACTCACACTTTTTGCACCCCTTCATCAATGGATAGGAGTAGTGACAGATGTTGCCAAGATGACGGCTCCAGACATATTGATGTATTACTATGTAAGGCTTTGTAAATAATTAGTAAAGTGACTACATGCATCTTCCAGATGAAGAGGCCGAGGGTCATCATCCTTTAAAAAAACAAAAAACATCAACACCAGCATTTGCTAATGTTCGTCATTAGGCGATGACAGGCCGACGCGGTTGCATCGAAGAAAAACCCAGTGCTCCACTCGATCAAACCTGGCATCGCAGTGGAGCGCGGCATCACCCAACATCGACCGACCATCCCCGGCGCTGGGGGCCGCCAATACGCAGAGAAGAAAGCATGCTGCATGCATCTCTACATGCAAGAGTAGGTTGCCTAAAGGATTCCAAACAAGTTGTCCCCCCCCCCCCCGGTGTGCTTTCTCTGGCGACTTGGGGGCGATCCAATCGGGTCGCCGCCGGACTCTCCCTCCCTCCTCCTTGTCTCGCCGCCGCCTGAGGCCCTGCCGGAGAAGCCCGGGCGGGTCTGGGGATGGTAGCGGCGGGGCGCTCCCCTGAGTCGGCCTCTCTCCCCCGGACCGGATCTCACCACCATGGCCAGATCCGTGGGAGACGGTGGCGGGGCTGTGGCGCTCTCCGGCGGGCAGCGGCATGGTGTCGTCGATGCTGGGAGGCCCAGATGCGTGGTGGTGGCTGGATGGTGTGCACTTGGCGGCGGCGCTCCAGGGGTCTGGCGTGGCGTCCTCTTCGAGCGGCGCGGCCCCAATCTGATTCATATCTCATCGGTTCTGCCTCGGGACTGTCCAGCCTAGAAGGATCCAATCCTCTGGCCGTGGTGGTCCTTTGGTGACGAAGGTGGACATGGTGGTGCAGCTGGGCTCATTTTTCTGGAGGAGACGTAGATTGCCGGCGAAAGCCAGACTTTGACTGCGATTGGAGTCAACGACGATGGCACCCATGGGCGTCGCTACCTTGATGAAGGCGTCGACATGTAGTCTTTGGCTCCCCTCCCAGAATACTTGAGGGGAAAGCCTAGGTTCGTGTTTGCCCGGATCGGATGATGGCGGCACTTGGGGTCGTGTTCCCCGTTGGGGGTATCATCTTGGAGTTGGGCCTAGCTAGCGATACTAGTGGTTGGTGGTGGTTCGTCGGTTGCTTGTGTGCGGTTGGGCAGGGATTACATGTTGCTGCAGTGTGGCCTTGTGAACATGGTGCATAGTGGTAGTCCAGGGATGTGATCGGCGGTGCAGATGGCGACGCAGTGTAGGCTCGTGGTGTATTGTCTGGGGCCAGTCGTCATGCCAAGATTTACCATCGACAAACACTTGCACCGGAGGCCTGGGATCGCCAAAGCGTCTCCATGAGATTTTGGCAGCACCATCTCTTCTCGTCATTTGAGCTGCGACTGATGTCACTCCAACGTCAACAGAGGTTCTGGTTCCGCGGACGGTCTTTGGCAAGCCGCTTTGTGTCGCGTTTAATCCGAGTGGTCGTGTCCACATACGGATCATGTGCACTTGCACCATCTTGTTTTGGCTCAACACCTGTTCGGCATGGATTATCGTTGCTCTTTTTTTCACTTTCTTTTTGTTTTCTATCTGCCTTGGCATAGCTTCGGTCTTGTATGACTTTGCTAATTGCTGGTGTGATTTTAGTGTGCGTGCGTCCGTGTTGGCTGTGTGCATCCTAGCTATGCAGAGGCCGGGTGTGTGCTCTTTGTGTTTGTATCCCCTTGATGCTTCATATTGAGCTAATAAAATCCACTCTTTATCGAAAAAAATCTCTACACGCAGGGCAACGCAACCACCCCTGCGATGCGACTGCGACTGCAAGGCGGAGGCATCTCTCTTGACTAAGGAAGGAAACGGTTGCGCTTAGAGCATCTACCGTCGGGCGCTCCAAACCCACCTCATACATTCGAACAGATGCCCGATCATTGTCCGGTCACAAAATTTTGATCTAGACGGACGTCTCAAATGGTCCTCAAACACCCGGGCTGATCGGCACCCCACATATCCAGCTTAAATATGGGGCGGATATGGAACGTGCGGGCGCGCCCGGGCACGCCCGGGCACGCCCGCCACGTCAGAACCGGCCCACGCTGGACCACCCGACCCCACATATATTTCTCCCCATCCGCTCGTCGGTCCCTAGCCACTCCACTCCCCTTCGCCACCCAATCTCGTCTCCGGCGCCTTCTAGCCGTCTCCGGCATGGCGAGTAGCGGATCTGAATCCTTCACCTCCAGATCCGTCGACCCCGAGCTCATCCCACGCGGCCCCGAGGAGGAGATGGCCGTCCGACTCGCTCTCCGCCGCGCCCGGGAGGAGGTGATACGTCTCCAACGTATCTATAATTTATGAAGTATTCATGCCATGTTTACAACAATTTTATATGGTTTTGGTATGATTTTATTATAACTAACCCAGGCTGATGTTGTTTTCAGCAGAACTACCGTGGTGTCGTTTTTTGTGCAGAAATAAAAGTTCTCGGAATGGGCTGAAAATTTACGGTGATTTTTTACGGACCAAAAGAGACCCTCGAAGCACAAGAGTTGGGCTAGAAGAGTCCCGAGGCAACGACAAGGGTGGAGGGCGCGCCCACCCCCCTAGGGCGTGCCCCCTGCCTTGTCGCCGCCTCGTGGACCCCCCTAACTTGAAACCGACGCCAAAAATTCCTATAAATACAGAAACCCTCGAAAAGAAACCTAGATTGGGAGTTCCGCCATCGCAAGCCTCTGTAGCCACGAAAAACCAATCGGGACCCTATTCCGGCACCCTGCCGGAGGGGGAAACCACCACCGGTGGCCATCTTCATCATCCCGGCTGTCTCCATGACGAGGAGGGGGTAGTTCACCCTCGGGGCTGAGGGTATGTACCAGTAGCTATGTGTTTGATCTCCCTCTTTCGTGTTCTTGATTTGGCACGATCTTGATGTACCGCAAGCTTTGTTATTATAGTTGGATCATATGGTGTTTCTCCCCCTCTACCTTCTTGTGATGAATTGAGTCTTACTCTTTGAGGTTTCGTTATGTTGGATTGAGTATTGGATTTGAGAACACTTGATGTATGTCTTACGATGGGATATATGTGGTGATAATGGGATGTTCTATTGATTCACTTGATGTATGTTTTGGCACTCAACTCGCGGATTCCCGAGGTGACATTGGGGTAATCTATGCATAGGGGTTGATGCACGTTTTCGTCCTACGTTCTTCGATAGGAACTTTGGAGTGATTCTTTGTTGCACGTTGAGGGATTGTTATGTGATCCAATTATGTTATCATTGTTGAGAGAATTTGCACTAGTGAAAGTATGAACCGTAGGCCTTGTTTCCAAGCATTGCAATACCGTTTTTGCTCACTTTTGTTACTAGCTACCTTGCTGTTTTTATATTTTCAGATTACAAAAACCTATATCTACTATCCATACTACACTTGTATCACCATCTCTTCGCCGAACTAGTGCACCTATACAATTTACCATTGTATTGGGTGTGTTGGGGACACAAGAGACTCTTTGTTATTTGGTTGCAGGGTTGTTTGAGAGAGACCATCTTCATCCTACGCCTCCCACGGATTGATAAACCTTAGGTCATCCACTTGAGGGAAATTTGCTACTATCCTACAAAACTCTGCGCTTGGAGGCCCAACACGAGTCTACAATAAGAAGGTTGCGTAGTAGACATCAAGCTCTTTTCTGGCGCCATTGCCGGGGAGGCTAGGTAAGCGGCACTCACATCCCGTCAACGAAGCTCTTTTCTGGCGCCGTTGCCGGGGAGGTGAGTGCTTGAAGGTATATCTTTAGATCTTGCAATTGAATCTTTTAGTTTCTTGTTTTATCACTAGTTTATTCTATAAAAGAAAACTACAAAAAAAATGGAATTGCGGTTGCCTCATATTATTCATCTCTATAATGTCTTTCTTGAAAATGATGGAAAGGAAAATTGTGCTCAAGTGTTAGAAGAAGAACTCAATAAAATGTTTGGCATAAAATCTTTGAATGATGAGCATGATTGCAATGTTGTTAGTGTGAATTCTTTGAATATCCATGATGCTAATGATATGCAAAGCCATAAGCTTGGGGATGCTATGTTTGATGAAGATGATATTTTTAGTCAACCATATTTTGATGAGAAAATTTATTATGATGATAGCATGCCTCCTATTTATGATGATTATATTGATGAAAGTGGGTTTGGAAGAGTGTCAACTCTAGGTAGTATTGATCCCACTATTTTGGAGGGTGTTGAATCTTTTCACGATATTGATAAAAGTGGATTTGGAGAGGTCACGACTTTATTTAGTGATGAATCCACTATTTCGGAAGAGGTTCCAATTGATTATGAGAACAAAGTTGCTATTTATGATGATTATTGTGATGCCACTTATTATATAAAGAATAATGATAACCATGGAACTTGTCATCATGATTTTAATTTTCAATTGGATTATGCCTCACATGATAGTTATGTTGTTGAGTTTGCTCCCACTACTATTCATGAGAATAAATTTGCTTATGTGGAGAGTAATAAAATTTCTATGCTAGTGGATCATGAAAAGAGTGTTTTATCTGATAGCTATATTGTTGAATTCATTCATGATGCTACTGAAAATTATTATGAGAGAGGAACATGTGCTTTTACATATCTCAATAATATCAAGTTTCCTCTCTTTATGTTGAAAATCTTGAAGTTTTTCTTGTTTTGCTTTCCTATGCTAGTTGATTTTTATTCCCATAAATTATTTGCTCACAAAATCCCTATGCATAGGAAATGGGTTAGACTTAAATGTTCTAGTCATATGCTTCATGATGCTCCTGTTATGTTTCAATTCTTATCTTTTATGTGAGCATCATTGAAATCATCATGCCTAGCTAAAAAGGCATTAAAGAAAAGCGCTTGTTGGGAGACAACCCAATATTTACCCCTACTATTTTTGTGTATTCACATGATTAAGCTACTGTAGTAATCATGTTTTATAGCTTTTGTTTGAATAAAGTGCCAAGTTTAGTGTGGATGATAGTTGACTTGATTCTGTGCAAAAATAGAAACTTTTGCGTCCAGTAAAGAAATACCTATATTTTAATGGAACGTAGAAAAACTCTGAATTTTTTACATAGAATTTATATACAAATTTCCTATGTTTTCCTAATTTTTCAGAATATTTGTAGTTACAGAAGTAATAGATTAATTCAGATATTTACAGACTGTTCTGTTTTTGACAGATTCTGTTTTCAATGCATAGTTTGCTTGTTTTCTAGTTTCTATGGCTTATATTGCTCAATATAAATTATAGAAATGATAGGGTACAGTAGGAATCATTTGAGAAAAAAAATTGAATCTTGTCTTGACAGTACCAAAGTGAATGATTTGTTTTATCATACTAACCCATCTCACGAAGTTCCGTTAAGTTTTGTGTGATTGAAGTTTTCAAGTTTTGGGTGAGATATCGATATGAGGAGAATAAGGAGTGACAAGACCCTAAGATTGGAGATTACCAAGGCACCCCAAGGTAATATTCAAGGAAGATCCAAGCAACTAAGCTTGGGGATGCCCCAGAAGGCATCCCCTCTTTTGTCTCCAACATTATCGGTAACCTCACTTGGAGCTATATTTTTATTCGTCACATGATATGAGTTTTGCTTGGAGCATCATTTTATTTTATTAGGATTTGCTTGATGTTATTTAGATTAATGTTTTGCATATTTTATTTCAATAAAAAGGTCAAGTATAGCCTTTACCATGCTTATTTTACAAGTCTATATGTTGCTGTTTTGAAAACAGAAAGTTTTCTATTTTGTCTGAATTCTTATGGAAATTCAGAACATGGTAAAATCTTAAAAAATTTACACAATGAGTAACTACAAATTTTATACAGTGTAGTAATTTTCAGAATTTTTGAAGTTAGTGAAGTATGAGTACAATTGCACTCTTTACAGACTGTCCTGTTTTGACAGATTGCTGTTATGTTTGCATTGTTTGCATATGTTTGCTTGTTTAATGATTCTATTTGAGGATAGGAGTATTAAATATGCAGAGGCATTTAGTATTCAATGTCAAATTATAATTTTAGTGATTTTCTACAGTAGAGAATGATAAGGTGTTGCATTGATTCATACTAACTTTTCTCATGAGTTCTTGTTGAGTTTTGTGTGGGTGAAGTTTTTAAGATTTAGGGAAACCGTGATATAAAAGGAATTAAGGAGACACAAAAGCTCAAGCTTGGGGATGCACAAGGCATCCCAATATAATATTTCAATAAGTCTCAAGCATCTAAGCTTGGGGATGCCCCGGTAGGCATCCCACCTTTCTTCATCAGGAATGATTGGTCAGTTTTGGTTAAGCCTAAGTTTTTGCTTCTTCACATGATATGTGCTATCCTTAGAATGTCATTTTATTTTGTTTTGCTTGCTTTTTGAATAAAATACTTAAGATCTAAATTTTCTTTATGAGAGAGAGTCTTCACATAGCTACCTAATTATTTGACTACTCATTGATCTTCACTTATATCTTTTTGGAGTAGTTTGTCATTTACTCGTGTGCTTCACTTATATCCTATGAGTAAATGGTTGAATGAATTGAATATCATAAATCTGAAATTATATATGTTTCATATGCTTATCCCATGGGGAGTAATGACTTCACATATAAGAAGTATAGGTGGTAAATTTATTGAAAGTTAGCAAACATAGTATTGGTCACTTGAACAATTCATGAAAGAATATTGAAGGAAGAGAGATTTCACATATAAATATACTATCTTGGACATCTTCTATGATTGTGAGCCCCATTAATTATTTTCAAACTTGAGCATATTATTTGAAGTTGAACAAGGAAGACAACATAATGAGTTATGCTTGGGTATATTTGTATAGAAGTTATATTGTTATGGATCCTCCAACATGTGGTGCTTGCTATTTAGAATCTTTTGCTAACCAAAATCTCTGTACTAAGCGGGAATACTGCTTGTGCATCCAAAATCCTTGAACCAAGTTTCTTCCATGAGTGTCCACCATATCTACCTATATGCGGTATTTACCTGCCGTTCCAAGTAAAATTGCATGTGCCAAACTCTAAACCTTCAAATAATAATCTGTTTTGTATGCCTGAATCGCTCATGTAGCGACTAGGGTCTGTCAGTATCTTCCATGCTAGGTGGGTTATTCTCACGATGAGTGTTTATTCATTTGTCATTCACGAGAGAGTGGCTGGTAATTGGGATGCCTAGTCCTATGATCAAAAGATCAAAAACAAAATTGCAAATAATTAAACAAAACTCCCTCAGGAAAGTTGTTGGTATGGACGACACCCGTGAATTCGGCTAGCCGTGGAGTGTGATTGTTGGTGGAGGGGGAGTAAAAACTTTACCATTCTGTTTGGGAACCGCCTATAATGTGTCTAGCATGGAAGATAGTGAGAAATCTTGGTTGTTATGTTGATAATGAAAGCATACCTCTCAAAATTATGTTCATCTCTGTTTTAAAAGCTTCGAGCTCTGGCACCTCTGCAAATCTCTGCTTCCCTCTGCGAATGGCCTATCTTTTACTTTTATTTTTGTTGAGTCAATTTCTTATTCCAACCTATTCTTTAGTTGGCAAGCATCATGTGGTGGGGAAAGATCTAAGCATATATGGTCATTCAAATATATTTGATCATGAATTATTATTGTTGACAATTATCTATATGATAAATAAGTTGGGAGGCGAAACACTAAGCCCCTATCTTTCTCTGTGTTCGATGGATGCTATTTGTTCTAAAAATATGCTTTGAGTGGTAGCAATCATGGAAGACTATATGATAGTTGAGTATGTGGAATTTGCTAAATCAAAGCTCTTACATAGACCCTTCCTGAAAATAAGATGAATTGCAATTGTTTGATGACTGAGAACATAGTTTGTTAGTTTTCAAGAAAGTTTATGATCTATGCTTTAACATGTGAATAGCTTGCTACTTGATCAAGAGAAGTTTTATGATATGAGCTATTGTTATGATATATAATGATGCTAGAAAAAGTGGTTGAAATTATTATTGATCAAACTTGTGCACTTGCTAGCATTCACACTTCATAAATTATTTCTTTTATCATTTACCTACTCGAGGACGAGCAGGAATTAAGCTTGGGGATGCTGATACGTCTCCAATGTATCTATAATTTATGAAGTATTCATGCCATGTTTACAACAATTTTATATGGTTTTGGTATGATTTTATTAGAACTAACCCGGACTGACGCTGTTTTCTGCAGAACTACCGTGGTGTCGTTTTTTGTGCAGAAATAAAAGTTCTCGGAATGGGCTGAAAATTTACGGTGATTTTTTATGGACCAAAAGAGACCCCCGAAGCACAAGAGTTGGGCCAGAAAAGTCCCGAGGCAACGACAAGGGTGGAGGGCGCGCCCCCTGCCTTGCCGCCGCCTCGTGGACCCCCCTGACTTGAAACCGTCGCCAAAAATTCCTATAAATAGAGAAACCCTCGAAAAGAAACCTAGATCGGGAGTTCCGTCGCCGCAAGCCTCTGTAGCCACGAAAAACCAATCGGGACCCTGTTTCGGCACCCTGTCGGAGGGGGAAACCATCACCGGTGGCCATCTTCATCATCTCGGCGGTCTCCATGACGAGGAGGGAGTAGTTCACCCTCGGGGCTGAGGGTATGTACCAGTAGCTATGTGTTTGATCTCCCTCTCTCGTGTTCTTGATTTGGCACGATCTTGATGTACCGCGAGCTTTGTTATTATAGTTGGATCATATGGTGTTTCTCCCCCTCTACCTTCTTGTGATGAATTGAGTCGTGCTCTTTGAGGTTTCGTTATGTTGGATTGAGTATTGGATTTGAGAACACTTGATGTATGTCTTGCGATGGGATATCTATGGTGACAATGGGATGTTCTATTGATTCACTTGATGTATGTTTTGGCACTCAACTCGCTGATTCCCGAGGTGACATTGGGGTAATCTATGCATAGGGGTTGATGCACATTTTCGTCCTACGTTCTCCGATAGGAACTTTGGAGTGATTCTTTGTTGCACGTTGAGGAATTGTTATGTGATCCAATTATGTTATCATTGTTGAGAGAATTTGCACTAGTGAAAGTATGAACCGTAGGCCTTGTTTCCAAGCATTGCAATACCGTTTTTGCTCACTTTTGTTACTAGCTACCTTGCTGTTTTTATATTTTCAGATTACAAAAACCTATATCTACTATCCATACTACACTTGTATCACCATCTCTTAGCCGAACTAGTGCACCTATACAATTTACCATTGTATTGGGTGTGTTGGGGATACAGGAGACTCTTTGTTATTTGGTTGCAGGGTTGTTTGAGAGATACCATCTTCATCCTACGCCTCCCACGGATTGATAAACCTCAGGTCATCCACTTGAGGGAAATTTGCTACTGTCCTACAAAACTCTGCGCTTGGAGGCCCAACACGAGTCTACAAGAAGAAGGTTGCGTAGTAGACATCACGAGGCCCGTGCACGGCAGCGCTCGGACTCCTTCCGTGGGAAATCCATTGCGTCCGCCCAAATGGTGCATGGATCCGGCGCTAGGCCAGCCGTAGCTGCCTCATTGGAGGCGGTGTGGTCTGTCTGGCATCCGAACATGCTGGAGGATGTGCAACCCCTCCGTTGGCGCACCGAGCATCGGGACGCGCCATGGGCCTCATCCGACGAGAACATGGCACAGCGTGCCCATCGTACCAGGCACCGGGCGCGGGAGGCGGCGGCAGCCCTCGCGACGATGGACGTCGGTGTAACGACCAAACCTCGAAGGATTTGAGTCTCTGTGCTTACCGTGCTAGTCCCTGGATCAACTCGCTAGCACACATAGTATAGATGAATACCAGAATAACAAGTGCATCATTTATTACAACGTATGATCCAGAATGTATAAAATAAAACAATCTGCATAGCACATGGCTAGCTTTATTAAATCAAACAGCGGAAAGTAGCAGAAAGTAATGATGAGTCCCATCATAGCCCACTGGCGATGCTGAGTGCAGACTCGCGACCCTAACGGTACCTTACTCTTCGTCTAAATATCCTGCAACATGAGACGTTGCAGCCGTATAGGTCAATACTTTGAATGTATTGGCAAGTTACACAGGAGTAATAATAAAATAGACCTACATGTATATGCATAGTATAACAAAAGGAAGGCTTGAGGGTTTATTTTGCAGAAAGCTGATTTTGTCCTCATAACTACCTAATAGTCAAAAAAAATTAGTGCTTTTATTACTACAATTATACACACTAGGTTGAGTTGGCAAATTCAACTCCAATCTACCCTTTATTAAGTTTTCCCACAAATATTATTAAGTGTCACATCTGCCAAGATCATCCAACAACTGTAATGGCATAGTCGCTCAAATTTGTCCATAACCGGAGACACGGCTAATCATGATTAGTTTTTAATACTCTGCAGAGTTTAGTACGCTTTACCCACTGGACCCAACCCGAAGATTGAGACGAAGTCTTTCATAAGTAGTCCCCTAGTCCCAACAGGAGGCCCATCCCAACTATTATATCTACATCTGCTGGCACACCCGGGTAAGGGTTCCACAACTGATCAACTAAGCCAGAGCCCATTTAGCCAGTGGCCGTACATGGAAGCTACTAGTCACTAAGTCTGTCTGATCTTTTTGAACTTGGGCGGCATTCCACTTACATTCAGAGGGTATAAACCATGATGTTCTTGAAACCACCCTAGCAATACCACTTCCGCCTAGAGGTGAATTAAATCCTTAATTACTACTCAATTTGTTAAATAAATATATAATCCTCACATAAGCTCAATGTATACAGGAACCACCCCCGTCTACAAAGCATAGCAAAACTACAACTACCACGATCTGCATTGACGGGAGATAGCTCAACAATATAGCAAAAATAATATAGTATTCCTATACATGCATATATTCATAGTGTGATATAACTACATGCATAGAAAACAATAGGTAAAGGATGATCAACATGTAACTTGCCTTGGTTCTGGTTCAAAAAGTCACACTCCTGACAATAGCTCGCCTCGCACTCCAGACAATCTACATGTTTCAGACAATCCACAAATCAATCACCGAAACTCCAATAAAACCAGCAGCAAGAAAATCATTTTAAAAGTCAAGACCAGTAGCATAACAACATGTACAAATCATCTACAATGCACTAAGATCACAACGCAAAAAGAATCGCTCGATTCCAACAAACGGTTTGAAAGTTATGGCCTCCAGAAGGTTTGATTCAAATTCGAACGAATTCAAATTTGAAAGTGCATTTTGGTACTGTGATAAAGTACTGGTTTTTGTGAGTGCATAGGAAAAATAATCACCTAAATTGGATATGTAGACTAAAAGATATATCTAAAAGAATTTTGGAGGAAAATATGAAAATAAAACAAAAACAACAGAAAACTCCTGTACTATTAACGTGTGGTTACTGTAGCGGTTGCTGTAGCGTGCGCCACGTGTCAGTGCATGATTGGCTCAGGTGTGCTGTGCGCACGTGCTCACCAGAGAACAGAGGAAAACGGCGGCGGCGGTTGGGCGTCGGCGGCGGCGGCTCTCCGGCGAGTCTACGGCGAAGGTGAGGGGACGGGTGCGGCGTCGAGTGGCGGAGACGGTGGTGGCTCAAATGACGGCAGGGGCTCCCTCTGTAGGCGATGGCGGGATCGTGAACGATGGCGGTGCTCCGAGGAAGTCGTTCTGGTGATCTGCAGGTCACCCCGATTGGTCAAACGAGTGCGGGTTCAAATGGGGTTCCGAGGGGAACAAGTGGCGCGGCTGGACGTGCTCTTACGGCGACCGAACCGAGCGGAGAAGATGGTGGCGGCTGAGCTCCTCGGTGAGATCCGATTTGCCCTAACCGAGGCGTGCGGCAAGGGATAGGCGGGGAAGGAGCTGCGATAGGGTTTCCCTAGGGGTTCTGCGCGGGTACGGAGTCCCTGGGGAGCACGGGGTGGATCGGGCGCTCGAGTTCAACTCGGCTTGCCTTTGGTGTGCGCGTGGTGCACCCCAGTCCGGTCGGAGGTGGAAGAAGCGGCGCGGGCCCACCTGTCAGGGGCTGGAGCGACGAAGGGCTGCGGGGCTGGCGGCGTACCACTTCGGCAAAGTGGACCGTGGGCAAGGGGAGCTGGGCCGCGGCTGGCTGGCTGGCTGGGCCGCTGGCTAGCTGGTGTTTTTTTAAACAACCACAGCTACAGAAAGAAAAAAAACTAAAATAAAAACACACAACAGAATAAATCTTAAAAAAATATATATACACATAATAAAATATATACACTAATATATATTACCAGAACACTAGTTCCACCTATAATGCAATTTTGGAAATTCATTTTTATGCAATAGGCCACTCAAACAACAATAAAACTCTCAAATAAAATATTTTGGAGATAAAGAAAAATACTAGAACATATCAGATGAACTGGAAATAATATTCTGGACATTATGAGCACTTTTAAAATAGGGGAGAAGTCATGTTATCTCCACTCCAATAAAATGCCTTTAGTTGCATAATGTAAAGAATATTTCAGAAAAACAAATAATGCAAATAAAAAATATGAGATGCATATGAATGATCTATTAACATCCTAATTTAGGAAAATTGGGATGTTACAGTCGGTGAGGTGAAGTCGCATTCTTCGGCGCCCCTTATGGCGCATCAGTCTAGGCGCCGCAACTGCATCATGGTGGACGTCAGCGGCTCATCCCAGGACGGATCCGTCATCGATCTGACGTCCTGATACGTCTCCAACGTATCTATAATTTTTTATTGTTCCATGCTATTATATTATCTATCTTGGATGTTTTATATGCATTAATATGCTATTTTATATCATTTTTTGGAACTTATTAACCTAGTGCCCAGTGCCAGTTGCTATTTTTTTCCTTATTTTTGTCTTTTACAGAAAATCAATATCAAACGGAGTCCAAACGGAACAAAACTTTTTGAGGATTTTTTTGGACCAGAAGACAACCACGAAGCTTCGGGAAGAGGCCAGAAGACCCACGAGGGAGCCACAAGCCCTCAGGGCGCGCCCCGGGAGGGCGTCCCTAGGCTTGTGGGCCCCTCGCAGACCTCCTAACCCTAATCTCTGCTCTATAAATACCCAAATATTCCCCTTACATCAGAGGGCACATCAAAAATACTTTTCCGCCGCCGCAAGCTTCTATTCTCGTGATATCCCATCTTGGGGCCTTTTTCGGTACTCTGCTGGAGGGGGATTCGATCATGGAGGGCCTCTACATCAACCTTGCTACCCTTCCGATGATGTATGAGTAGTTTACCATAGACCTACGGGTCCATAGCTAGTAGCTAGATGGCTTCTTCTCTCTCTTTGATCTTCAATACAATGTTCTCCTCGATGTTCTTGGAGATCTATTCGATGTAATCTTCTTTTGCGGTGCATTTGTTGAGATTCAATGAACTATAGATTTATGATTAGATTATCTATGAATATTATTTGAGTCTTTTCTGAACTCTTTTATGCATGATTAAGATAGCTTTGTATTTCTCTTCGATCTATCGATTTGGTTTGGCCAACTAGATTGGTTTTTCTTGCAATGGGAGAGGTGCTTTGTGATGGGTTCAATCTTGCGGTGTCCTCACCCAGTGACAGTAGGGGTAGCGAGGCACGTATTTGTATTGTTGCCATTAAGGATAAAAAGATGGGGTTTTTACCATATTGATTGGATCTATCCCTCTACATCATGTCATCTTGCTTAAGGCGTTACTCCATTCTTGGTAACTTAATACACTAGATGCATGCTGGATAGCGGTCGATGTGTGGAGTAATAGTAGTAGATGCAGGCAGGAGTCGGTCTACTTGTCATGGACGTGATGCCTATATTCATGATCATCGCCTTAGATATCGTCATAACTTTGCACTTTTCTATCAATTGCTCAACAGTAATTTGTTCACCCACCGTATGTGTTCTTTCAAGAGAGAAGCCTCTAGTGAAAACTATGGCCCCGGGTCTATTTCTCATCATATATTTTCAGATCTATAAAACCAAAAACCCAAAAATACCTTGCTGCAATTTATTTATATTTACTTTATTTTGCCTTTTACTTATCTTTTATATCTATCTCTATTAGATCTCACTCTTGCTAGTGACCATGAAGGGATTGACAACCCCTTTTTCGTGTTGTGTGCAAGTGTTTGTTAGTTTGTGTAGGTGCATCTATTGGGGACTTGCTTGTACCTCCTACTGGATTGACACCATGGTTCTTAACTGAGGGAAATACTTATCTCTACTTTGCTGCATCACCCTTTCCTCTTCAAGGGAAAAATCAACGCAAACTCAAGAAGTAGCACGTCCACCGGCACCCAACGGATTCCGAGCTCCTACGAGAAAGAGTAGGGCATGGGAGACGGCGGCGCCTTGAGTCCCGTGAGTCGGCTCATGTCCCATGCCCTACACTACCTTGTCGGCGACCGAACAAACACTCTGAGGGGCCCAGCCAGCCGCCGGACATGGCCGCGGCGGAGCCGGACGAGCGGGGAGTGGAACCGAATGAAGCTCCGCTCAAAGATCGTTGCGTTGCATGTAATAATATGGATTTGAGGTTTCTAATTTGAGGTATCCGGATGTGGAATGCATTTTTTGAGGCATGACCGGTTACTGACCGTGGATATGCTTGGGCGTGTCCACGGGCGTTTGAGGGGTCGGATTTGCCAAGTCTGGTTGTAGATGCTCTTAGAGCAACTCCAACGCGCCGACCCAAACGGACGCGCGCTTTGTCCACTTTTCGTCCGTTTAGATCAGTCAGGCGAACGTGCATGTTCGCTTTTTGATTTGGGTCGGCAGGTGCACCCAACCGGAGGCATACCCATTTTTGCCGACATGGCCGAAACAAACATAGTCAAGCATAATTATACATAAATAGTGGGTCAAACGCTGGCCAAAGTCCACTTAAACATAACTAAACATTAAAAACACTCTAATAAACTCCCGCGCGCTGCCTAGTAGATCGCCTTGCCCTTACCCTTGCCCTTGTCGTCGTCGTCACTGGCGAGGTCGATGAAGACGGGAGGCGGCCCAGCCCAACCGAACGCGGATTGATAGGCCGCCAGGGCAGCCTCCTCCGGTGTTTGCTGCAGCGGCGGCATAGCGGCGAGGCGGGCGTGCTCCTCCTCCTCCTCATGGCGCAACGCCTGCTCCTCGCGGCGCAGCTGCTGCTCCTGGCGCATCTCCAGCTCAGCATCGGCCCCCTCCTTCGCGATCCAATGCGCCTTCTAGCGCTCAAGGTGGGCCACCTCCTCTTCCAGGTGGGCCGCCTCCTCTTCCGGCGTGGAGGCGAAGTAGCAGGGAGGCGCTCTCACCCACTCGCAGAGCTCGCCGGTCCATGAATAGGACTCCTCAGGCCAAGTGGGGGACGACGGTGACCGCTTCCGCGTGGGCGTTAGCTCGCGCTGCGGCTCCGGCTCTGGCTCGGCCTTGGGCTCGACGACGAGCGGCGATGAGGTCAACTACTACTAGTAGTGTCAAGGGCCTGACATCTGGGGCCCACCTCAGGCCCCACATCATCATAGGTGAGTCTCATGACCACGCAAGCATTTGGATGTGAACAACAAGAAGTCGGACACCTCGACGGCACTCGGACGGCCACCCGTCAGTCGGCATGACCACCATCACTCGGACTGGAGAGGTGAAGAGACGATGTGGGAGCTGCAACAGTCGAGGAATCCTAAGTCATCCTTAAAGTAGAGTCATGGCTACTGTTACCTGTAACAGCTGTAGTTATGGTGCTTTGTACCTGTAACTACCGTAGTTATGAGCATTAACTGCCCCGGCGATGTGGGAGTACAGGGAGCTGCGGCACACTCTATATAAGCTGCACTCCTCCTCCTATGACGGGGTTAAGAAATCTCTGTAATCACACCCCTCAAGAAAACAAAGCCTCAAGGCACAAGACGTAGGGTTGTTACCTCCCCCGAGAGGAGCCTGAACTCGTTAAACACCGAGTGTTACACCTGTGCCATAGCTAGGCTCTTCCCCTCTTTCGTACCCCTAGTACTCATTGTCAGGATCGTAACCCCGATAGTTGGCGCTCACCGTGGGCAAGGCGTCTAGCGAATCTTACGGCGCTGGTGGATTCTCATCATATTCGTTATCATGTTAGTCGGCGGTGAAATCTGTTTTGGAGCGCTCAGCTTCATCGCCGACAACTCAGCGTGGCTTTGCGAGGCCCCGTTAGACGTGGAGGCGTTGCCCATCCGTGGCATGGCGCACTTCCGCGCATCCTCGTTTGGGGTCTTACTCCGATAGCCCTCGGTTCCGTACCAAGTGGCTCCCCTCCTACCCACTGCGCACCGTCGCAAGCGCTCCGGACGTTCGCAGCTGCAGTGCTAGATCAAGCACGCCGTGGCCCTTCAGGCCACGGCGGAACACGTGGCGGCTCTCGAGTCCGACGAGCCCGCCCTTGACCTCTCCAATGGGCTTCACGATGACTCCTCCGACGAGTCCGAGTGCGAGAGCATTGAGTCAACTACTGAGGTCCTCATGGCGGACAACGCGGAGCATCGCGCGCCCCAGGGTATACCGATCCCCGGGACGGTCACGCAGGCACTTCGTGCAGGAACATCAATGGCGGTGGGGGGGGGACGATCACTCCCCCGTTCAGGAGCCTTACTGTTGGGGAACGTTGCATGTGAAACAAAAAATTTCCTACGCTCACCAAGATTAATCTAGGAGATGAACATCTATGAGAGGATAGATTGCATCTACATACCCTTGTAGATCGATAAGCGGAAGCATTAAGAAATGCGGTTGATGTAGTCGAACGTCTTCGCGATCCAATCACGATCCGTCCCGCGAACTCCCGATCCAAGTGCCGAACGGACGGCACCTCCGCGTTCAACACATGTACGGCTTGATGACGCCTTCACCTCCTCGATCTAGCGAGCGATGGTGAAGTAGTAGCTCGAGTCCTCCGGCAGCACGACGGCATGGTGGCGGTGGTGGTGGAGAAATCTCGGCAGAGCTTCGCTAAGCACTACGGAGAAGAAGATGGCTATGAGGGAGAGGAGGGGCAGCGCCGTGGCACGAATAGATCTGTATGGGTGCAACTGCCCTCTCTCCACCTCTCCATATATAGGGGGAATGGAGGAGGAGGGGGCGCCCCTAGATCCCATCTAGGGGGCGGCCAAGGTAGATGGGGGCGCCCCCTAGGGAAACCCTAGAGTGGCTTGCCCCCAAAGCCAGGTGGAGGGAACCCTAGAGGGGGCGCCCCACCTCTCCTGTTTACGTGAGATGGGGTGAGGGGGGCGCACAGCCCCTTAGTGGGCTGGTTTGCCCCCTCCCCTTTGGCCCATGAGGCCCCCCAACACTTGCCGGGGCCCCCGAAACCCCTTTCGGTCATGCTGGCCATCACCCGGTACCCTCGGAACACTTCCGGACTCCAATACCCTTCGTCCAATATATCGATCTTCACCTCCGGACCATTCTGGAGTTCCTCGCCATGTCCGAGATCTCATCCGGGACTCCGAACAGCCTTCGATAACCACCATAATGACTCAACTATACTTATATCGTCACCAAATGTTAAGTGTGTAGACCCTGCGGGTTCGAGAACTATGCAGACATGACCGAGACACCTCTACGGTCAATAACCAATAGCGGGACCTGGATGCCCATATTGGTTCCCACATATTCTACAAAGATCTTATCAGTCGAACCTCGATGTCAAGGATTCAGCTAATCCCGTATGTAGTTCCCTTTGTCTATCGGTATGTTACTTGCCTGAGATTCGATCATCGGTATCTCCATACCTAGTTCAATCTCGTTACCGGCAAGTCTCTTTACTCATTTCGTAATACAAGATCCCATGGCTAACTTATTAGTCACATTGCTTGCAAGCTCATTGTGATACTGTATTACCGAGTGGGCCCTGAGATACCTCTCCATCATACGGAGTGACAAATCCCAGTCTTGATCCATGCCAACTCAACAGACACCCTCGGAGATACCTGTAGAGAACCTTTATAGTCACCCAGTTACATTGTGATGTTTGGTACACACAAGGTACTCCTCCAGTGTCAGTGAGTTGCATGATCTCATGGTCATAGGAACATATACTTGACATGCAGAAAATGATAGCAACAAACTTGACACGATCATATGCTACGTTCATAGTTTGGATCTTGTCCATCACATCATTCTCCTAATGATGTGATCCCGTTATCAAATGACAACTCATGTCTATGACTAGGAAACCATAGCCATCTTTGATCAACGAGCTAGTCCGGTAGAGGCTTACTAGGGACATGTTGTTGTCTATGTATCCACACATGCATTATCATGTACAGGGAAATATGATAATAACCAATTTATTATTGCCTCTAGGGCATATTTCCAACAGTCTCCCACTTGCACTAGAGTCAATAATCTAGTTCACATCACCATGTGATTAACACCCAATGAGTTCTGGGGTTAGATCATGTTATGCTTGTGAGAGAGGTTATAGTCAATGGGTCTGCAACATTCAGATCTGCGTGTACTTCGCAAATCTCTATGTCATATTGTAGATGCTGCTACCACGCTCCAGTTGGAGCTATTCCAAATGGCTGCTCCACTATACTTATCCGGTTTGCTACCCAGAGTCATCTGGATTTGTGTTAAAGCTTGCATCGACGTAACCCTTTATGCCGAACTCTTTAACACCTCCATAACCAAGAAACATTTCCTTATTCCTCTAAGGATAATCTTGACCGCTGTCCAGTGATCCACTCCTGGATCACTCTTGTACCCCCTTGCCAGACACATGGCAAGGCACACATCAGGTGCGGTACACACCATGGCATACCGTATAGAGCCTATGGCTAAGGCATAGGGGACGACCTTCATCCTTTCTCTTTCTTCTGCCGTGGTCGAGCTTTGAGTCTTACTCAACTTCACACCTTACAACTCAGGCAAGAACTCCTTCTTTGCCTGATCCATTTTGAACTCCTTCAAAATCATGTCAAGGTATGCGCTCTGTGAAAGTCTTATCAGGCTTCTTGATCTATCTCAATAGATCTTGTTGTCCAATATGTAAGCAGCTTTACCCCGGTCTTCCTTTGAAAAACTCCTTTCAAACAACTCTTTATGCTTTCTAGAAATTCTACATCATTTCCGACCAACAATATGTCATCCACATATACTTATCAGAAATGTTGTAGTGCTCCCACTCACTTTCTTGTAAATACAAGTTTCTTGCAAACTTTGTATAAACCCAAAAGCTTTTATCACCTCATCAAAGCATATGTTCCAACTCCGAGATGCTTGCTCCAGTCCATAGGAGGATTGCTGGAGCTTGCATACCTTTTAGCATCCTTAGGATCGACAAAACCATCTGGTTGTATCACATACAACCTTTCCTCACGGAAATCGTCAAGGAAACTTTGTTTTGACATCCATCTGCCAGATTTTGTAATTGAAAATACAGCAACTGCTAACATAATTCCAACAGACTTTAGCATCGCTATGAGTGAGAAAGTCTCATCATAGTCAACTCCTTGAACTTGTTGAAAACTTCTTTGCGACAAGCTAAGCTTCATAAATGGTGACATTACCATCAGTGTCTGTCTTCTTCTTAAAGATCCATTTATTCTCAATGGCTTGCCGATCATCGGGAAAGTCCACCAAAGTCCATACTTTGTTCTCATACATGGATCCTATCTCGGATTTCATGGCCTCTAACCATTTGTTGGAATCCGGGCCCACCATCGCTTCTCCATAGCTCGTAGGTTCAC
Organism: Thinopyrum elongatum; assembly: GCA_011799875.1. Lineage (NCBI taxonomy): Eukaryota > Viridiplantae > Streptophyta > Magnoliopsida > Poales > Poaceae > Thinopyrum > Thinopyrum elongatum. Next base: position 263,370,115 of record CM022303.1, read on the forward strand.
CGTTGTCCAACAACACGACCTTTAAGACAGGGTCACCGTACCACTCAGGAGCTGTACGTACCCTTGTCGACCTATGAGGTTCGATAGTAACTTGATCCGAAGCTTTATGATCATCATCATTAGCTTCCTCTTCAACTGATGTAGGTGCCACGGAAACATCTTTCTGTGCTGCGCTACTCTCTGGTTGACATAAAGGTTCGACAACCTCATCAAGTTCTATCTTCCTCCCACTCAATTCTTTCGAGATAAACTCTTTCTCGAGAAAGGACCCGTTCTTAGCGACAAACACTTTGCCTTTGGAGCTGAGATAGAAGGTATACCCAACCGTCTCTTTTGGGTATCCTATGAAGACGCATTTGTCCGCTTTGGGTTCGAGCTTTTCCGGCTGAAGCCTTTTGACATAAGCATCGGAGCCCCAAACCTTAAGAAACGACAACTTAGGTTTCTTGCCAAACCACAATTCATACGGTGTCGTCTCCATAGACTTAGATGGTGCCCTATTTAAAGTGAATATAGTTGTCTCTAATGCATAACCCCAAAACGATAGTGGTAGATCGACAAGAGACATCATAGAATGCACCATATCAATAAGGTATGATTACGATGTTCGGACACACCATTACGCTGTGGTGTTCCAGGCGGCGTCAACTGTGAAACAATTCCACATTGTCTTAAGTGATTGCCAAACTCATAACTCATATATTCTCCCCCTCGATCGGATCGTAGGAATTTAATCTTCTTGTTATGATGATTCTCAACTTCACTCTAAAATTGCTTGAACTTTTCAAATGTTTCAGACTTATGCTTCATTAAGTAAACATACCCATATCTACTTAAATCATCTGTGAAGGTGAGGAAATAACGATATCCACCGTGTGCGTCAACACTCATCGGACCGCACACATCAACATGTATGATTTCCAACAATTCACTTGCCCGTTCCATTATTCCAGAAAATGGGGTTTTGGTCATCTTGCCCATGATGCATGGTTCGCATGTGTCAAGTGATTCAAAATCAAGTGACTCCAAAAGCCCATCAGCATGGAGTTTCTTCATGTGCTTTACACCAATATCACTTAAGTAGCAGTGCCACAAGTATGTGGTACTATCATTATTAACTTCGCATCTTTTGGCCTCAATATTATGAACATGTGTATCACTACGATCGAGATTCAATTGGGTGCATGACCATAGAAGGTATTATTCATGTAAACAGAATAACCATTATTCTCTGACTTAAATGAATAACCGCATTACAATAAACACGATCTCATCATGTTCATGCTCAACGCAGACACCAAATAACATTTATCTAGGTTTAACACTAATCCCGAAGGTAGAGGGAGCGTGCGATGGTGATTACATCAACCTTGGAAACACTTCCAACACACATCGTCACCTCGCCTTAGCTAGTCTCCATTTATTCCGCAGCTTTTGTTTTGAGTTACCAATATTAGCAACTGAACCGGTATCTAATACCCAGGTGCTACTAGGAGTACTAGTAAGGTACACATCAATAACATGTATATCAAATATACTTTTCTTGAAGTTGCCAGCCTTCTTATCTATTGGGGTAGTTCCGCTACCAGTGACCGTTCCCCTTACAATAGAAGCACTTAGTCTCGGGTTTGGGTTCAACCTTGGGTTTCTTCATTGGAGCGGCAACTGGCTTGCCATTCATGAAGTTTCCCTTCTTGCCCTTGGCCTTCCTGAAACCAGTGGTCTTGTCAACCATCAACACTTGATGCTCCTTCTTGATTTCTACCTTCGCGGCCTTAAGCATCGCGAACAGCTCCGGGATCATCTCCATCCCTTGCATGTTATAGTTCATCACGAAGCTCTAGTAGCTTGGTGATAGTGACTGGAGAACTCTGTCAATCACTATCTTATCTGGAAGATTAACTCCCACTTGATTCAAGCGATTGTAGCACCCAGACATTCTGAGCACATGCTCACTGGTTGAGCTATTCTCCTCCATCTTGAAGGAAAAGAACTTGTCAGAGGTCTCATACCTCTCAACACGGGCATGAGCCTGAAATACCAATTTCAGCTCTTGGAACATCTCATATGTTCCATGGCGTTCAAAACGCCTTTGTAGCCCCGATTCTAAGCCGTAAAGCATGGCACACTAAACTATCAAGTAGTCATCAGAATGTGTCTGCCAGATGTTCACGACATCCACAGACGACGCTAGAGAGGTTGGCACACCGAGCGGTGCATCAAGGACATAAGCCTGCTGTGCAGCAGTGAGGACAATCCTCAGACTATGGCCCTAGTCCGCATAATTGCTTACAATATCTTTCAACTTAGTCTTTCTCTAGGAACGTATTAAAACAGGGAGCTAAAACACGAGCTATTGATCTACAACATAATTTGCAAAGACAACTTAGACTATTGTTCATGGTAATGAGTTCAATTAATCATATTACCTAAGAACTCCCACTCAAATCAACATCCCTCCAGTTGTCCGAGTGTAACATGATCCAAATTCACCAACCCAAGTCCGATCATCACGTGAGATGAGGTGGTTTCAATGGTGAACATCTCCATGTTGATCATATCTACTATATGACTCATGTTTGACCTTTCGGTCTCTTGTGTTCTGAGGCCATGTCTGTACATGCTAGGCTCGTCAAGTTTAACCCAAGTGTTCCGCATGTGCAAAACTGGCTTGCACCCGTTATATGTGAACGTAGAGTCTATCACACCCGATCATCACGTGGTGCTTCGAAATGACGAACTTTCGCAACGGTGCACACTTGGGGAGAACACAATTTTATCTTGAAATTTTAGTGAGGGATCACCTTATAATGCTACCGTCGTCCTAAGCAAAATAAGATGCATAAAAGGATTAACATCACATGCAAATCATAAGTGACATGATATGGCCATCAACTCGTGCTTTTTATCTCTATCTCCAAAGCATCGGCATGATCTCCATCGTCACTGGCATAACACCATGATCTCCATCATCGTGTCACCATCGGGGTTGTCACGCCAGCCATGCTTCTACTACTATTGCTACCGCTTAGCGATAAAGTAAAGCATTACATAGCATTTAACGATTGACACGCAGGTCATACAATAATTAAAGACAACCCTATGGCTCCTGTCGGTTGCCGATGCATCGACATGCAAGTCGATATAAACTATTACAAACATGATCATCTCATACATCAAATATATTTCATCATGTCTTTGGCCATATTATATCACAACATACCCTGCAAAAACAAGTTAGACGTCCTCTAATTGTTGTTGCATGTTTTACGTGGCTGCTATGGGTATCTAGCAAGAACGATTCTTACCTACTCAAAGCCACAACGGTGATATACAAGTTGCTATTTAACCTTCTACAAGGACCGCCTTTGTCGAATCTGATTCAACTAAGGTGGGAGAGACAGTCACCCGCCAGCCATCTTTATGCAACAAAGTCACATGTGATTCGATGGAACCGGTCTCATGTATGTGGATATGTAAAGTTGGGTCCGGGCCGCTTCATCCCACAATACCGCCGAATCAAGAAAATACAAAGGAAGGAAGCAATCTGAATATCAATGCCCACAAACTCCTTTGTGTTCTACTCGTGATGTCATCTACGCATAGACCTAGCTCATGATGCCACTGTTGGGGAAGGTTGCATGGGAAACAAAAAATTTCCTACGCTCACCAAGATCAATCTAGGAGATGAACATCTACGAGAGGAGAGATTGCATGTACATACCCTTGTAGATCACTAAGCGAAAGCGTTAAGAAACACGGTTGACGTAGTCGAACGTCTTCGCGATCCAATCACGATCCGTCCCGCGAACTCCCAATCGAAGTGCCAAACGGACGGCACCTCCGCGTTCAACACACGTACGGCTTGATGATGCCTTTACCTCCTCGATCCAGTGAGCGATGGTGAAGTAGTAGCTCGAGTCCTCCGACAGCACGAGGGCGTGGTGGTGGTGGTGGTGGAGAAATCTCGGCAGAGCTTCGCTAAGCACTACTGAGAAGAAGATGGCTATGAGGGAGAGGATGGGCAGCGCCGTGGCATGAATAGATCTGTATGGGTGCGGCTGCCCTCTCTCCACCTCTCTATATATAGGGGGAAGGGAGGAGGAGGGGGCGCCCCTAGATCCCATCAAGGGGGCGGCGACCAAGGAAGATGGGGGCGGCCCCTAGGGAAACCCTAGGGTGGCTTGCCCCCTAAGCCAGGTGGAGGGAACCCTAGAGGGGGTGCCCCACCTCTCCTGTTTACGTGAGATGGGGTGAGGGGGGGTGCACTGCCCCTTAGTGGGCTGGTTTGCCCCTCCCCTTTGGTCCATGAGGCCCCCCAAAATTTGCCGGAGCCTCGAAACCCCTTTCGGTCATGCTGGTCATCACCCGGTACCCCCGGAACACTTCCAGACTCCAATAACCTTCGTCCAATATATCGATCTTCACCTCCGGACCATTCCGGAGTTCCTCATCATGTTCGGGATCACATCCGGGACTCCAAACAACCTTCGGTAACCACCATAATGACTCAACTATACTTATATCATCACCAAACGTTAAGTGTGTAGACCCTGCGGGTTCGAGAACTATGTAGACATGACCGAGACACATCTACGGTCAGTAACCAATAGCGGGACCTGGATGCCCATATTGGTTCCCACATATTCTACGAAGATCTTATCGGTCGAACCTCAATGTCAAGGATTCAGCTAATCCCGTATGTAGTTCCCTTTGTCTATCGGTATGTTACTTGCCCGAGATTCGATCGTCGGTATCTCCATACCTAGTTCAATCTCGTTACCGGCAAGTCTCTTTACTCATTCCGTAATACAAGATCCCATAGCTAACTCATTAGTCACATTGCTTGCAAGATCATTGTGATACTGTAATACCGAGTGGGCCCTGAGATACCTCTCCGTCATACGGAGTGACAAATCCCAGTCTTGATCCATGCCAACCCAACAGACACCCTCGGAGATACCTGTAGAGAACCTTTATAGTCACCCAGTTACGTTGCGACGTTTGGTACACACAAGGTACTCCTCCGGTGTCAGTGAGTGGCATGATCTCATGGTCATAGGAACATATACGCGACATGCAGAAAATGATAGCAATAAACTTGACACGATCATATGCTACATTCATAGTTTGGGTCTTGTCCATCACATCATTCTCCTAATGATGTGATCCCGTTATCAAATGACAACTCATGTCTATGACTAGGAAACCATAGCCATCTTTGATCAATGAGCTAGTCCGGTAGAGGCTTACTAGGGACATGTTGTTGTCTATGTATCCACACATGCATTTGAGTTTCCAATCAATACAATTATAGCATGGATAATAAATGATTATCATGAACAGGGAAATATGATAATAACCAATTTATTATTGTCTCTAGGGCATATTTCCAACACATACGTCCCTCAGGCTCTCACTCGGGAGCAGCGCGAGGAGCTCCGTCGCAAGAATGAACAGTTCCTCAACACCCCCATCATCGGGACGACTCCTGAGGCTCTCGCCATGGAGTCGACACGCTTGAACACCTTGGCCGAGCGAGATCGCCTTGAGCGGCTGCAGAAGGAGCTGGAAGATCGCTCCTGCCATCAGCCTACACTACTGTAGGTTGGTCCAAATGCGACAGTCCAATCACAGACCCTTCAACGAAACTGTGTGCGATGCATTAATCACAAACGGTGATGTAATAAAATCATCAAAAAAGATACAAAACTTTTGCGATGGCGGTGACATCAAACACGGTTCAGATTAGGGTTGCGTGTGCGATGCGTGGCAAACGGTTAATCCAGCAGAACTGTTTGCGATGAGGAAGAACAACAGAAATGGGCAGCCAGATGAGGGTGTGTGCGATATACGGCATACAGTTCACTAGGATGAACTATGTGCGATTAGGCAACACAATAGAAACGGTCAACCAGATCAAGGTGTGTGCGATGGAGGGCATACAGTTCACTCGGATGAACTGTTTGCGATGAGCCAAGACAACAGAAATAGTTCAACTGAACAAGACGTGTGTGATACGCGGCAAACAGGTCCGTAATCAGAAATGTGTGCGAAGACCAATAATAACACAGACGAATGCTGCTAATGAGCCGTGTGATTTGCTCTGTCTACAAAAGAATAACATACATATATATTTATATAACTAAAATAAACATCCAATTACATAAGTGACTATACAGATCATTCGCACACACCTCAATAAACAATCGCATGCATTCTAAACTAGGAGAAACGATTGTCTAGTCATCTACTCCTTGTGACGCTCTCGCCACTGTTCTGTGGCTCGATCCCTCGTCTGGGGCAGGAAGAAGACACTTCCTCATGTCAATGATCCGCCTGTACATCTCGTAGCTTGTGTATGCGTCCTTGGCCGCGTACTTGATGTGTTGTTCATCCAGTCTCTGATGCCAGACACTGTGCCAGGCATTCTTGTCCTTCTTGCTCTCATCCTTCATCTTCATGTAGTAGGGGTCGATGATGGCCAAGGCGAGGTGAACCAGGGAGTTCTGTTTGTTGTTGTCGCTGCCCCAGACCTTGTAGTGGTCCTGGATGTTGATAAGATTCTGGCATTTCAAGCCCGAAACCTTAAGCACTTTTAGATCGTTGGTGGTGTCCACCGTAGCGAAACTGTAGTCGGAGCTGTTGATAAACCTGGAGAAACGCTCGCAAGGCCTTGTGGCCAGGTGGTAGTGGTAGACGAGGACGTCATGTCGCACGCACAACTAGGTGACGACAACCCTCTGATCGTGCCCGACATGACCGCTGGTGAACTCAAGGTCGAAGCCGACCACTTGGTACTTGTCCTCAACAAGCAACTGCTCCATAGTTTGGATGGAGCTCTCCACCAAGACCGGCTCATTCGTGTACACCACCGAGAGGTCCTTCCCCCTCACGTGGGTGTCCACTACGTGATGCATGGTGAACTGCCCCCCGTTGTTGTCGTTGGCCACTGGGAGCGCCATTGGAGCCACGGGGTGCGCCGTTGGAACCACTGGATGTCCTCCCTGTATGTGTCATCATGGGTGTGCTTATTGTGTCGTGTGGCGCGAGAGATGAAGGTAAATGGCTGCAGGAATAAATGGGGGCCGGGCAGCCTGGATTCTCGGCGTGTCCGCATGGCAGTTTTTGCAGTGGGTAACTGCGTCATGGCGCCGCGCCCGACGCAACCGCATGCATAATGGCATCACGAATGTACGTGATCATGCGCCGGCCCTAAACACTGGCAGCGCGCATGGAGGGACGAGGGCAGAGCGCCCGGAGGGCCGTGAGAGCAGAGCGCACTGTGGCCGCCTCAACCGCGAGCAACCACACGCATAGAGCAGTTGAACAGCAGGGAATGATCGTCTACAAGCCGGCCGGCAGTTGCGTCGCTGCGTAGAGAGCGGCCGTGTGCTACTACCTCCGTCTTGGTCTATTAGTCCCCTTTATATTCTGTGCCATATTTTGACCTTAAATTTAACCAACAAAATGTTAATGCATGTTATAAAAATTATATAATTGGAAACTATGTTCAAATACGAATCGAACGATATAATCTTTGGCGACATGCATTCGTATTTTATTATTTAAATCTCTATTCAAAATTTGGCACAAAAATACATAGATGACTTATAAACCAGGACGGGGTAGTAGGTAATTAAATCGCAAACGTTTTTGTATTAACTGTATGTGTACGTGTCCTTTCGTGCTCCTCTCGTATGTCTTGTCACCCCGCTGCCACAGACGGCTTCGAGCGCAAGCTTAAGCAGCGCGCGGGGGCGTTCTTTTAGCCAAACGGTGGTGAGCCCATTCCCGCGCAACTGCGCAGGTTCCCGCGCAAGCTTCCCGCCCGACTCGGTGAAATCCTCCAAAATCCCAATGCTTACCAACCTGCTATACAAACCCTCACGGCCGGCGAGTCCTGCGTCGCATTTTCCCTTCCCTCCCTGTATCTTATCTCATCTGCTTCTCCCACAATCGCCAATGGCACCAGTCCATCGTCGTCGCTCAGCCACTCCGCCATCATCAGAGGACAGCTCCAGCTGGGAGGCTACACCGCGGCGGCGGCTCAGTCCCAGGCGTAGTGTAGTGCGCGTGGCGTCCCTGTTGGGTGTGCGCGGAACACCCACCACACACTCCGCCGCCGCTGCCCGTCGGCAGCTGTTGCCGCCACCCCACCGTCTGTCGCCGTGGCCGCCACACCACCGTCGAAAGCCAGGGCCATCGTCCGCTCCGCCGTCGCAGCCCGAACGCGGGAGGTGGCCGTCGTGGTCACCACCACTTTCGGCCATCGTGGCCATCACCCGCTTCGCCACCGCGGCCCGGAGGTGCGAGGTGGTGGTCGTGGCCACCACCCCATCGTCGGCCGCCGTGGCCGCCAGCCCACCATCGACCGCCGAGGTCATGACCTGCTCCGCCACCACCGCCCGAAGGTGGGAGGCGGAGGTGGAGGTCCGCACGTGCGTCAGCGACCTTGCACGCTACATCGAGTTCCCGCGGGAGGAGGAGGAGCGCCTCGTCGAGCATGCAAAGAGCCTTACTGCCGTCGTGGCCACAGCACACGCCGACACAGAGGCGAGGAATCAGGAGATCTATGAGGAGTCTCGCCGCTTCGAGAGGGGTCGTCTGGAGTGGCAGAGGGCGTTTGAGGTGAGCGTCGCTGAAGGTGCAGCAGCGGCAGGCACCGTATTGCAGTTGTCCAGCTCGTCGGTAGGCTCCTCCTTCTCTGCCTCTTACTGAGCGCTCTCGACAGAGGAGAGGCTGCCGGAAGTAGTACAAAGCCCCTCCATAGTAGTAGTATTTAGGGGCTATTTTGTTCATTTCATCTGACTATAGATGTGGTGGAACTATACAACGTACTAAAATTAGCTAGTATATATAGTTGAACTAGCTATTTCAGTACGTGGTTGGCAACAATTGGGGACAAGTTTGGTCGATTCAGCTGTCGAGTTGAACTGTTTGTATAAAGAATGACTGCTTAATCTATGAATGGAATCTATGCTTAATTACTGAATTTTAGTTGCAAAAATTAGATAGTGCTAGTGATTTTAGCTGCAAATTTCGACAAATGGCAGTGTTACAAGGTTGACAAAGGGCAATGTTACTAGATCAACAAATGTCAATATTTCCAGTTTGACAAATGGCAATATACCCAATATGACAGATGCACATCTTACCAAATTGTCTATACGTGGTTGCACACGGGTCATCCGAAAAAACCGTTTGCGAAGAAGGGATGTACAAATCTTGGCTTAGCGACGAAGTCTCGCTTTGCATACCGTATTCAATCTGAACCGTTTGTGTTGAAGAGATGCACAAATCCTGCGCGGAGAATTTTCCCTTGGCTTACTGGGGAAGACCATAGCTCTCACTTTTGCATATGGGTGTTCTACCTAAAACGTTTGCGATGAAGAGCTGCACAAATCCTGCTCGGCACATTTTCCCTTGGCTTCCTGGGGAAGCTGTCGGTTTGCATACGGGTGTTCTAACTAAAACGTTTGTGATGAGTGTTTTATATTTAAAAACCATTAACCTTTTTTTAAAGAAAATCGTTTGATAAGTCCGTACATTCAGAGAGAAAAACGCAAGTTCGTTCAAACCATATCTTTCATTCAGTCACACTGCGAATTTATATTCATATGATCGAGGTACAGTATTAAACCCAACAAAAACTAATTCCGGCGGCGGCGAAGGCGGCGTGCCGCGCCGGCATTGTTGTTGTCGTCCTCCGGGACGCCATTGTTGTAGTCTTCAAGGCAGCACATAATGTTCTTCACATGGAAATCAAACATCATGTTGTCGCGCGATCGACGGGTGGGGCATGGGAGGATGGCAACTCATGGCCCTGCGAGGTAGCGGTCGATGGCGGCGTCCCATGCCGCTAAGGGGGGCACACGCACGGGCGCGGGCGCGGCGAGTGCAGGTAAATGCACGGGGACCGGCGCCGCGGTGGGTGCAGGGGCATGCACGGGCACGGGCATGGGCGCTGGCATGTACAGGAGCTCGCGCGGGTCCGCGGAGACCTCGCTGATGCCCGCGGCTTCCAGCTCTGCAATAGTGCTCGGCGAACACCCAGTCAATGCTACGGGGATGGTCGCTGGCACGGGCACGGGGATGGGAGCTGGGGCGGGAGCGGGGGCAGCAACCGCCGCGGCCAGCTCATTCAGGGCCATGTCCATGAGGCCCCATTCCTCCTTATTTTCTATCTCCTCCGGCTCAGAGTCGACTTCACCAAACTGGAAGACTAGTGGCAGATGATCCTTCTACACCATGGCGTTGGTGGAGGTCTGCGAGAGGGGAATGGGAGGTGAACAGTAAGGCCGCCCGTATTAAACTGCGGCTCGGGCGCCATTAATGGAGAGGATGCGAGCAAGACGGGTGGCCATGGAAGTCAAAGGGCTTACTTCCCAGTGAGCCTATGCGGCGTATAGCTCGCACCCTTCTCGGTGAGCCTGCGCATTGCAGGATAGCTTGCACGCCTCTCGGTCAGCCTGCGCTCGCATGCCTCCCGTTCAGTCAAGCAGCTGTCCGCACGTCACTTCCTAGCCATTAAAAGAGTGACACGTGGCGTCACATGAATGGTTAACAGAACGCACATGATTTAAATTATACAAAACATTTGAGATGTTAAAGTGACAGCTATTTGTTTCAAAATACCTTTGTTGGCTGTTATTCGAGTGTGCCTTCTCTCAAAATGGACACAAAAAATACCACAGCATGTCGGGTGCCATTCCATGATAGCATGCCAAGTTTCATGAATTTTAGACGAGTTTTTGGATTTACTAGAATTTAAAAACAAAGTATCTCAACATTTTGCCGGCAATCAACAGTGCCCTGGCGTTTGAAGTTCATTCCCATTTCTTGCATGGGACCTAAGCATGCACCCAAGGACACACATTTGATATGTCAACCCATTTTTCTGCACTGGAGCATGTGCATGTAGTTCAAATTTTAATTATGCACATAAAATGCCTAGAAAATTCAGTTAATGTATAAAAATGTCCAAACAAACCCCAAAATTGCAAATTTTAAAATGACACTTCTGTTGCCCTATGTCGCCACTAGGAAAAAAAATTAAAATAAGAAGAGGCAATGAATATGGTTTCATCCACCAAGGTGGCACATTCCCTACCGGAACCATGAGGCTTGTTGTCAGAAGCTCTGGTATGTGAGAAGCTTATACCCAAACCTGCCCCAAATGGGACAAATTTTTTACCACAACATGTTGATGTCGTTCCGTGATAGCATGCCAAGTTTCATGAATTTCAGACGAGTTTTGGATTTACTAGAATTTGAAAACCATGTATCTCAATTTTTGCGGACGAGCGACAGTGGGGAGGTGTTTGACATTCATTCCCATTTCTTGCATGGGACCTAAGCATGCAACCAAGGACATAGATTTGATTTTTCAACCAATTTATATGCACTGGAGCATGTGCCTGTAGTTCAAATTTAATTATGCACATAAATGCATAGAAAACTCAGTTAATGTATAAAAATGTCCAAACGAACCCCGAAAAATTCCAAAATTTAACACAACACTCCTGTTGTTCTATGTTGACACTAGAAAAAAATTTGAAATCAAGAAGAGGCAACGGATATCATTTCGTCCAGAAAGGCGAAATGTTCCCTACCGTAACCATGAGGCTTGTTGTGACAAGCTCTGGTTTGTGAGAAGCTTATACCCCAACCTGACCCAAATGGGACAATATTTTTACCACAACATGTTGATGCCGTTTCATGATAGCATGTCAAGTTTCATAAATTTCAGACGCGTTTTTGATTTACTAGAATTTAAAAACCATGTATCTCAATGTTAGCTGCCGAGGGACGGTGGCAAGGTGTTTGACATTCATTCCCATTTCTTGCATGGGACCTAAGCATGCAACCAAGGACACACATTTGAATTTTGAACCCATTTATATGCACTGGAGCATGTGCATGTAGTTCGAACTTGAATTATGCACATAAATGCATAGAAAACTCAGTTAATGTATAAAAATGTCCAAGTGAACCCCGAAAAATCCCAGAAATTGACACAACACTCCTGTTGTTCTATGTTGACACTAGAAAAAATTTGAAAGCAAGAAGAGGCAACGGATATCATTTCATCCACAAAGGTGAAACGTTTCCTACCGAAACCATCAGGCTTGTTGTGAGAAGCTCTAGTTTGCGAGAAGCTTATACCCAAACCTGCCCCAAATGGGACAATATTTTTACCACAGCATGTTGATGTCGTTCCATGATATCATGTCAAGTTTCATGAATTTCAGATGAGTTTTCGATTTACTAGAATTTTAAAACCATGTATCTGAATGTTAGTGGCCAAGCGACAGCGTCAAGGTGTTTGGCATTCATTCTCATTTCTTGCATGTGACCTAAGCTTGCAACCAAGGAAACACATTTGATTTTTCAACCTGTTTTTATGCACCGGAGCATGCGCATGTAGTTCAATTTTGAATTATGCACATAAATGCCTATAAAACTTAGTTAACGTATAAAAATGTCTAAATGAACCCCAAAAAATTCCAAAATTTAACATGGGACTCCTGTTGTTCTATGTTGACACCAGAAAAAAAATTGAAAGCAAGAAGAGCTGACGAATATCGTTTTGTCCACAAAGGTGCCACGTTTCCCTACCGGAACTATGAGGCTTCTTGTGAGAAGCTCTGGTTTGTGAGAAGCTTATACCATAACCTGCCCCAAATGGGACAATATTTTTTACCCCAGCATGTTAATGCCATTCCAGCCATTCCATGATAGCATGCCAAGGTTCATGAATTTCAGACGAGTTTTGGATTTACTAGAATTACAAAAGCAAGTACTTCAACGTTTGCCAAAGAGCTTGAAATTCATCCCCATTTCTTGCATGAGACATAAGCATCAACCCATGGACACATATATGATTTTTCAACCCATTTTGGTGCACCGGAGCATGTGCATGTAGTTTAATTTTGAATTGTGCACCTGGAATGCCTAGAAAACCAAGTTAATGTATAAAAATGTCCAAACGAACCCTGAATAATTCACTGCAGATAAAAGTTCTAGAAATTCAAACACCCTCCTTTGCCGCTATGACCCCATTATGTAATTCAAATCAAGACTAAAAATCAAGTAGATCAGACACAGTTTATTATCACCAACCATGTGAGATGCAGTACAAAATATCTTGGAGCACCGTGGGAGTATAGTACGCCTATGGCTTATGCGAGAAGGTGCGTCGGCTACAGTCCACAACTGGTGTGTCAAACACACTAGCTCGCTCCCCAAATATCATTTCACTGTTCAATCGTCGCCGTTGAAAGATGGGGATGTGGACCCGCATCGTGAGGGCAACTTCGGCGGCCCACTCCGGCGAGAGCGTAGCCGCAGCCACCTTGCGCGTGCTAACAAGCTGCATGAGCGCGGCTGCAATCTGCGACCGGGCGGCCAAGGCAGCCCTAACGGCCGCTGTTGCTTCTCAGGTGGCGGCAACAACATCTGCCTCGGGGATAGGAATTGGCGAGAGCAGCACAACAGTTGTCCGTTCCGCAGTGGCGTCCTTAGCCCTGATGGAGGCCGGCCACGACCATGTCAAGGCCGCCCACACCCAGCTCGTGGTGGTCACCGCACAAATCAAACGAAGCTTCTCCGACAACGGTCGGCAACCCACGTCCGAAGAGTTGGCAATCGCCGAGAGCGTTCGAGCAGCCGTCCGTTCCTCCGCGGCATACCTTGCCACGACGGAGCCCGTCCAAGTCCAGATCGCGGCCGCCCACCCCCAGCTCATGGCGGCCTTTTCCAAAGAGATGGCGGACACGGATGGTGAGATGCTTGCCGAGTATGGTGCGATTGATGCCATGGAGCCCCTTCCCCAGGAGATCGTCGGGCGCGAGCTGGACATGGAGGACGCGGCGGAGATCGACGAGCACCATCCGTAGTGTACTCTTTGTTTTGTTTAATTAAGAGCGCCGGTCTTTAATTTGTTAGAGTAATGTTTAGGTCAGCTAGCTCTATTTAATTGCTGAACTTGCTCGATTAAGAAGTGTGGGCGTGCTGTAGTCTCCTTTGTGTACCCAAATTATGCAATGACGTGGATGGCCACTGTAACCAGGGAAATTCGAACCAAAATTTTCACGTTCAAACTCATCACACACGGGTTAAGCTATATGAATCGTTTGTGATGTTCACATATCGTACATAGTGCTGAATAAGGGACCGTGTCTGATGACACTTTGCGCGCCAGTTTTTTCGCTGCACCGATCCAAAAAATTTGGCTTCCACGGAAATATCTACCTCCCCGCCCCCTCCCCCTTACCAAAAGCCACATTTTCCCTATTTCCGCCTTCCTTTCCAAGTTGAAACCTTCACTCCTTGCTTGCAACGCCGCCTCCTCGCCGGTGACCCTCCTTCACGCTGCTTGGCCTCGTCGATCTAGCCAGGTAATCCACACCCGACCCCCATCCTCCTCCTCCTTCCACATCCCACATGCCCCGACCGCCGGCGCGACACCTTCCACCCAAATCACTGATCCCTCCCCCAAATAAGCGCCACCCTAAGCCATGGTGTACGCAGTATAGCTAGGAGCTCAAGGAGCATTTGGCAGTGGAGAAGCAAATCGCGGCCGCACGCGCGGATGAGGTCGCGATGGCTGCCATTCGTGCCGACCCCTAGATCTTGGAGGAGCACCTCGCCGTTGAGGCCACCGTCAACGCCTCGCGCTCCGACGCCGTGACGCGGTTGGCTGCTTTAAACGACAGTTCATGGCGTTTTCTCGAGGCCATCGTCGGTGCCTTCGACGAAGACTATGAGGTGTTTTCTCAGCGTGCCCGTGCTTACCTCATCTCAAGAGCTAGCAGGTTGGTGCCTGGAGCGGCTTAGGTAACTCACCACTACATGAGGGCACCCATGATGTGGAGGCCTCGCCCTCTTCCATGTCCAAGGAGCTAATCATCATCGATATCTCCGACGATGAGGAGTAGCTTGTCTTATTAGCTCACTATAAGGACCTATGTTCAGTTTGCTAGCTACGCCGGTTAAGCATGCTCGGTTTACCCATTGCATGTGCTGCTCCTGCCTTTCCTTAACAAATTCTAGTGAATTGTCCTATCTACTTTTACCATGCAATCTGTTGCTCTAGTGTATATGTTCTATATGTCGTGCAATGTGGTGCTCACTTATTAACTGTTTGGTTAATTAGTTGTCATGTTCAGTTAACTGTTCGGTTCAGTTCTGCAAATGTGATGTTCAATTCTTCAGGGTGCAATTTTGTATTATCTTCCATGTGAGAAATAAATCAAATTTATCTTTACAAAATACATGAGAAACAAATACAATTGCTATATTTCCAAGTTGTCAAGCATGCTTGGTTTGGTTAACTGTATGATCTTCTAGTATGTTATATATTATGCAATGTGGTGCTCAGTTAACGTTTGGTTCATTTGTTGCGGTGTTTAGTTAACTGTTTGGTTCAATTCTGCAATGCGATGTTCAATTGTTATGGGTGCATTCTGTTATTGTATACCATGTGAGAAATAAATCGAATTTGGCTGTACTAAATACATGAGAAACAAATACAATTGCTATATTTCCAAGTTGTTAAGCATGCTTGGTTTGGTTAACTGTCTGATCTTCTATTAGGAGTATGTTATATTGTGCAATGTGGTGCTCAGTTAATGTTTGGTTCATTTGTTGTGGTGTTTAGTTAACTGCTTGGTTCAATTCTGCAATGCGATGTCCAATTGTCGTGGGTAGAATTTTGTATTGTTGTGCATGTGAGGAATAAATTGAATTTGGCTGCACTTAATACATGAGAAACATATACAATTGCTATATTTCCTAGTTCTTAATCATGCTTGGTTTGGATAAATGGGTTTTCCATGTGACTTGAATTAATCTGATGAATCTGCAATGTGCTTATTTTTCATCAACATATTTTACTGATAGCATGCGAACCCTCACTTAAGCTGATTACTAACTACCTTATATGTGTTGCAGGGAAACAATGGGAAGCACTGAGGTTTACAATCGAGGTTTGCACATGCATGGTCCTTTGTCTAATAGCACATTATTGTGCAATTGCAGGAACCATTTTAATATTTAGGTTTTTAACAATTTGGTCTTGCACATGTCACTACAAAAAAAAGACACATCCGTGACATTTTGGGCCGAACGAAATTTTTTCTGTCATGCTTATCACACTTCTATGACGATAATTATGACAAAAGCATGTATCATCATAGATCTGGTGGGCTCCTACTTCTATGACAAAAAATCATGGCAGAAAATGGGCTTTTCGTCCTGGGCGGGCCGGGGACGCACCTGCATGACATTCTTTGGGCTGTCCATGACAGAAAAAAATCGGGGTAGAAGCGAGGGCGAGGAAAATTTAGGGGAGTTCCCGGTTATGGTGGGTGGTCAGGGCCGAGCGATCCACGGAGGTTTGCGCGTTTCTCTCGTACACGTACGTGCGTGTGTGCAAGGCGTTGGGCTCTAACTGAACCCAAGCGAGGTGTTCGCTTACTGAACCCGAGCGATTGCACTAGCTACGTTACTGAACCCGAGCGATCGATCCCTGGCTGTTAACTGAACCCGAGCGATTCCTTCGCTACTGCTGCTAACTGAAGCCGATCGAACCTGCTGCCTCTTGATGAACAGTG
Source organism: Thinopyrum elongatum (assembly GCA_011799875.1). Classification (NCBI taxonomy): domain Eukaryota; kingdom Viridiplantae; phylum Streptophyta; class Magnoliopsida; order Poales; family Poaceae; genus Thinopyrum; species Thinopyrum elongatum. The sequence continues at coordinate 263,386,734 of CM022303.1, forward strand.
ACCATTGTTGGGAGTTGGATGAACAGTTCCCAGTGGGGGTTGGATGAACAGGACCCCGTGGTAGTAGTAGTAGGCCGTTGCCGCTGGATGAACAGGACCCCGATCGAGAGGAGGCCGCCACACCCGAGCCGGTTGGGGTGGATGAACAGGACCCCGTGGAGGGCTGGTTGAATAGTAGCCGATGGAGGGTGGATGAACAGGACCCCGTGGAGGGCTGGTTGAACAGTAGCCGGTGGAGGCGACCCTGTGGATGAACAGTAGCTGGTGGAGGCAGGAGGAAGTAGACGGTGGATGAACAGTGGCAGGTGGAGGCTAGAGGAAGTCGACGGTGGATGAACAGTAGCCCTTGGAGGCTAGAGCGAGGCAGTAGACGGTGGATCAACAGTAGCCCGTGGAGTCCCATTTTACGGTACGCCACACCCCTCCCAATGAACAGGACCCCGTTTTGACCATAGGCGCTCCAACACAAGTCCGTTTCCTCCGTTTTGCGGTACGCCACACCCCTCCCAATAAACAGGACCCCGTTTCGACCGTAGGCGCTCCAACACAAGTCCGTTTCCTCCGTTTTGTAGTACGCCACACCCCTCCCGATTAACAGCACCCTGTTTCGACCGTAGGAGCTCAAACACAAGTCCATTCCTCCATACTGCGGTATGCCAGACCCTGTTTCAGCTGTTCCGTCCAAGCCGGTTGGCTCCTGATGAACACGATGCATTCTGACCCAGTCTGTTGCCTCCCGATGAATAGGACGCTGTTTCTCCGTTCCGACACAGCCGGTTGGCTTTCGATGAACAAGACACCATTGCTGCTGTCCGTAGCCTCTCCATGTACACGAGCCCTGGCCGTACGTATGCGTGAGTAGGCGTTCAAGACCCCGCCCGTATGTACGTACGTGGCCGTATTTCTTGGCATGTGGCTGTACGTACGTGTACATGGTTTAGAAGGGACTGCCTGAACTGCTACGTTGGGGGCTCTACTACTACACGTGCCGCTGCTTGCTCGGCCATGGTTCATCATTGCAGAGAGATCGATCGACCAATATGTACATACACGTTCGCGACAACGCTACGTACGCTTCGACCGGGTGGGTCCCAGCTGTCAGGGAGGATAAGGACGCACTTCCTTGCGTGTGAAGATATAGCTGGTGGGTCCTAGCTGTCATGGGGAAGAAACATTTTTTTTGCCCGTAATATGGACGCACTTCCTTGCGTGCGAAGATGTAGCTGGTGGGTCGATCTATCAGCCTCACCGCATAGAGTCCGCTTTCGACGGCTGTCGTTCATTGACCATGTTGACCACGTCGTGCGGACAGCACCCAGGCGGTGGACGACAGTGAGGCCTAGGAATGGAACGACATGAAGCCAGGGAAGATGAGGCAGGTGGATGCCCACGCGGAGGGGAGTATGAGGGTTCACTGGTTTGGCTGCGGTGTGAGGCTGCCGTCGCCGGAGAATAACAGGAGGTGTTGGTGAGTAGAGGAATGGCCTGGATGGTGATGGGAGTAGGGTGGGCTGGTGAGTCCTGCGCGGCAGCACAGCCGGCCAGGGGAGGCGGTAGTAGGCGGTACCGACGACGGTGGTTTGGGCGGCTGAAGCAAGAATATCCGAGATTGAAGAAGCACGACATCCGTTGGATGGACATCCAATGGCCACTGCTGCTAGAATCGTGTGTTGGCTATAAGTTGACAAAGCCTTGCGTACGCGTCAACTTACTAGGCCCACAAGTGTGTGGCAGAGAACATATAGCCCATTTGCGATTTGTAATAATGTACAACCCATTTTTGAATTCTAATGGAATTTACTATAGCCCATTTACAGTTTGTTAAAATTACAGCCCATTTTCTAGCCAGGACAACGATTAATAATTTCAACCAACCACTCAAAACAGAATTCAATAAAATTTCCCACATTTTGATGGGATCCGAAATATTTTTATCCCGAAATTCTGAGTCAGATGAAATATAATTTCAAAATTAATTTGTATTACATAAAAATCTAACGAAATATTGCGCGCGCAACAAGTAATGAAATTAAAATTTTCAAAATCCAATAATAATATTTTTTTAACTAATTACATGTTTGGTGCATTTTTTATAGTTACAGCCCAGTTTTTATAATTATATCCCATTTATTATTTCTTAAAGCCCATTTTCTTGTTAAGCCTAATGCATCCCTCCTAGGAAAGATTTGCAGCCCAGCGGGGCGCAGAATAACAAGTTGACCTGGGCTGGGTATTCCTCAAAAAAAAGGATAGCTGGGCTAGCCATTTTCACCTTGAAAAAAATTAATATCTGGGCTGGATATTTGGTCGACATAAAATAATAGCCTGGGCTAGACGGGCCGCAGCCCGCCCAGTTGATACCCTGCTCCTCTGAACAACAACAAAAACATCGCTCAAGAAAAACTCTGCTCACACCTCAAAAAAACAAATACTGCTCAAGCTGCTGGGTCCCAGCTGTTGGCCGCTCCTTGTGCAATTCGCTCGTTTATTGACTATATAGGTTGACAATGGTGTGGGACTGTGATGTCAGGAAACCAGGAGGAAGCAAACAAATTATAGTTGTATATATATAATAAGGAGACACTTGCGTACGTGCGGCTATGGCCCTGGTGGGTCCCCACTGTCATCCTCTCCAAGTTAAGTCATCTCCTGATTCCTCATGTTCGTTGACCATGTTGACAACGCGAGATGGCGGCGCCACGGCGAGCGCAACAACTCGAAGGATGACGTCGAGGGCCTCGCAGGCCCTACGGATGGTCTGATACAGCGCCCGCTTCTCATTCAAGAAGCCAGGATCATAGGGCCACATGTCAGCAATGGCATTGTCGTTCACTTGTTTGCCGGTGATTCATCCTTCTGCGAGCCGCTGCTCATTGAGGAGACGGAGGTTGCAGCACAGGTCCTCCTGCGCTGGTAGCTCTTCCGCCATTAGGGCATCGAAGTGTGGCCGCACTTGCTCTATGGTGAACACGGCATGAACCGACTTGGGCGGTGGCGCCGGCTCCTGGTCGGTCCATCGTCTTATTGTCATCGCTGAGCTCGGCGAGCTCGCTGGCGAGCCAGCATGTCCGGCTACTGGACCGAACCGCTGCCAAGCACGAGTCTGGCCGCCCTGGCCCACCCAGACCACCTCCCTTGCCCGCGCGCGCTTTCCGCCTGAAACGGTCATCGCCGCCCACACCGCTTCCCGGTGCGGGCGATTGCTCCGCGTTCAAACGACCCAAGTGTCATCCGTCCATCCATCTACTGCCCACATTAATGATACGCAGTTGTCGAGGCGGCTACTTCGGCGCCACCCATCCGTCCCTCTGCCGCCCACCATTGCTATATAAACTGCTACACCGGCCATAGCCGCAGTCATCCGCCTCCGTTCCCTTTCTCCTATCCACACCACTCCCACCATGGCTTCCTCGCGCTCCAGCGCTCTTCGGGACGGGCGGACGATGGACCAGAAGGAGATGGCAGCCATTGCTGGCAACTGGCTGGCCGGCAGGCAGCCGGAGGACGACGACGTCCCAATGGAGAATGTGGTAGTCGACGATCCGGTGCCAACCCCCTCCTCCGTGCCATCCTCGCCGGTGCATTGCACCATGACCATCGGTGGGCCCCGTGCCCAATACATGGACATGGTGAGGCAGAAGCGTGAGGAGCAGTTCCGGGAGGCGCAGGCCGACGCCGCCTACAACCACCATGTCCTCTAGGAGCACCTGCAGGCAAAGGAGCAGATCACCGCGGAGCGGGTGGAGCAGGAGGTGCTGCTCGAATCATACCGCTCCGCCCGCGAGAGCCACTTCGCGCGCTAGCGGTACCGCATGTGGGTGGCGGAGGTTGCGGCCGCCTACAAAGAGGGCGATGAAGCGGGCGAGGCGCTGTTTGGCGAGACCGACAATGAGGCGGACAACAATGCCGGCTCCGCTGAGGCCCCGCCCCGCCGGCACCGAGGCGGAGGACTTCGCCAGCTTCGGTGAGGCCCTGCTCCGCCGATGCCCCGCCCCGCCAACGACGAGGCAGAGGACATCGCCGGCTCCGCCGAGGCCCCGCCCTTTCGGCAATGAGGGGGAGGATTTCCTCCGCTCCCCTGAGGCGCCGCCCCGCCGGCAACGAGATAGAGGACATCGCCGGCTCCGTTGTCGGTGTACTAAGTATTGGGCCACTAGTACCCCTTACTTCTGCACGGGCAGTTGTAGCCGTCCTCGCGGCAAGGCTTGCCGGGATCAGCTCGAGGTCGATTTAAGTCATCAAGGAAATCATCAAGTCAGAGATCTGAGAATCAGCAAATAAGCAAAGCTGGAAATCGAAGGCCAGCCTCCTCGGCAAGATCCTTGCTGGGGTGGCCTGAGGAGCCCGGCAAGGATCGGCGCCCGGCAAGGCTTGGCGCCCGGCAAGGCTCGACGTCCGGCAAGGCTTGGCGCCCGGCAAGGCTTGGCGCCCAGCAAATTTTGGCGCCTGGCAAGATTCTGCCACTGTACCACCGCTTCGGCATAGTGACGAGTCTGACATTCTGGCTCCTTCCATGGATGCGTGGCGGCGCGCCAGTGGAGGAGAGCTTAAGCGGTGCTGATGGGATGGCTCCTTTTTCCATCCCCAAGAAAGTGAGGACACCTAAACGGACACCTCACGGTGCATTAAATGCGCCTGTCCTAATCCGTCAGGGGTTAGGTATGATACGCTGTAGCTACTTTACACCTCAATGTATGTACATTTTGCCACTGTGGAGACCCCTTTGAGCATATAAAAGGAGGCCCAAGGCAACTGCTACAGAGGAGGAGAACTTCTGGCCCATTCTGCATGCGTAGCTGCTCTTTGAACGTACTGTTCATTGCGAGCGCTCGTGAAGGCTGGGCTCAAGAACATCAATAAGAACACAAAGCAGGAGTAGGGTTTTACGCTGATCAGCGGCCCGAACCTGGGTAAAAACCTCACGCGTCGATCACCGGTTCTGCTCTTTGCGTGTACCTCTCCCCCCGCCGAATCATAAAGGGGTCTCTCGGGATCCCATAGGTGTCGTGCCCCAACATCTTTGGCGTGCCAGGTAGGGGGATTGAAGGTTGCATGAACCTGATCTGGTGGTCGACGCCCTAGTTCCTTCATCATGCCGCCCAAGAAGAAGAACATCGCGACAGCACAACCGTCCGGGTCCGTTTTGCCCGCGCCTTCGCAGACAGGCGATGGTGTGGGTGCAGAAGGAAGAGGACTGGAACCCCCGCGAAGTTCTGGTGATCCAAGCCAAGCGAGCGGTATCGTTCGCACTGGCAGTGGTAACTTGCGCGCCGCTGGATCTAGAGATGGCGTTGTGTTGCCTACAGGTGGCACAATAAACTCTAGGGATCAAAGAGCGCCTGCTGGAGCTCCCGCGCCGCGGCGAGCCTCGCAACCTGCCCAGGTTGTGCGAGACGAGCGACATCATGGCGCTGGTGGTTCGGGGCGTCCCTACGAAAAGGTTTCTGCGCATAGATCCCAAGATGCGCGGGACCAGCATGCACACCGAGCTGCCGGCGAAGGTGGCGCGCGGTCGCGTGACCGTGGCGGTGCTCCTTCTAACTTGGTTACGAGTCAGAGCACCTCACGTACTTCGCACCTGTCGCCGCCACCTACGCCAGCGGAAGCCTTGGCACGTGCGCAGCTGCTCCTCGATTTTCCTCCCGCCCCGGAGAAGATGGAGGAGTGGCGAGCTACTATCCAGAGCCTTATCGGCTTCGCTAATAAGGATGGACCACAAGAGGCAGGGCCCTCTCAGCGGAAGCCCATCGATCCGATGCGGGCCGGTGGAGAGAAAACCAGAGGTGGTGCAACTACAGTGCACTCTCCTCCACGACATCAGCGGCGGCCGACGACTCAGCAAGTCGACCGCCATGAAGAAGTTTCCACGACGTCGTCCGATCCGTGGATGCGCCGTGATCAGCGTCTGGTTCTCCAGGAACGAGGCAAGGAGGACGCTCGAACAACCATCGAGCAGCGACGGGAAGCGCGCTATCAGTCTGATAAGCGCGTGGGGCCAGTTGTCGATGAGCCCGCGCCAGGGAACGTAGGAGACTTGCCTTACGAGGTGGGACCTCCAGCGTTTACCCGTGAGCTGCGGCAAGTCCAGTGGCCCAATCTCCGAACCTTCAAGCCAGAGGTCCCGGAGAAATATGACGGCAAGACCCATCCCTCGGAGTTCCTGAGCATCTACACCATTGCGGTGCAAGCTGCCGGGGGCCGAGATGACAAGATACTCGCCAACTACTTCCCGTTGGTGCTCAAACCCAACGTCAGGTCGTGGTTGATGCATCTGCCGGAGGATTCTATTTCTTGCTGGTCAGATCTGTGCCATCAGTTTGTTGGCGCCTTTGTTGGAGGCCACCAAGCTCCTGGCCAAGAAAGTGATTTGCACATCATCCCTCAGAGGGAGGGCGAGTCCCTGCGCAAGTTTATGCAAAGATTCAGCCGGGTGCAATACAATATTCCTGATGTTCATCCTGCCGCTGTCATTAGCGCGTTCCATCAGAATGTGCGTAACCGCAGGATGCGGGAAGAGCTGGCAATGAACAAAGTCAGGAGTATTGCCGAGCTTTACACTTTGGCCGACAAGTGTGCTCGAGCTGAAGAGGGGAGAAAACTCCCTGATGAAGCTGTTGGTGCGACAGGCGACTCAGAAGAAGAAGATGCCGCGGCTCCGTCAAGGAAAGGCCGGCGGCGGAATAGGAAGCGCGGAGGCAAGGCCGTGCTTGCCGTCGAGGAATCCGGCAACCCCGACGCCGCCAAGAAGGCCAAGGTTAGCGCCCCCAGCAAGGATCTTGCCGGGTGCCCTTCCTGTCAGGCCTTGGCGGCTGCCGACAAGTCGGAGAACTCCGGCAAGCAATACTGCAAGATCCATCGCACTAAGGGCCATGATCTCCAGGACTGCCGGCAAGTTGAGCAGCTTGCCGAGAAGCAGAAGGCCGAATACGAGAGGCGAGACAAGGAGAAGGCCCAAGATGGTGCTGAGGGGTCCGGCAAGAAACGCGGTGGCTGAGGGGGTCGCCGCGGCAAGGCCAAACAGCAGAAGGATCGGCCCGCTCGGGGCCGAGATAAAGAAAGAGATGATGATGAAGAAGATGACGAATCCAGTGAGCAGGAATTCCAGAAGGCTACGGAGGCTATGTGCATTGATGGGGGTGCCTCACTGCATTCTTCCCACCGCCAACTTAAACAGTGGGTGCGGGAGGTTAATGCGGCAGAGTCATCCCCCGATGCTTGTAGGCCTCTGAAGTGGTCCAGCATGCCTATCATCTTTGACGCCGAGGATCACCCTGATCGCACAACTGCGGTCGGCTGTTTGCCATTGTTGGTTTCCCCGACAATTCGCAACCTCAAGGTGACGAAGATGTTAGTTGACGGCGGGGCCGGCCTAAACTTAATATCACCAGATGTGCTCACAAAGCTTCAGATTCCCGACGAAGACCTCGAGGAAACGGGTACGTTTCAAGGGGTCAACCCGGGAAGAACCCACCCTAAGGGCAAGATCACGCTGCCGGTAACATTTGGCAGCAAGCTTAACTTCAGGACCGAAAAGGTGGTGTTTGATGTCGCCAAGATCCCCATGTCATACAATGGGATCCTTGGTCGGCCAGTGCTGGCTAAGTTCATGGCGGCATCACACTACGCATACAACGTCTTGAAGATGCCTGGGCCGTTGAGCGTCATCACTATCCATTCCGGCAAGAAGGATGCGCTCATCTGTGCCGACCAACTTTACCGGGAAGCAGTTGTAGCACCTGCCATCAAGGCATCTGCTCCTGCCGCTGGGATTCCCGGGGGGAAGAAGAAGACCGGCAGGAACCTTGGCGCCAACTCCGGCAAGCGCACTCCCTCGGAGTGCTGCGCTTCCATCGAGGACGCACCAGAGAGTTCCACCGGCAAGAACAAGAAGTCCAAGGCTACCCCACCAGAAACTAAGAAGGTGCCTGCCAGGGAGGACGGAACGGGGGGAACTTTCACCATAAGTTCCACCCTAGATGACAAATAGGAAAGCGCGCTCGTCGCTTTCCTGCGGGCGAATGTCGACGTGTTTGCATGGCAACCGTCTGACATCCCCGGCGTTCCCAGGAAGGTAATTGAGCACCACCTTGCTATCTGTCCTCATGCGCGGCCCGTCAAGCAAAGGGTGAGGAAACAGGCCTTGGAGCGGCAAGAATTCATTGCCAAAGAAATTAAGAAGCTGGAGGTGGCAGGACTGGTCAAAGGAGTGCTTCATCCAACTTGGCTGGCCAATCCGGTTGTAGTGCGGAAAGCGAACGGGAAATGGAGGCTTTGTATCGATTACACAGATATCAATAAAGCTTGTCCAAAAGATCCTTTTCCCTTGCCGCGCATCGACCAGATTGTGGATGCCACCGCTGGTTGTGGTCTCCTGTCCTTCCTTGATGCCTATTCAGGGTATCATCAGATTTTTATGGCAAAGGAAGATGAAGAGAAGACCGCCTTTATCACCCCATGTGGTACGTATTGTTTTATATGAATGCCTTTCTGGTTGAAAAGTGCTGGTTCAACATTTGCCAGAGCAATCCAGATTGGTTTTGAGCCACAACTCCATAGAAATATGGAGGCGTATATGGATGATATAGTGGTCAAAACTAAGGATAAAGCAACGCTCATTCAAGACTTAGAAGAAACATTTGCGAACTTGCGCAAGATCAACTTGAAGCTCAACCCTGAGAAGTGCGTGTTCGGTGTTCCTTCCGGCAAGCTCCTCGGATTCTTTGTATCTTGCCGGGGAATCGAAGCGAACCCCGACAAGATCAAAGCCATTGAGCAAATTGAAGCGCCGAGACGCGTCAAGGATGTGCGTCGTCTTGCCGGCTGTGTTGCTGCTCTAAGCAGGTTTATTTCCAAATCTGCTGAGCGCGCCCTGCCCTTCTTCAAAATTTTGAAGAAGGCAGGTCCAATGAAATGGACTCCGGAAGCGGAGGCGGCGCTGCAAGGTTTGAAGAAATACCTTTCTTCTCCGCCGACGCTAGTCGCACCTAAACCACAAGAGCCGTTGCTGCTGTATCTGGCGGCAACAAATCAAGTGGTTAGTGCTGCGCTAGTGGCGCAGAGGGAAGCTGATGAGGAGGCAATATCAGCGGCAGGACTGCCAAGTGACGCAGCAAGATCTTCCCCGGCGAGGGATGATCCCGGCAAGACAGGATCTGCGCAAACAGAAGAGCCCATGCAGAAGAAAAATGTGGTGCAGCGCCCAGTTTATTTTGTTAGCTCCCTCTTACAAGGGGCTAGATCAAGATATTCTGGTGTGCAGAAGTTGCTTTTCGGCCTCCTTATGGCCTCAAGAAAGCTGCGCCATTATTTTCAAGCACATGAGATCACCGTCGTCACTCGCTTTCCGTTGCAACGGATTTTGCAAAATCCGGAGGCAACCGGCAGGATCGTGGAGTGGGCGTTGGAGCTGTCCAGCTTTGGTCTTAAGTTTGAAAGTACTTCCACAATTCAGAGCAGGGCCTTGGCGGAGTTCATTGCAGAATGGACCCGGACGCCGGACGAAGAAGTTCAAGAAACGAGTCTCCCCAGAAAAGAAATCGATCAGCAATGGGTTATGTACTTTGACGGGGCTTTTTCACTGCAAGGCGCTGGTGCTGGTGTGCTGCTTGTCGCACCCACCGGAGAGCACCTCAAGTACGTAGTCCAAATGCATTTTCCCCGGGAGAGTTCAACCAACAACACTGCAGAGTACGAAGGTTTGCTTGCCGGTCTTAGGATCGCGGCAGACCTTGGTATCAAAAAGCTCATTATCAAAGGTGATTCACAGCTTGTCGTCAGGCAGGTCAACAAGAACTATCAAAGTCCGTTGATGCAAGCCTACGTAGATGAAGTGAGGAAATTGGAAGAGCGCTTTGACGGTCTGCAGATGGAGCACGTTCCTCGTGTCGAGAACAGCGTTGCTGACGACCTGTCAAAGCGTGCTGCCCTCAAGTTGCCTGTGGAACCAGGAACTTTTGTGCTCCAATTGACTCAACCATCCGTGGCGCCATCGACGCGGCAAGAAAAGAGAAGAAAGTTGAACTCTGGCCAGTACTTCCCGGCAGAGCTCCCCGGAGCCGCCGGCAAGGAAGTTGCCGGGATCGACACGCCTGCTGGGGAACAACAGGCTCCGGCAGGGCCTCAGGCCCTTGCTGTCGAGATAAACGTCCCCCCGGCGGAGGAGACGCCTTTAGTCCTAGCCGTCGAGCCTCAGGCTCCAGCATGGGCGCAGCACATTGTCCATTTCCTTCAGACAGGTGAACTCCCTGAGGAACAAGAAGAAGCGGAGAGAGTAGCCCGTTGGTCTGTTATGTACAAGTTCGTCGATGACGTCCTGTACAGAAAGAGACCAAACGGTGTGAAATTGAAGTGCATTCCTCGGGAGGATGGACTAGAGCTGTTGGCAGAGATACATGGGGGCATGTGTGGCTCTCACATAGGGTCAAGAGCGCTTGCCAGGAAAGCATTCCGGCAAGGTTTCTTTTGGCCCACCGCCCTCCAAGATGCGACTGCACTAGTAACCAGGTGTGAAGCGTGCCAGTTTCATTCGAAGAAATTACATCAGCCAGCTCAAGCTCTTCAAACAATCCCTCTCTCCTGGCCATTTTCGGTCTGGGGGCTCGACATACTGGGCCCCTTCCCCCGTGCTGCCGGGGGCTTTGAGTACTTGTATGTTGCTATCGACAAGTTCACAAAGTGGCCGGAGGTGGAAGCAGTGAGGAAGGTGACAGTGCAGTCGGCTGTCAAGTTCTTCAAAGGAATTGTTTGCCGTTTCGGTGTGCCTAACAGGATCATCACCGACAACGGCACGCAGTTCACAAGTCGCACCTTCATGCAGTACGTCCAAGACCTTGGCGGCAAGATTTGTTTTGCCTCTGTTGGTCACCCGAGAAGCAACGGCCAAGCGGAGAGGGCCAATGCTGAAGTGCTGCGCGGTCTCAGGACCAGAACTTTTGACAGGCTGAAAAAGTGCGGAAGACGCTGGATTGATGAGTTGCCGACGGTTCTTTGGTCAATCAGAACGACACCAAATCGAGCCACCGGCTAGACGCCCTTCGCTCTAGTGTATGGAGCGGAAGCAGTTCTCCCCACGGAACTCATATACGGATCTCCTCGAGTGCTCGCTTATGATGAGCTCTAGCAAGAGCAACTGCGGCAAGATAACGCTGTGCTCCTTGAGGAGAATCGTCTTCAGGCTGCTGTGCGAGCTGCACGCTACCAGCAAGCTTTGCGCCGCTATCATAGCCGCAAAGTTCATGCCCGAAGCCTTGAGGAAGGCGACCTTGTTCTTCGACGGATTTAGTCCGCCAAGAATTCAAACAAGTTGACGCCAAAGTGGGAAGGCCCTTATCGGGTAGTACGAGTCACCAGGCCTGGCGCTGTCCGCCTGGAGACCGAGGATGGCATTCCAGTGAGTAATTCCTGGAATATCGAACATCTTCGCAAGTTCTATCCATAAGGCGCGGTTGCCGGGGGCTCCCGGCAACCACCTTTTTGTACAAGTCTTGCCGGCAAGGCATGTGATCCTTTGTACAAAGCCAGGCGCAGACCCTGAGCACAGATGAATAAATTTAAGTGTTGTACATTTCCTTATTGATTCTCATGTTCACATTCATATATGCATGTTTGTCTAAGATGTTGTATAACACCTGATCCCGGTAAGTTCTAACAAACCGCCAAGGTTTCATCTCTTTATTTTCTCTTCTTTCTTTTTCTTAAAGACAGAAGGATTCCTCGCGCGCACATTTGCCGGGGGAGGAAGGGAGACATGAATACCAGTTGGTGACGTTCGGAATCGTATGCTTGCCGGAGGAAGGACAAAGACAGAAAGCTAAGTCCTAAAAACTAAGAGCAAGTTTTTTTTATTACCAAGTTAGTTCCTTGGACGATTCCGACCCTTGTATGGAAAATCTGCACGCGAAGGAACCCTTGTTGTAATCAGTTGCGCCCTTATTTTGTTTCGAGTCTGCTCAACGATTTAAGTGGCTGCATTGAGAGCGCCAAGGAGTCTTGCCGGCCGCTGCGCCTCCAGCAGGCTGCTGAAGTCCCGCACCCAGCGCTCGCGGCAGGTTGCGCGCCGGCAAGTTTTTCAGTAAGCGTAGGATGAACTCCATACATAAAGGAATCAGACAAGGAGAGTAGCTAGCATGAGCCTAAACATAGTTAAATTATATTACATCCATGAGTTGCCGCAGTCCTAACTCGAGACTTAACTGTCTTTTACATGAGATGGTGGCGGCAAGAATAAAAGGGAAGCACTCAATCCCTGCGCTGGCCTTCGATCCTTTTGATGGAGTCCACCTTCTCAAGGATCGGCGCGATGCACTTCTCAAGCGCCTCAACATTTGCATCCTTCGGCAGGTGGCCGAGTGCGCTGGAGAGATCGATGCCGGGATTGTTGTGCACCACCTTGAGGAGCACCTTGCGAAGGACGGCCCGGCAAAGCCGGCGAGTCTCGTTCGCCAGTTGGGTCGCCCGGCTGGACTGGAGCGCCCTCAACGCGTTGATGATGCTTTCAAAGAACATCGTCAACCTGGCGCTTGGAGATATTCTTTCCTCGGAAGAATATCTGAAGTTCGACAAGCCCATGGTTGACAGTTCTGCGGTAAGCTTCTCCGCGGTGGCGATGAGACGGCCAGTCCAGATCTCCACTCCCTTTTCATAATCAGCCTGGGCAGCGGCAGCGCTCTTGAGCAGGTTCCTCTCTCCTTGGAGATCCTTGAGTAGAGCCTTCTCACGGGCCCTGCCGGCCTCGAGGGATTTCTGCAGCGTGGTCAGCTTCAGCTCCAGAACCGCAATATCATCAGCCGCAGAGGAGAGCTGCTTGGTCTTGCCGGACAGGGCGACTTGCATCTCCGCCAAGGAGTGGAGGGTTTTTCCCCTGTCCCCCTTGAGCGTTGAGAGCTCCTTGCTATGCTCGTCGAGATCCGTCTCCAGCCTCTTCACTTTGTCGCTCAGCTCGTTCTTGGCGGCCTCTGCAACTTCGGCAGCATCGATGGCCTCCTTGAGCTTGCCGGCGTGACTTGCAGTTAGAGCTTCGAGCGCCTCCTTGTGCTTCTGCTCCAGCTCCTGGGTCCGCCGCGCGACAAGATTTTCAATGTCTTCATCCTTGCTACGAAGCTTGGCAGCAAGCGCCTGCTCACGTGCGGTGAGATCTTCTTCGAAAGCGTTAAGAGCAACGCGGCGCCCCGTCAGGAGAGCATCTTCGACAGCGATCCTTTGAACAGCTTCATCATGGGCCTTCTCCATGTCTGATTGCTTCAGGAGGACCTCATTCCACTGCTGGCTCACTTGTTCTCAACCGGCAACCAGCTCTTGAAGGGCCTCGGCATGCCAGATTTGCATTTGTGCGACGCGCCTTTGAAAATCCGCTTCGGCTGCCTCGACAACTGCCATTCTGGAGTCCGCCTTCTCTTTTCGGGCACGATGGAGAGCCTAGAGTTTGCGGAAGTTTTCGCCCATGGCCTGAAGGAGCCGATCCTCTTCAGACTTGCCACTGCTAGCACTGGGATCGTCAACAACTTCGAGCCCGGCAGCGGCAATAATTTCCTCAAAAATTTCTCCTTCGGCTGGTGCCTCGGTGCTTGCCGTCCCTGGCAAGTTGATGAATAGGTTTTCGCCAACTTTGAGATACTTGCTGGATGAGGGCTCGTCAGATGTTGATGGCTGGTCTTCAGTGGCCGCCTCACCAGTGACAGGGGGCTCCGCGGCCGATGCAGCGCCTGGCGCTCCTGCGGCAGGAATGCCGTCAGTATGGTCCCTAGCCTCCCTGTCGCCCTCTTCAGCAGGTTCTTCCGCGATTTCCTTTCGTGCTGTCTTGGCAGCCTCCCCGTCAAGAGCATCACCGGCCCCGGCAACATCATCCTTGGTGGCCTCGCTGGCAGTGATCCTGTCCGCTTCGGCAGCAGCATCCCTGGCGGTCTCCTCGATGACGGCGTCGACGTCCATATGTTCCATCTCAGAGAACTCTGAAGCGAGAAGGAGAAGGTCAGAATAAGATCGAGTTTTTAAATTTTGAAGTGATCAAAGATAAAGAAGTAAGGGGAAAAGAATAACTAGCACTTTGAGGCGATCGAGTACCTGCGTCGGGCTGTCAAGAGGTAGCTTCGCCTCTCCCGGCAACTCCGGTTGCCGGGGGTGGGTTGCCGGAGTCCGTGCTTGTCGGCTCCTCCTCAATCTGGACGGGCTCGTCGGCAGGATCTCTTGCCGGAGATGTGCTTGTGGGCGGAGCGGTCGATGAAGGAGGCACAATGGGGCAATCCTCTCCTTGTTGCCGTTCTTCTCCTGCGAACCCGAAGATATCAGCGACAAGAATGGAAGCCTCGGCACCAGCCAACAGAAAAAGGGACAATGAACTTACGCTGGGGGCTGCGTTGAGGACTAGGCTCCGGGCTCACGATGACGGTCTCTGGCATGCTAGTGGAGCCTGCCGGGGGCTCGTCGCCCGTAGAAGTCCTTGACCTCTTCGCCATCCTCTCCAGCAAGGTTTCTGTGTCACTGCAGAAGCAATACAAGCAAGTCAGTAAAGATTGATGCAAGATTGGAAGGTAAAAGCTATGGCAAAGTACTTACTCTTCTTCCTCTCGCTCCGGACTAAAGCCGGAGATGTCGAAGTCGACCTCCGTTGCGGTGTCTGAGTGGGGAGGCGGAGGAGGAGTCCTAGGCCGCTTGGCTGTGACAGGCGCCGGGGCAGCTTCCGGTGCGGTGGTGCGAGACCCTCCGGCCGCCCCAGCAGTGGCCGCTGGTGCGGGCCTCGCACGCCGTGCAGGCTGTTGACGGGCCCCCTGCCGCGGTCCGGTCTTGCCGGCCACTTTCTTGCCGGGGGCTTCGCCGCTCGAAGAGGGCTGGCTTGCCGGGATGTCAGACGCAGCCTTCCGAAGAACACGCTTCGCCTTCTTCTTCGGGGGAGGGGGCTCTTCCCGCGTCTCTTCTTCTTCGACTGAGTCCTCGCCGGACGAGATTTCAGCGGCTGCGCCGCTCTCCTCCCCGGCAACCTCGTCCTCCCCGGCAGGCTTCGCCTCCACTACCACCTCTGCCTCGCTGGCTTCCCACTCTTTGAAGCCAACGCTGCCGGCCTCCACGTCAAGATTCGCTTCCTCCACTCTGGTAGCGATGTATGCTACCTCCTGATCCGTGGTGGCGCGAATAAGATCTGGCTCTTGCCGGACAAGCTTTTCCGTCAGATTGTCGAAGAATTTCTGTGCTTCTTCCTCGCTTGGCTCGACCCAGGTCGGGTCAAGGCCGTGGGCGTTGAACATCGGCAAGAAAGCGATGATCGACCCCAGCGCAGAGTTGTTGCACAAGGGGACGATCCTTGCCGGCAGCCGGTGCTTGTCTTCGCGCTGGAATAACTTCTAGCGGAGAGCGCCAAGCTGCATAACAGTCAAGTTGTTGTTCAGCCCGGGGCGCAGCCTCATGACATCCACTGTGTTCTTATACTCCCAGGCTGGCCTTCCCCTATTCTGCAGAGGGGCGATGCGGCGGCGGAGGAAGTCGAAGCCGATCATCTCCATTGTCAGCCCGGCAGCCTTCAAGCGGAGGATTCTGGTAGTGGCGATTGTGAGCTTCTCGTCTTCTGCGGCGAGATCGCCCCAATCCTTGCCGTGGACTACCTTCTGTCGCCGGGGATGACAAAAAGGATGAGGATCTGCTTCCTAGATCCAGCACCATTCGGCCCGCCACTCGTCCCACTTTTCGCGGTAAACTCCATCTGGGTATATCTCTTTGTTCCAGGCCCTTGGAATCCAAGCAATAGATCCAGAGAGAGCCTCTCCTTTTTGGATTCGAGGATAGAAATAGTGGCGGAAAAGAGCAGAATTGGGGATCACGCCGGCAAAATTTTCACAAAGATGGGCAAAGTCGACATGCAAAATACGGCATTCGGCGTGAAGTCAAGAAGGCGGAAGCCGTATGTATACATGATGTCGTTGAAGAAATCGGAAAAAGGTGGACAGAGCCCGCAATAAAAGTACGCAGTGAAGAAGGGGTATCTGTCCGATCCGCCTTTGGAACTAGCACCTGGGATGACGCGTGTGGCGGGGTGGGCTTGTGTTCCCTTCGCCCACATGCATTGGTATCGTCCCTTCAAGGTTTCGGCGTCAAGCGTCGGAGGGAAGACGACGAGCCTCTTCCGCATCTTCACCAGCTCGCTTTCCGGAACTTCGGCTTTCGCCTCCTTGTCCGTGCCCTTGCCTTTGCTGGTCTTGGGCGGCATGGCGGCTGTGGAGATGGAAGCCGGAGGACGGAACGAGCGCGGGAGCGGCGAGCAGAAGAGAAGGAAGGTTTCGCTCTGAGCTCAAGCAGAGGAAGGCGATGGCGATAGCCAGATTGGGAAGAAGAGGGGGGTGAATGGGTTTGCGCCTCCACGACTTCTCCTTTTTATGGGGAAGGAGCGGGGCCACCTTGTTTATCCCCCAATATGAATGCGCCTCTGTGGGCGTGAAACAGTTTGCAGCCTTTTTGGCACACTTCTCACATCGCGCGCTTCCTGCGCGTAGTGGGGGCACAGTAAAACAAGATCTTTACGAGCAGTTAATTGCCTGCCACGCGTGCCCGTGCACTGTTTGGGCCTAGCCCAACAACGCCTCACACTCGTGTATGGCCCAGGCCTGGGGGCTCCTGTCGGTGTACTAAGTATTGGGCCACTAGTACCCCATACTTGTGCACGGGCAGTTGTAGCCGTCCTCGCGGCAAGGCTTGCCGGGATCAGCTCGAGGTCGATTTAAGTCATCAAGGAAATCATCAAGTCAGAGATCTGAGAATCAGCAAATAAGCAAAGCTGGAAATCGAAGGCCAGCCTCCCCGGCAAGATCCTTGCCGGGGTGGCCTGAGGAGCCCGGCAAGGATCGGTGCCCGGCAAGGCTCGGTGTCCGGCAAGGCTTGGCGCCCGGCAAGGCTTGGCGCCTAGCAAATTTCGGCGCCTGGCGAGATTCTGCCACTGTGCCACCGCTTCGGCACAGTGACGAGTCTGACATTCTGGCTCCTTCCATGGATGCGTGGCGGCGCGCCAGTGGAGGAGAGCTTAAGCGGTGCTGATGGGATGGCCCCTTTTTCCATCCCCAAGAAAGTGAGGACACCTAAACGGACACCTCACGGTGCATTAAATGCGCCTGTCCTAATCCGTCAAGGGTTAGGTATGATACCCTGTAGCTAATTTACACCTCAATGTATGTACATTTTGCCACTGTGGAGACCCCTTTGAGCATATAAAAGGAGGCCCAAGGCAACTGCTACAGAGGAGGAGAACTTCTGGCCCATTCTGCATGCGTAGCTGCTCTTTGAACATACTGTTCATTGCGAGCGCTCCTGAAGGCTGGGCTCAAGAACATCAATAAGAACACAAAGCAGGAGTAGGGTTTTATGCTGATCAGCGGCCCGAACCTGGGTAAAAACCTCACGCGTCGATCACCGGTTCTGCTCTTTGCGTGTACCTCTCCCCCCGCCGAATCATAAAGGGGTCTCTCGGGATCCCATAGGTGTCGTGCCCCGACATCCGTGAAGGCCCGCCTCGCTGCCAACGACACCGCGCCACACAGAAAATGAGGAAGAGTAGAACACGGTTGGTCGCCGCCGCTCGGGTCCAAGTAAGGCCACCGTTGCTACCCTCCGGTTGAAGCCAAGCTTGGAAGGTTAAACATTGACGGCCGATTAGCTTCTTGGCGGTGACGTGGAGTCGGAGAGCTGAGCTAGAGAAGAAGCTTCTGTTCGGCTTAGCCGGACACGGGAAATGGGCGCCGGAGATCATAGATTAGGTTAATTAATTATACCTCCAGCGCACTCCTTTTTAGTTGAAGAATGTATGAAATGTAATGAAATCCGGCATGTTTATAAGAAATCCGGCCATGTATGAACGAATTTAGTTCGATTAGTTCGAATTCTTGTATCACTTGTATTGGATGAACATGCAAAACAATATGTACTAGCATTATTCTCAGGATGCACGGTGATCACCTCGTTTGTAGCAGTTTCACACGTACAAAAAGTTTGAGCAGCTTTTTAGCATGCCAGTACATTGCAATAAAACTCATAGGTCGGGCAATTCATAGAAAACATTCAAAACAATCAATGATTATGCATCTCAATGATTCCCATTCCAAAATATCAAATGCCTGCGATTGTGGAATGGGCCGGGTTTGCCATCAGTTCGGACATTGACATGTCACCTCGTGCTAAATAAACTAGCTGTTCTTTTTGTGCAGTTCCACTAAAATCAACCTACTTCACGCGTAGCTTGTA
Organism: Thinopyrum elongatum; assembly: GCA_011799875.1. Taxonomy (NCBI): domain Eukaryota; kingdom Viridiplantae; phylum Streptophyta; class Magnoliopsida; order Poales; family Poaceae; genus Thinopyrum; species Thinopyrum elongatum. The sequence goes on from CM022303.1 coordinate 263,404,947, forward strand.
TGATTTCGCCTTTATATGTTGCAAGGCCTTGAACATATCGACACCTCCTTTCTTGTAGCTAATTTTATGGCTGGAGGTGGAAATGAATGATTCGAGAACATTCAACGTATTGTGCATGATGAAGTATAATGGAGGGCACGAACCATCATAACATTTTGTGCAGTTCCCATTGAAATCAAGCTGAGCATCCCTGTTTGCATAAATACAAAAAAGTAACTAGTACAAAGCAAACTGTATTATGAATTTACAGTTTAAACAGGCAACCTACATGATCCATGCAGAGCACACATTTAAAAAAATAGAACTCACCAAAAAGAATCCTAAAACAACATTGTATTGGCCATCACAGCAACAAAGATGAAGATCTGTGAGTCCTTCTGAGCTGAAGTTAGTTTGTTCTTGTGGGCAGTAATGTAACCATCCTTCAACTGCACCTTCTGATAAGAAGAGAAGGGCTTGGCTTCTTCATCCTGGCATATTTTCTTCAGAGGAGGATGATCCTGTTGTGCAAAGACAAGAGAACAACTAAATGCTAGCATCCCTGTTTGCACGAAAAGAAGGAAAGGAAATATTTAAAACAACCATTACATTAACAATGGGAGTAACTGATGAAATGTATAGTCACAAAGAGATGCATCCTCATTATCTTCATAGGAAATGATATGATACCAAACACAGCAACTCAACTTGAATTATATTATTACTTAATTTTATCAGTGGCTATAACGGTGGCAAACCGATGCCTCAATTTATTAGCAGCCTTAGATTAACATGCGAAATAATACCACTTTCTCATGCCAGTAGCTAACCAGTAGCACAACACCAATAGAGATGACAAAGCTCGATCATATGGATGAAATCCATGGGCCAGTACCAACCTTTGTCAGGATGCTTATTGTGTAGAGCATGCAGATGAAGCACTTCTCCGGAACCATCCGTTATTATCTACTGTGGTTGCCATGCTTACTATAAACTCCTCGATTAGTTTAATGTTTCCAACATCTTCTTGTGCAGTTCCACTAAAATATATGTTATCTTCAAACAAGATCCCTGTTTGCACAAGTAGAGATAATTACATATTACATTAAGAGTGGCATCAAATCACAGTGGTAAAACAATTGCTCGTTCCAGCCATAGCAATAAATTAAGATGCAAAACTATATCATTACTTGTGTCATCACAGTTCCAGTGCTTCATTACAGCACCGGGAGTTGATTTTCGTTCTTCTTCCACTTGTTCTTCCCCTTCATCACTTGGTTCAATAACAGACAAGCTTCGCCTTCAATGTAAGATTTGGCATGTCAATTAGGGAGCACAAGTATAGCACTAAACAACAACATTACTTTTCTGATGACAGTAGCAATATATAGGCCAACAGTTGTGAAATATCATTATCTTACCTCAATGGGATATTACGGTGCACATACAGATTGGAAGTCTGGTCTCCTTTTGTGCAGTTCACTAAAATCAAGCAACATTACCGTATAAGTAGTAAAACATATGAAAGCACACTGCACAATCATGTGGAAGAAGGCCAGTACTAACCTCTCATGACGCGGAGTTCAAACAACTCACAAGAAGAAGATCTGAAACAAATTTGCCAACATAGAGAGGAAGTCAGATCTCCTCTTGTGCAGTTCCACTAAGATCAAGCAATCAAGCAACGTTGTCAGTGTGACATTTTGGTTGAACTGCATAAAACACTCTTAAAACAAAAGTGTTTTGTGCAGTGCAATGAAAGGTCACAATAGTAACGAGGTGAGGTAGATAACCCTGTTTACACAGAGGTACAAAGGAAGCAATTACTGGTCAATAACGGTGGATGAAACAGAAGTCCACAAAAAGAAGCATCTAACTTATCTAAATGGGAAAGAAAGCAAGACAGTAGCATTTCTCAAACAGTGGCATTGATTCATAAATTCATTAAACATGTAATTTGCTTTTAACTGTGGCATTGCATCAATTTTGCAGCGGCATTATTAGATTAACAATAGCTAAAGAGTTGTACGGGACAGTGGACGCACCAGCACCATGTGCATCTACCGATGTATAAAGGGGTGATGCACAGTCTGTTGCAACCAAGAACAAACAACCAAGGAGCATATTTGTGTTGGTCCCAGTTTTGTTATCTTTAGACACCTTTCCCTATGTGAGGGCAGCAAATCTAGTCCTGCTCAAACTCTACAGCCTTGTCCCCCACCCACAGAAAGATCAGTTCGTTACAGTTGTGTGTACTGTGTTTGTCATTGTTTTCCCTTTTCGACCAACATAGGTGTTGGATAGCCAGTCTGTACTACTTTCCCCCCTTCCTTTCCTCTTTGAACCACATCGTCGATTCATGCTATACAACTTTCCCCACTACTTTCCTGTTTGATCAAACACCTAGATTCAAGTGCAGAAGCGAAAAAAATCCACATGGAGCTAGAGCAATGCATGTGGATTAAGTAAATTATACCTTAAGGTTCTTGGTGTGTGGCTCAGTGGGCGGCCAGAGGCCATTCTTCCCACACTATGTACGGCAGCGAGGAAGAAGGGGTGGGAGGCCCTCCCGCGCTGCCGCTGGGTGAAAGAGAACAGCGGTGCCGGTAGTGGATTCCCTCCCTCACTGATGGTGACAGCGTTAAGCCTCCTTCCCTTCCCCGACTGACGGGATGCTGCTGGCTCTTTGACCAGTAGTGAGGGGAGAGAGGCCAACGCAGTCTTGTTTACATCTGGAGAGGGTGAGAGTGTGAAGAGAGCAACTGTAAGTGCTGAGGCTCCAACGTGTATCTCTACTCTCTACTCTTATAAAAGACCGAGTTGGTGATGATGGTGTGCCTGGCATCGTGTAATATAGCCCGTCCGATCTATAGCTAACGGATAGAAAGCAAACTATGGCAATTTTGCAAAAAGATACCCTCACCTGTCTCCACACTTGCAGATAAGGACTTCCCTCGTTCATCCTTTTCTCTCACAAGATAAACTACTCATACAAATGCATCTTGATGTTCCGTGCAACGCACGGGCATCTTGCTAGTATATAGTCCTATATAGTTGGAGTTGTTATCTTTTTCTCTCCATAAAAATCATTTTAAATTGTGCACAAAACGGAACTCTTTATTGAATTTCTCCCTCCATCACAGTTTACAGGGCACGCATCAACAATCTCTCGGACCAAGGTGATTAGCTATTGGACTGAAAAATAGCATCGGGAGTTATACCATGGCGCCCAATTACTGGAGAAATCAATGCATACACACATGCATGGAGTGCTTTCAGTCCACATACACACATGCATGCATCTATTCCACCCCGCGTACACACCTGCATGGAGAAATTTTTTTGGCTTGGTTGCGGTTACGATGCCCTAATTAATTGGGCATTAAACCAAACGCGCCTAAAATCCCTCCGGTGGTGGAAATGCATGAGATTGAAGCGCTCCCTGTAAACTGTGACGGAGGGCAATGGTAATACACAAAGAAAATTTAACGCTCGAAGGAGTCAATTCGCAATTAACGCTCCACGCCTCCCGGTCGCACTTACTATCGTTCACATGTGGTACACGACCCTCCGAAGTGAACAACAACTAAATCCGGCAGGCATTGCCATTGTCGTGCGACCCGGTACCCAGACAATCCGTGGCAAGGCACAGTCGCAGGCGGCCGGAATGCTCCAAATTCGGCAGCCGCGTGCATCAAATCCCGTGGCTACAGATATAGCAGTTGACCGCCGGTGCATGAACCTGTGTGTGCGTGTGTGTGTTTATTTTTAACAGTGTGTGTGTGTTAGAGAGAGGGACACATCGACCTACAGAGAGATTGTGTGTAGTACTACGATTTAGCCGCGAGATTCGGTGCGTCCTCTCATTTCCAGGCGTCCGGTCGGGACAGCAGCCACGCCCGCTCCTGACCACCCTGGCCCACCCAAACCCCCTCCATCGGCCGCGCGCGCTTCCCGCCCGAAACGGTCAGCGCCGCTCCAGAGAATCGGTGCCGCATTCATGCCCTTGCAGAGCGGACGCGACCTCTCACTGGCACCTGCATTGAAGGGAGAAGCAGATTCAACGAAGAGTGATGGTTGCTTCGTCCATCCAACTTACTGCCGGGTCTATGTGATTTGACGGCTCATTGATCATTATTACTGAGGTGGTACGAGCGTGCTGAGTCTCAGTTGCACTGTACACTTTACTTTGGTGCATGACACGTGCACTGGATGCTAGATGTCCCACGTTTCGGCCAAAGGAGGTAGAGCGTCTCCACTCTTTACAATTTTCTCCACTCTTACAGCGGAGGAGTGCGAAAGCAGCGAAAACACGGCAGCTCAGTGATTACATGGCCCACCTCACACTATCACCATATTTTCCGGACACCGTGCGACACCTAACTCTTTAGTAGTAGTACATAGTACGTACTGTAATTTCTCAGCGAGATAAATTTGTACAATGCTATGAAGCTTCCAGCTTCTGTTTCATGTATCTTGTGTCCAAGGTTGCCCCGTTGCAACATTCCATCAAATACAAAGGAGACTAACATGCATGCTATTGTATCTCAATGATTCATAGATCATAGCCAATATATACTCCCTCCGTTCCAAAATAAGTGTCTCAACTTTATGCCAACTTTAGTACAAAGTTGTACTACTAAAGTTGACACTTATTTTGGAACAGAGACAACTAAAGAAAAAAATGATCCATGCAGTCCCTAGGCCTTGAACCCTAAACCCTAACCGGGCTTTAATTTGCTGGCGATGTTGAACCTTCCGAAGAAATGAAGTTTGCAACCCTTTGACCATCGGATCATTTTGTGCAGTTTCACTAAAATCGAGCCGAGCATCCCTGTGGCAAAGAAAATGAAGAAGCGTGATTAGAATAAGACTAGTGGGACTAGATGATGAGACATAAACTCATCACAAATACAGTAGAAGCCAATAGAGGTACGTGCGGGGCAAAGAAGTAGAGAAATATCCACATGGAGCGATGGGGGCAGCTGGGGCAGTGGTGCAAGCCGGCTGTAAAGGAAGTTGTATCTGAGGGATGTCGGGATGTAGCTAGCTTAGAGGAGGGCGGTGGGAGGCGGCAACTGCCCACGTCATGGCAGTGAGCAAGGGACGAAGGCAACCGCACTGGCTTTGTGAGAGAGAACAGCGGGGACCCCTGATTGGGACGCGCCGACAGTGGGTTTTCCCCGTCGGCGACAGTGACCGCATCTACACAAAGCATCCACCCCTTCCCCCGGCAGACGTGATCTACCCGGATGTTAGAGATGTGGCCACAGTCATTTTGTGCGATAGAGTGTGAAGAGAGCAACCCCAGCAAGCAACCGTGTAGGCTCCTGGCTATGTATATAGTGGAGTGGTTTCTTTTTCTCTCCATATGAACCTATTTATATTGCGTACGTTCATGCGTGGTTCCCGACCCTCCATTAAGTGAGTAACTACTACTAGACGCGTCAAATTATCACGTGGGCTGCATCATCGTGCAGAAATGAGCTCCATCGTGTCACGTGTGTGGTTGAGGAAGACACAAAGAGTGCTACTAGTACTACGTGCATGGGTGCGTGCACCTCTTCTCTTCGACTAGCCACAGTGGGAGTAATTTCAGCAGTAACATCGAGTCCAGCTCAGCAAATTTGCTTATGTGGCAATGAGTTAATGAGGAGAGAGGTAGTTTGAGTAACTTAGCTAGTTACTGTAACATCACATGTCCCAATGCAATATGAGTCTATAACCTAATAAATGAAGCTTTGCATGACACTACACTTATGTTACTATCCACTATGATTGAAGGTAGTAACATAGTCTAGGGATATGTGTATGTTACTAGTGTATGTTATTACTCTCCACTGTGGCTAGTCTTCGAGCATGGTTATTAAAAGTATAGCCCACTACTCTACCACGCGGTTATTATATGGGCAAAGAGTATAGGCAGTAATAATGACTAATAAGCCGTCAAATCACGAGGCCCACCTTTCTCTATATGTTGACTGAGGAAGCAGCCATTATTTCACTCCTCGTTGAATATCCATCCGCTGCTACCTCCGCAAATAAATAAAAATCCGCTACTACCTCCGCAGCATGATTAATAATATAGCCATGTCAATCACGACGTAGAAATATCATTCACTGATACAATAGTGCTGGCTCTAAGGCTGGTGATTTTTTTTACTTTGTCTCTTTCTCTTTTTATCTCATTTACTCATTTTACATAGGAGCACGTGTAGAGGATGGCTATTCTTTTCTATGGGACTTCTTCATGGGGTTTAAGACTAAGCAGCTCCGAATTATTCCCGCTGCCCACCACTCTGAATCATGCCATCTATGATAGTACTCCCATTTCAACAATGAGGTCCACTAGGTCTAGCATGTCCTGTAAGAAGAGACTATCACGCAAGACATACATTCTTGTTGCCTTCTTCCTCATACAGCACATACTACTACTAGTACTACTACTACTCGTTCTCCTATAAACCTTGCGCTTGGCATCTAAAAAATATTAACCTTGCGCTTGGCTCTTCGCCTCTTCGGGAAGTCGAGCAATGATGGTACTACAGTATATGGTTCTGGCTATCTGAGACCGAATGAATTGATGCACGTCCACCACGTGGGCGAGGGTCGAGGGACGAGGGGCGAGGGAGAGTGCGTACTACTACGTCCGTTTCAATATGGACTACATACGAAGCAAAATGAGCGAATCTACCCTCTAAAATACGTCTATATACATCAGTGTTTGGAGTATGTACTAGTAGTTCGTATCGAAATCTGCTAAAAGACATACTCCCTCTGTCCCATAATATAAGAGTGTTTTTGACACTACACTAGTGTGAAAAACGCTTTTATATTAAGAGACGGAGGGAGTATATTTCAAACAATATGATAATCTCTCTAACCAAGGTAGGGACGAGGAGTGTATACGTCTAACGGAGGGAGTAGTAAAATTTTCTCCTTGTCCTGCGAGCCATCGCGCGTGTGGGCGAGGGAGCAAGCGTAGGCGTAGTAAGCAAGCTTCTCCTCGTCCTGCGACTCTGTGAGCCACCGCGCTGGTGGGCGGGGGAGAGGGCGTACTAAGCAAGCTTCTCCTTGTTTTGCGAGTTGATGGGACACATCAAAAGTAATACAGAGCATATCCAGTGTATAGAGCCTTGCCTCTAAGGTAGACCCCACATGGTTTGCCTCTTTTTAAATAACATGTCAAGTTGCAATTTGTTTGTTCACCCGTGGTACATGATCCTCCATCAAGTGGACAACCAGTACATGTGTCAAATTACCATGTGGGCTGCCTTTTCGTACAAAAATGAGCTCCACCGTGTACCCGCGCGGTTGTGGTTGGGAAAGAGACGGGAGTACGTGCGCCGTGCGTGCACCTCTTCTCTTCGTGCACGTCCCCCACCTACGTGGGTGTGTGTGAGAGAGATACAAACCTAGAGAGATGGCGTGCGTGTGCGTTCATGAGTGTTTTTTGTTATGGGGGGGTGATTTTGTGAATATATTTGTGGGAATATGCGTCGATGATATCTCAAACAAAATTTTGACACATGCAATGTGTGTGAAATAGAGGCCTATCTATATCATATATAGAGGGGGCGATCCACGAGAAGAGAGGGAGGGGTCATAGATATTGATAGAGTCGAAGAGAGGATCAAGTGTGTGGGTGCGAGATCGATGAAGAGAGCCATCGAAATTATGTGTGTGCACGTCAAAGATATAGGGGGACTGACCTACCAGAACATCAGAGGGCAGAGGGCAAGTTTGTGTGTGGCAGGAAGACATGACTAGAGCGCTTGATGTATCAGTGTGTGTGTGTGGGGGGGGGGGAGGCAGAGACCTAACTAGAGAGGTAGATCGACTCGTATATGTGCTGAGAAGGAGAGACCTAGCTATGTCTTGAGGGAGATTGGTCGACATCCATACATAAGTGAAGGACGGGAAATAGGTTGGGACAGAGAGAGAGAGAGAGAGAGAGAGAGAGAGAGAGCGCCAGAGGGGTGGTGGAGTTCCTTCTCGGAGATGGTGGGAGAGGCCTACTAGACAAACCGAGGGTACAACTGCAATATCAAGAGGACTGGGGATGTGTTTCTGTGTGTGTGTGCATGATAGATGTGTCGGGAGGCATGCATGGATGATGAAGGGGGACCATGTGTTTGGTAAGCAGACCTAACTAGATCGGTAGATCAATTGTTGTGTGTCGGAGGACGGGAGAGACAGAACTAATGAGGTAGATAGATCGACGCGTGGGGGAAACGAGTTATAAATGACCTAGCTAGCTATATGTATAGTGGGAGATCAGTCGGTGTACATCCATTTGTTAGAGGCAAATAAGGCCCAGAGAGATGGATAGAGAGAGAGATGGAGCTAAGGTGGTGCGAGAGGCCTACTTGCTAGATAGGGGGAGGAGTGTGCGATTGTGAGATCGATGAAAAGAGGGGCGAGAGTTTACACGTGTGTGGGATCGTATGAGAGACACGAGCCATGGACATAGAAAGGAGGAGATGGGAACTGTGTGTGTATGTGGTAGGCAGACATTGCTGGAGAGGTTTATCGATCGGTGTGTGTCGGAAAGAAGGAGTTGTGGAGACCGTGGGAGAACGACCTAAAGAAGAAAAAAAAGAATGTGCGTGATGGATAGAATGCTGAGGGAGGGGGGCGAGGAGGGCGTGTGCATGCACGAGAGAAAGTTAGTGCTAGCTACAAAGGTTAGAGGATTGTGTGGGTGTAAGAGACTAACAAAGATCATAATTCGATATGAAAGTGGATTCATATATTTGAATAAGAGATCATAGTGTTATAAACCTATGCATGCATGAATATAGCGGTGATACGCGTGGTGTGGTTTTGGACATGTTATACTATAATGTGATAATGCGTGGCATTTGCAACTCATAGCTAAATATCGAACAATCTAAACCATACTATATATCGAACAATCTCATAGTTTATTTGAATTTGTGAGAATGTGTGGCGTTTGCAACTCACAGCTAAATACTTGTAGGCGTAGGGGGCGGGGCACCATATATTATGTGATAAACACATTATACATATGAGACATGGTTTAGATTATGAAGATCTAGCTAGAGCTTGAAATTTACTGTGATTTGAAATCAACATAAAGTGGATTCAAAAAATCGAGTTCGAGTTCATATAGTACACATAGTTCATATCTAACTCGATAGTAATCATGTGGTGTGCTGTGAAGATAATATACAAACGATGGTTTAACTTGACAATAATGATAATTGTAGATCTTATTAAAATAGAGAAATGAATTCCAATGGTTTAACTTGACAACAGTCATGATTGTAGATCTTATTCAAATAGAGAAACAAATTCAAATTTAGTTCATATTGAATCGGTAGTATATACATTTGGAATGCACTAAAATGTTCATTTGAGTAGCAGGTTGCATGCATTATACACGTAGCAAAATATTTTAATTGAACATAACATGGATTCAATGTTTTGAATGGCATTTGTAGTGCGAATTGATTTGGTACAGTACACGGGACTAGACTCTCTTGTGTGGTGCGAATTGATTTCTTTTTGTTTTTTCGTCGAGGGAAGTGCGAATTGATTTGATATAGTATACACGTTAGGCTTGTTCGAAAATTTCGACCCGCGCCTTGTTATCCCAAAATTTTAAGATATCTCTTTGTTTCGTTGTGATCCTAAAATTCCCTCCATCTCAACCCGCGCCTTGCTATCCCAAAATTATAACGCACGCGAAAACTCCCACCTCCTGCGAAATCCCGACACGCGAAATTCCTGTGATACCCCTGAACCGAAAGAACCACCTAGTTCAAATCGGTGGGGCTACTTTCGTAACTTACCCCACATTTTGAACAAGAGTGTCCCTAAGCCATGGTTCCCCCTCCCATCCCCTCCGCCCCCCATTCGTACACCGAGGCCGTGAAAACCCGCGAAGCCCCACACCGCCACTCAGCCAAAGCCTCTTCCCCGACGACATCGTCCACTGCAACAGCTCGACATCCCTCATCCACCGCACCGGATGAGGATCCGTCGTCGATCTCGTCATCCCGTCGATTCAGCCACCCCGTCCTCCACCTCCAAGAAGCTGCCCCGACGTTCACCTCATCTTTCACACCACCTCCATTCCCACAGCATCGTCTTCACCTGTGCCACCGGAAGAGCAGCACCATCACCGATTCCTCGGATGAAGCTGAGGCCTAATTGGCGCCACCAAAGAGGTTCTACACTAATCGCTGCATTTTCTTCTTGATTCGATCTCACGGTGCTGCCGACGCTTGGTCCCGAGCCGCCATGGCGCGGCTCCATCTACGGCGGCGTCGCCGGCCACTTCCTCCACGGTGTTGCTCCCTCGGCGGCGACGTCCACATCAGTCGGAGCTACTGCTGCTTCTCCGGCTCTCGTTGGCCCTGCTGCTGCTGCTGCTGCTTTGGCTCTTGCTTGCGCTGCTGCTCTGCTCTTGCTCTCGGTCCCCTGCCTAGTCTGTTCTGGCTCTTGCTCGTGCTGCTACTCTTGCTCTTGCTCTCGATCCCCTGCCTGGTCTGCTCTGGCTCTTGGTCGCGCTGCTGCTCTTGATCTTGCTCTTGCTTGCGCTGCTAGTCTACTCTTGCCCACGCTGCTGCTGCACGAGCAGCAGCTCTGGCTCTTGCTCAAGCTCCTGCTGCTGTTACCTGAGATGCTGCTACATGACCAGCTGCCCCGGCTCTCGCACGCACTGCTGCTCTGGGCGCTGCTGCTGCTCTGCCCCGGCTGCTCTCTGGTAGTACGATCCCTGCTGGAGCGGCTACCGATTTAGATCACTGCTACACTGCCACTAGTGCTCGAGCAGCCAAAACTATTAGTGCACTGCTTTTCTGCTACTAGTGCGTTCAGTTTCGATAGTAAAATTCAGTTTCGACAGCAAAATTCAGTTTCGATAGTAAAATTCAGTTTCGACAGTGAAATACAGTTTCGACAGTTAAGTTCAGAGATGAGCGGCTGATGTATTTTACATCTAGCACTTGTTGGTTATGTATTTTACATCATCTATCGGAGATGCTATTAGGGCATGTACAATGGTGCTATCTTAAGAGTGCCACGTAGGATAAATGATGAGGTGGAGGAGAGAGAACTCATAAGAAAAGGCTTGTCTTCTCTTATTTAAGAGAAGACAAGAGATGATCTCTTAGCACAATATGTCTCACCACATTTTTAGGAATAGCTAGTTATTGAAGATAAGGCTAAGAGATGACCCATTGTAGACATTTTTTCTGTCATCTCGAAATTACATGCAAGACTTAAGATAAGACTATCTTATCAACCATTGTACATGCCCTTAGAATACCACTTCAGGTTAACGCTGTCTCTTTTGTCCTGCTTCAGCCTCGCCGTCGTACACCTCACTAGAGCTGCTCCAATGATGAAACCCTCCATCACAGCGGAGCAGTACCCTTGGCTCCATCTCCAGGCGCCTAAGATCTTCTTCCCCTCCTCCGACTGCCACATCAGCCGCAGCATCCTCAGCAACCAACCCAATGATGCTGAGATCGACATGGCTTCGCCAAAGAGGTTGTACACTTGCTGCATCGCTTTTTTACTCGACATGTTATATATATTGTCCACTGAGCACACGTAGTAATGTGAAATACGATTAGTTTCTCCTATATAACGAGCAGTGAGGTACCAGGCAACTTAGCTATCCGCGATGGACTCTCTCGAAAGCCATCATTATATATTTCTACGTGTTTGAGCTATGCATGTGTAGATGGGCCTGGGAGTTGAGTTAGTAGGGCAGTGGCCTAGGTCCAAAGTAGTACAAGTAGCACAAAAATATTTTTGGAGTGTAGGCTTTTGCCTGTTCAAGCCTACCTACTAGAATTGCCAGTGGTTGAAAGGAAAAGTGAAGAAAAAACATAGGAATTGGAAAGTTTCCTATGGTACTACTTTTAATGCATTTGGTTCAAAGGAATGGAGCAAAGGAAAACTGTAGGATTTGTTCCTTTCGTGTCTCTTTCAAAGTAAAACCGTATGAATTTTAATATCATTATAACTGTACATTTTCTTGAAGAACAAGACTAAGTGATAGTACCATAATAGCATTATAACTGTACATTTTCTTGTGGTTTGACTTAATTTGACCATGCTTCTTTGCATTCCTGTGACCTTCCAATTCCTATGAACCAAACATCCAGATTGACAGAAATTCTGTGATTCTAAATTCTTTGTTTTGCACGTGCATTCCTATCCTATTGTTGTGTATTTCCTATCCCTGCATTGTTAGAATCCTCCAATTCAAACGAGCCCTTACAGAATTATTTCTCTTACAGATAGTTGTCAAAGAAAACCTTTTGTGGTTTGTCCCGCTCCTGCTGCGCCATCGCCCACCCCAACTCAGCTGCTCCAACAACAGAAGGGTCCACCACAGCAGGGATCCGCCCTCCAGACTGTCTTTCGCTGCCTCAGATCTTCTTCCTCGCCGCCGGCAGCCACGACAACTGCATTACCATCATCAACTGAGCAGATGACCTCGAGGACTACACGGGTCCGCAAGAGAGGTCGCACTCTTTCGTCCTGTTCACCCATTAAACTCTGAGTCAGCTCCAAACTAATGCTCAAACTTGAGTTTTAAAATGGTTGTGGGGTACATATCGGGGCCGCAATCAATAGTATCTGTCTACTATCTGGTTAATCTCTGGTGTCTACTATGAGTTTCATGTTGGGTGGGAAACAAACAGTAAAGAAGCCATTATCGTTATTTTTTAACTGAAGCCATTATCTGCCTGCTATCATTGGTTTTGGGTCTATCCACAGGTTGCTACCATCACTCTGGATTTCTGCATGCACTCCTTACATAATCTCACTATGTTTTATTCCTATGCATGTCAGTTATTGTACACAATGGAACTGAACATGTAGAGCAAAAGAGACGAGCCTTGCGTGGCAATAAAATTTCATGCAGACGTCGCTCCATGGTGGGCGCAAAGGCAGCCCCCTCCACCCATTTTAGGTTGTAACCAAGAGGAAGATAACTGTTCTGAGGGGATTCAGAAGGAGCAGACCACTCCTATTTAACCCCTGAGGTCTTCGCTCTAACTTGGCATGCTGATGTCGGTCATATCATGCATATGGTGCCTTGCATTGCTTACTTTATATATCAAATATGTCATCTGCTTAGTTTAGACATTCTTTGTGTGAATGCCATCTGTTTAGTTTCTGTATCGTATATGTGAATTATGCAACGCCATCTTGTTTAGCCAGGCATCATATATGTGAATTTTGCAATGCCATCCTGCTTAGCTAGTCATCTTATATGTGAATTATATCACGCCATCCTTTTTTTTCATTACATATTACATTTGTCAACAATGTTAGTACATTCAACTACTCTTCGTGTGCATCAGCCATTTGACACGGTGATGGAAAAATCTGGAGTGAAAACAACGTCTTCAGAGCAGACTATCTCGCTGGTTACAGATAGCTCCTCAGAGGAGGATTCAGAGATAGATGACCAGTCTTATTTCCCCCCGAGGTGTATGCTCTAACGTGGCAGGGTTATGTTGCTCATATCGTGCGTATGGTGTCTTGCATTGCTATGTCATTTGCTTAGTTTAGACATGCTTTGTGTGAATGCCACCTGTTTAGTGTCTAATTACCACATATGTGAATTATGCAATGCCATTTTGTTGCAAGACATTATATATGTGAATTATGCAATGCTATTGTTGCAATGCATTATATATGTGAATTATGCAATGCCATGTTGTTTAGCCAATCATCATATATGTGAACTATATCATGCTATCCTTTTTTTGTATTATGTATTCTATTTGTCGACAATGTTTGTATATTCAACTACTCTTCCTGTGCATCAGCCATTTGAAGCGGTGATGGAAGTATCTGGAGTGAAAACAAGGTCTTCAGAGCAGACAATGCTACCTGTTGAAGCAGACATCTTGCTGGTTACAGATAGCTCCTCGGAGGAGTTTTCAGAGACAGATGACCAGTCCTATTTCCCCCCTGAGGTCTATGCTCAAACTTGGGAGGGTTATATTACTCATATCATGCATATGTTGTCTTGCATTGCTTAGTTTTTACATCATATATGTGATTGCCATCTGCTTACTTGCTTTATAAATCATATATTTGAATTATATCATGCCATCTTGTTTAGATAGACAGCATCTATCTGAATTATGGCATGCCAACCCATTTAATAAAGATATCATATAGTTATATCATCTCATCCTGTTTAGTGTTTATAGTCATCATATTTTGAATTATGTCATTATATTCGTGAATTATATCATGCTATCATGCTTCCATAGGCGGCATGTATGTGAATTATGGCATGCCAACCTATTTAATAAACACATTGTCGGGGGTACACAAATAGGGGTGTATGTTTTCCCCTGACTTGTGCACGGACAGCACCCCTCCGGTCCGGCAACTCTCAGCACCCAGGACAAGGCCAAGCAGAAGAGATCAGCTCTTTGAGAAATTAAAGGGCGGATCAAGAAGACCAAGGCCAACCAAAGGAGCAAGATACCACTAAGGAAAAACCTCCCTTGCCGGGCAGGCGAGCCTGGCAGGGACGAGGTTGCCCCGAAGACAAGTCTCAAGATTGCCCCGGCAGGCTTGCCGGGGACGCTGAGGGCGGATTACCATGCTAAGGCTCCACCGCTCCACCTCACAGCAACGCAAGTCACCGATCGGTGCGGTGTCGAGCCCTCAAGATGCTAATTGGCCGCTATTTGGCACGTGGCGGCCACTTCCAGAGAAAATCACCTCCAAACGACACTCGTCCAGCGATGTGTCACGCAGGGAAGCGAGAAGGTGGCAAAACAGCACGGCAAGGCTTGCCAGGCTAGACTACGATGTGACACTAAGCGGCGCATTTAATGCGCTCTGCCCAGTCTGCAGAGCTAGGTATGATGGCAATGTTTGCTATCTAATCAGTACACAATGACTGATTTGCCACTATGGTGACCCCTTGATCTATAAAAGGAGGGCCATGGCAACCTTAGAAAGGATTCAGACCCCTGTACACTCATACGCGCGTAGCTGCTCTCGCCCCAAGGCGACCTTGTCGGGCTAGAGCGCTGCGTCTCCACCATGGTCCTCTCATCAATCCACCAAAGCATGAGTAGGGTTTTACGCCTCACGGCGGCCCGAACCTGGGTAAAAACTGCCCATGTGCCCTCCGCTCTTTGTGCAATGCGTCCTTCCCCCTGCCGAACTACAAGGGGCCGATGGCCCCATAGGTGGCCGTGTTTTCCCACGACATCTTTGGCGCGCCAGGTAGGGGGGAAGCGCTTGCGCAAATCCGAGAGCATACGTAGCACGTCATCTTCATCATCATTTTCTTCATCGACGGCTTGATCATCGATGATGCCCAAGAAAAGACGGAACACAGTAGGATGGAAGGGGAGCGGTATCGCTCCCTCACCTACCCTGTCCAATCTCCATTGCCTCCCTCCGTCGCGGCTGCAGCAGCGGCGGGGACCAGGAATGATGGCGGCATGATGGCCCCATACAGTTCGGGCGGCGTGATCACCATGCGAGCCCTGTTCGGGAAAAGGAACAAGGTGTGGGGGCACAAGGTTTCTCTCTCCACCACTTTCACTTATTGACAATCGAGCTACTCCGGGTCCTGCGCCATCAACGTCGATGCGCTCGCGCGATACTCGTTCTAGCATCTACCCTGCTTAGGGAGATCCTGAGTAGAGCGCCAGTGCGAATCCGTTGATTGACGCCCCGGCAAGTACGCTGCGGCAAGGCCGTCCGCGTTAGCGTGACTTTTGTGCCAACCGCAATCAGATTGTTTAAGAAAAAAGTGTGAAGGGGAGGAGAGGGAAGCCGATCGAGCCTTGCACCGCATCCTGCTGCCCACAAGATACATATGATTATTGCCGGCACCTGCTGGGAGCCGGAGAGCAACATGAGCAACGCCATCCTTCCCTATGCATGCGAGCGCGACAAGCAATCGCAGCTGAAAGAAGTGGGAGGAAGCAAGGATAAGAGCTAAGTCCGCACAATCGTTGCTTCACCGTATACCTATAATTTGCATTTGCTTGTCCCTTGGATACCAAGGTGTTCGTATGAGGAAATCCTTCGCGTGATGGCACCTTACTAGTTCTTTGTCTGCGCCCTCATTCTGTTCCGAGCCTGCTCGTAGAATGGGCGGCTGCACCTCAAAAACTACCAAAGGAAAAACCTACCGGGACGTATCCTCGCCAAGATGACTATTAAGGGCTAGACCCTTACGACAATCGCGGCAATATAATACCGGCAGGCAACCAAAACGCACACAGAGACTAATCATACGAACACCAACTGGTAAACTTAAAAGGGATAAGCATGCAGCTAAGATTAAGTAAGGACATTAGTTCCATGCAAATAAAAGAAATACGGCGTCTAAACATGAGACATGCATCATGTTTTGTTACAGGACAGCACGATGGCGAGGATAATTCAAGACCGCGCTTGGCGGCCTCGCGGAACAGCGGGGACGCCAAGAACCTTGTCGGCGTAGGGGGCAGCTTTTTCCTCGGCAGCAGAAGTGTCTGCGTCCCTCGACAGCTTCCTGAAGCCGTCGGCAAGATCGAGGTCCGGGTGGCAATGGGCAGTGTTGCTCAGAACCATGAAGAGAGCGTTGCGGGCAAGCTTCCGAGACTCACTCGCGAAGCGACCGGCCCTTCCCTCTTCGTGTGACTTTAGCTTTTCGATCAGCTCATTGAAGAAGAGCCCTAGCTTGACGCTGGGGACCTCATGCATGTTGACTGAGAAGACTGGCCCCTCCATGCCCATCGCCGCAGTTTGGGCAGTGAGACACTCGGTAACGTCGACCAAACTCTTGATCCAGAGGTTGACCTGCTCGGTGTGGTTCGCTAGTTTGTCCTCTGCATCCTTCCGGAGGAGCCTGGTGGTATCCAGGTCCTTCGACAGCTGCTTCTCACGAGCCCCACTAGATTCGGCCGAGCTCTCCAGAGCGCCAATCCTGGCCTTCAAATCTTCAACAGTGCCATTGGCGGCCTCAAGGCCCTGGCTCTTGGAGGAGAGCTGCGATTGCACGTCCTTCAGAAGGATCTCTGCTTTCCGCGCCTCCTCCTTGAGGGTCGTGACCTCCTTGGCGCTCCCGGCAAGCTCTTCAGTCAGTTTGGCCACCTGTTGGTCGAGATCGGTCTTGGCAGAAGATGCAGCAGCAACTTCATCAGCGAGCTTCTTCAGTTGGACAGCAGCATCAGCAGCGAGGGTGTCTAGAGATGCCTTATGCCTGTCCTCCTGCTCTTTGGTACGCTGCTGCACAAGGGCTTCCAGTTCTTCATCTTTGGCGCAGAGGGTGGCTTCGAGTTTCTCTTCTCAGGAAGAGATATTCTTCTCCTTGGCGTCCAAGAGTGTCGTGCGCTCTTCCAAGCGAACCTCCCGGGCGATGACATCCTCCCTTGACATGGAAATCACCTCCTGTTACCTCATGAGGACCTGGAACTGCTTGTCGTGCCAGTCGCGCAGCTCGTTACCCTTGTCCCTCAGCTTCTGGTCCACCTTGTTGGCGGACTTGCGCTGCTCCTTGAGCATCTGCCATTTCTGGCTGTGCCGACCCTGCATCTCCTTAATGCCTGCCGCCATGGACTCCAGGAAAGACAAATCCATGGCGACGGTGGTAGAGTCATCCGCCTCTTCAACCCCTAGGTACAATGATGCCAGGATGTGCTGAATTTCTCCATCAAGGTCCGCACGCATCGCTGCTGATGAACCGGGGGCTCCGAGCCCAGGCTGCGCAAGCACGAGCGCAAGTTGATTCGAAGTCGGCGGCGGGATCCCCGCCGAGGTGCCAAATGAGGGAAGGGGGTCCATATTTTGGAGGGGGGTTTTCTCTTCAACCGAAACCCCCGACCCCAATGTGCTACCGGGGGTTTTCTCTGGTTCCTTCGGGAGCTCCTGGACACCCCCGGCAGCATGGTCCTGCCCCTCCGCGGCAGCGATCTTGGCAGCTTCCTCCGCAGCATCTTTCCCTATGCTGGCCACGTCTTCTAGCAGTTTAGGTTCTTTGATCAGATGAGCTGCAAGCGGAGTCAACAATCCATAATGAAGGTGCAGAGTTATTAGCAAACCAGGGACTTGGGGGAAGATGATGGAAGCAGTAGAATTAAGAAGGAAAAATGGATTACCCGAAGATGCCTGTCGTGGAGGAGTTTCGGTTTCCCCGGCAACATGAGTTGCCGGGCCATGGTCACCATCCCCTCCCTCCGTAACCATGATGTCATCCTAGGCAGACTCTTCCGTGGAAACCCTCGCCGGGGATCCCTCGACTCGATTGGCGGGCAGGGCGGGCCCCTCCTGGAAGGACTCACCCTGAGTAATCCCCTCCTCTCCTGCGGGTGCGGAGGTGGGGAGCTCTCCTCCATCACTTCCGGCAGGGGGAGCCAACCCCGCACCTTTAGGCCGGGGGCTGAGCTGGGGGCTTGGTGTCGGGTTGTCCATGCCGGTCCCTCCCAGGCCCTTGCCTTCCACAGTCTTCGGCGGCCCCGCACGCCTGAGCCACTTGGTCCGGTGGATGAGGGTCTCGCCTTCTTCCTCCTCCTCCCTGGCAAGGACAGCAAGCCAAGATTAGTCAGCAAGCAAGTGGATATGCGAGAACTGCAGCGAAGAAGGAAGAATGTTATTTCTCACTCTTCGTCGATGAGCATGGAGCTCAGATCGAACTCTATGGGCGGTGAGGACGCCCTGCCTCTCTTCTGGGGCAGAGGGCCGCAGCTTCCCGGCAACTTCGAGCCTTGCTGAGGCACAGGAGCCTCCGATGAGGACGAGCTATGCGAGGAGCTCGAGCTGGACTGGGAGCTAGAGTCAACTTCCGTGGCCACCAATTCTTGGCGGGAGGGGTCCTAGCCCCAGAAAGGCGAGAGGACTGCCGACGCACCGCATCTGGCCTACTGCCCTTGGAGGTAGTCTTCTTCACCTTCTTGGCGGCAGGAGCAGGATCGGGAACTACTGGTCCCCGGCTAACCACACGCCTCCGAGGATGCTGCTCCAAGATTGGCTCGGGGGCTTGAGGGCCTGCCGCGAGCCACTCTTCCCCGGGCTTCTCCGCCTCCGCAGTCCCCTCTTCCTCCTGGGCCTCTGCCGCCACTACATATAGAGCCTCAATCCCGGCAGGCTCGTTCCCGGTAGACTCGCCCCCGGCAGGATCTTCCTCGGCAGCCTCCTCTGTGGTTTGCGCCTCGCTTCGGCCGTGGGAGGAGCCTTCATCCTCAGCCTCCTCCTCCTCCTCCGCCGTCTTCCCGGCCTTCGCCCTCGCGGCATCTCAGAGTGCTTTGTCCTCCTCAATCCGCCTCTTGATGAACGCTTCTTCCACCTTGGAAGTGCACTTGAACATGTTGGTCTCCACCCTGGTAGCCCTTTCCACCAGGCTGGAGGACCACACAAGCTCTTCATTAAGTTCGGGTAACTGCCAGTCACCCGAAACTCCATGAGCATTACAGTCTGGCATCCATTTCAGAATCTGGTCCCGGGCAAAGTTGACATTCAGTGGGATGATATTTGCCGGCAGCCTGAATGGCCCAGGGCTGCCGAACAGTTGTTCGCACAGCCAAGCATGGCCATAGACTGACAGGTTGTTGGACAAGCCAGGGTACAACCTCATCCTATCTCCAGCATCTCCATACCGCCAGGCGAACCTGTCCCTCTTTTGTAGCGGCACGATACGACATCGGAGGAAGTCAGCTCCCACATGACCGATGGTCAGCCCGGCAGCCTTTAGACGGGTAATCCTATTTATTGCGGGGCGAAGTCCTTCATCGGTAAGACCAAGTTCCCTCTAGTCGTTGCCGCGCTCAACGCACTCTGTCCGCGCTTGGCAGAAATCTGGGGCCTCTTCATCTTGGATCCAGCACCAGTCTCCCCTCCACTCCTCCCATCTACCACGCTTTTGCCTGGGGAGGTAATCCCAGTTTTCTCTCGCCACTCGAGAAATCCAGCTTATGTTCCCAGAACGGTGGGTTTTGTTCTCCACTCGAGGGACAAAGTAGTGCCTGAACAAGTTGACATTGGGGGCAACTCCAACGAAGTTCTCGCACAAATGGGCAAAAATCGCCATACATGCCATTGCATTTGGCGTAAAATCCAGAAGGTGGAATCCATAAATTACCATCATTGCCTCAAAGAATTCCGAAAAGGGAGGATAGAGGCCACAGATGAAGTATGCGCAGAAGAATCTATATGAATCTAGCGGATCCTTTTTCCCCTCTACCAGGACCTTGGGTGCGCCATGCCCCTTCGAAACCTACCTCCCCCAAAGATATCCGTACCTTGCTTTCAGCACATCACCGTCTAGATTCGACGGGAGGAAGACCACATCTCCCCTTTGCTTCTTGTCTAGCTCTGCCGCTCTCTTCTTGCTCCCCTCGGCGGCCGCCTCCTTCACGGTGGTCGTCCGCTTCCCCTTGGGAGCGGCGGTTTTCTTCCCCATCTCTTCAGGTTGCGGCGAAGATTGGGGAAGGAAGTTGGGTGAGGATCGGCGGCGGGTATGGGCGAGGAAGGATAGCAATCGCTTGGCCTGCGGAAGAAGATGGTGGAGGGGCGAGGCAGACGATGAATGAGCAGTACCCCTTCGCGTTTTTCTCTCTTAAGGGAAACGATGTGGGGAGAGGCGCGACTCTTCAGAAAGTTACCATTTCACATTAACTGCTGCAATCCCATGACCCCACTACCCGCGGTAATTACGTGAAGTGGACGTTGGATTGACTGGTCATCATGACAAACTGCTGCACGCGCAGTATTCTCTCGCCACGTGTCCATGCACTGTTTGGGGCCTAACCCAACGTGCCCAGCGACACGTATGGCTCAGGCCCGGGGGCTTCTGTCGGGGTACACAAACAGGGGTGTATGTTTTCCCTTGACTTGTGCACGGACAGCACCCCTCCGGTCTGGCAACTCTCAGCACCCAGGACAAGGCCAAGCAGAAGAGATCAGCTCTTTGAGAAATCAAAGGGCCGATCAAGAAGACCAAGGCCAACCAAAGGAGCAAGATACCACTAAGGAAAAACCTCTCCCTTGTCGGGCAGGCGAGCCTGGCAGGGACGAGGTTGCCCCGAAGACAATTCTCAAGATTGCCCCGGCAAGCTTGCCGGGGACGCTGAGGGCGGATTACCCCGCCAAGGCTCCACCGCTCCACCTCACAGCAACGCAAGTCATCGATCGGTGCGGTGTCGAGCCCTCAAGATGCTAAGTGGCCGCTATTTGGCATGTGGCAGCCACTTCCAGAGAAAATCACCTCCAAATGACACTCGTCCAGCGACGTGTTACGCAGGCAGGTGAGAAGGTGGAAAAACAACACGGCAAGGCTCGCTAGGCTAGACTACGATGTGACACTAAGCGGCGCATTTAATGCGCTCTGCCCAGTCTACAGAGTTAGGTATGATGGCACTGTTTGCTATCTAATCAGTACACAATGACTGATTTGCCATTGTGGTGACCCCTTGATCTATAAAAGGAGGGCCATGGCAACCATAGAAAGGATTCGGACCCCTGTACACTCATACGCGCGTAGCTGCTCTCGCCCCGAGGCGACCTTGCCGGGCTAGAGCGCTGCGTCTCCACCACGGTCCTCTCATCAATCCACCAAAGTAGGAGTAGGGTTTTACGCCTCACGGCGGCCCAAACCTGGGTAAAAACTACCCGTGTGATCGCTGTCGCGTTGCCCCATGCCCTCTGCTCTTTGTGCAATGCGTCCTTCCCCCTGCCAAACCACAAGGGGCCAATGGCCCCATAGGTGGCCATGTTTTCCCACGACACACATAATATAGTTATATCATGTCATCTTGTTTACATAGTCATCATATTTTGAAATATGTCTTTCTATCCTGGTTAGTTAGCCATCATATATGTGAAATTGTTTCATGCTATCCTGTTTGGTTAGACAACATAAATGTGAATTATTTCATGCCCTCTTTTATTCCCCACTATCCATTACACCTGTTTATCATACAATGTCTGTACATTCAATTACTTTTCTTGTTTATCAGCCATTTGAATTGGAGGGGGTGATGGCAGTATCTAAGGGAGTAACAACACGGTCTTCAGAAAAGATAGTGCTACCAGTCGATGCAGATAGAACCACGGTTGTACTTACCCAAGAACCAGCCCCACCACACATAACCCAGACTCTCGTAGATTGTACCCCTACCCAGTTGGACAGAGAACCAGCTACACCCCTTCTAACCCCAACCCCAGCAGATAGTAACCCAGTTCCAGTTGACAAAGCACTGTCTCCACCACAGAGCACCCAAACACGAGCAGTTAGTAAGGCAACTGCAGTGCCCAAAGCATGAGGACCACCACTCCGAACCCCAACTCAACGCTTAAAGTAGAAGAAGAATTGTTCTCAGGTCAGGTTCTGTAGCTATGGTTCATACTCCTTTGCTCTTGCATCACTGTATTTACTCATACCAACTATTTTCAAATTTGAAGGATGTAATTGAAACTCCAATGGTGCAATAGGTATGTTTTAAACATGTTTCTTTAACTGGTTTGCTGTTGTAACTTGCTCTATGTTGATTTCAGTTTCAATTGAATAAACAGTTATGTTCTCATGTCATGCGCATTACAAGTGTTGTTATTGCTATGTAGTTTCCCACACTTATATTCTGCCTATGCTGCTTTGTCTTAAAAAGATATTATTTAAACTGTGTCTCTATCTTGATTTGGCAACAAAAACTAGAATGATATAGACCATACAGTGACCATGGTACATAGATATATGTTTGTTTCATGTTGTTATCCTGTCCACTTTACTACTGAACTGATTTACCAAAATGAGTTTCATATCCAACATGGTAAACCTATGATCTGTCTGCTTGTTTCTCTTTTAGACCACGGACAAAATATTGGAGAAGAGTACCCTGTTATGCAATGGTAAAGGAAGTAATGCAGATAAGGTTCAAGATAGTGAGACATCCCTATTGGTCTCCAAGAAAGCTGATAAAAACTATCTTGACGACAGTGAGACAACCCCAAAGTCCTGTCTTGATGTAGTGTTCGAGTTACTGGCCACTATTGCTAGCACAAGCTCTTCGAACTCACTGCCTGAATCAGTTCGTCTTCTTGAGTCTCAACTTCAAGTTGAAAGAAATCAATCAGATGTGCTGCAACACGAAGCCGAAGGACTGAGGAAGTCCCTGCAGAATTCAGATGCATACTTTCTGGTGCAACAACAAGCACTGGAGGATTTAAGCGCCAAAAAAGAGAAAGTTAATAAGCTTGCTAAGCATCTTGCCAGCATGCTGGGTACCCAGGATATTGTTTCTTGAGCTCTTCTGAAGTGGTTTCAGTTCTGGACTTCTTTTGCTGCGACGTTTATTTGCATTGGTCGCCAACTTTGACAACCAGTGTATGTGATATGCTGCTTTGTTCCCTATATTTGCACTGGTGGCGAACTTTGATGCCTAGTGGATGTAATATGTGTAATAGCCGTAATAGCCTAGCGTTAGTTGCTTGCTTATTTATTTCCTTATTGTCTTGTTTAGTTGTTTGCTTGTAGTCACTGCAGTTCTTTTTCCGCGTTTTTCTAGTGGCCACAATAACCTATTTTTTATAACTAGGCCACAATAACCATGGGCAACATACAGACCGTTGTAACCATGGTCTAGCTACCTACTGTAGTGACCATGGGCCTCCTACGGGCCGTAGGATCCATGGGCCCTCAACGGGACGTATAATCAATAACGGTCCACAAAATGGGCCGTAAATGGGCTAGAGTGGAAATCATGTGTTTATGGCCCGACCATAACGGGACGTTAATAGGCCGAAATGTATAACGTGCTTAATTCTATCGATAGGCATCACGGGTCGTTAATAGGCCGTATTTGATGCCGCTATGAAAATAGCCCAACGGGTTAACGGGCCACAAACGGGCCGACTGTAACCATGGGCTGAATTTGGCCCACAAGCGGAATAGGCCAGTAACGGACCATAAGTAACCGAATGCTGGAAATGAGGCCAAGAATAAATCGGCCCTTAGAAGGCTGAAAGGTAACACGAGCTGGAAATGGCCCAACGGAATAATGGGCCGTTAATGGGTGTAAAGCTATACACTGTTCATCATGGGCCAGTTTCACCACGGGCCTTTAATGGGCCCAGAGTTACGACGGTCCTCGTATGGGCCGAAAGACATCATGGGCCATACATAAGCCGAAAGTTTCAACGGGCTGGAATCATATTGGACGGCCCAGATGACGCTACTGGGCCCAATTCGGATTGTAAATGGGCTATATGCGAACAGGCCATTAACAGGCTTTCCGTGGGCCAGCCTGCTACCTTTTGACCAAGTCAAACGGGCTGGCCTTTTCACCTGAATGGGCCTCTATTGGGCTGTGCCACGTGTCGACCTATCATAGACGCCTCCCGTCCAATGAGTGGATGACATCTGTCCCAACGCTAAGCCGACACGTGGTTCCTCTGGCCATTGAGAATTTTACACGTGGAAAATCCCCATTGGTCCGGGCTGTTAACAGGTTATCAGAACCAAACCGGAACCCGATAGCTTAACGGCGACCCGTTACGGTGGATGCCACATGTCGGTTACCCTTGACGAAAGCACTTCCATGACGCGCCATTTATCGTCATGGAAGTGGACACTTCCGTGATGATAATTTTGGTATTGTCATGGAACACTTCTACGACAGCACAGGTATGACTATCTTGATTCTGTCACAAAATCGTCATGGATGTACATGCTTGACAGAAAACGTGACCTACTGTGACAAACAAGTATCATCACGGAAGTGTATTTTTTTTGTAGTGTGTAGGTCCTGCTGTCAGAGGTTTTGACCCATTGTTCGACCCTTTTTGCATATGGGGAAATGAGTTGTCCATGAATATTAGTCAAGTCAAGAAACTCAGAAAGATTGTTAGGATAAAGAAACTAGCGACAAAAAACAACAAGATCTTTGTCTGCACAATGAAGAAGACATCAGTTCACTACAGGATGGTATTAACTATTATACCTTGCCTTTTTTATTCCTTTGCCCCATTTCCGATATATAGAAGATATTTATGCACATCCTTGTTTTCAAGCCTTTCCAAAGGAGTTCACTGATGATTACCTCTCAAACCACCTGTATGGTCAGGAGGCGAGGAAGGTATTCATACAACACCCACGGTTCAATATTGAAGTGTTCCTGAAGAGGACGAAGGATGGACGGTCAATCATCCATAGGCACTGGCCTAAAGTTGCAAAGACCTTCAACATCAATGAAGGCTATATTTACCTTCCGCTTCAGCAGTTTTCCAGATGAGATTCATCTGTCTATGTACCATCTATGATGCTAATTTGCAAAGGTTATAGATGTTCCATGTGAAACTTGGTGCTGGTGCAGTTGTGTAATGGGGTAGCTGAGTGCTGAAGCTATATGATGTTGTACTCTAATGTATTTCAATTATGAAATCCCGCTTCCTTAATATGAAAATGAAATATATTGTGTGCTTAATATGAAATGTCAATTAGATTAATAAATGGATTATTAATAATAGGACAATTAGCCTACTAATTGGGGTTTTCTATTGCAAATGGTTATTGAGAAAACACCGTGGGCGATGACCTCAGACAACGCACACAGTTTCTAGGAATAAAATGTGTTGGATCAATGAACAATCACACACGACATCTTCTTGAAAACTATTTGCGTTAGGCCACCTTGCGCAAACGTTTACCACATAAAAAGTGTGTGTGATAGACAGCCTATGCCACACAGTTTCTTCTACGCACCGTGTGTGATGCATTCAATAATGCAAACGATAAAATTGTTAATATTGTTGGCAATGGCAATGTTGTCACAAGCGATTTAATGGGGAAAATTGTGTGTGATGTACCTGCGAACGGAAACATTTTCCTTGGAGTGACTGTGTGGGATGTATATACGAACGGAAACATACTTCTTGGATTAACTGTGTGGGATGTACATACTAATGGAAACGTATTCCTTGGATTGACTGTGTGGAATGTACATATGAACGGAAACGTTTAGCTGGGACTGACTGTGTGGGATGTACTTACTACCGGAAATGATTTGGCCCATATAATTGTATTTTTTAGCACAACTATATGTATAACCGTATTTCATCGCTCGCCCGTCGCACACGACCTCATTTTGCCGAGCGTGTGTGCTAGGAGGGCCTATCCCGACGGTTTCTGGATCATGTGGGAAGGACCGCCCTATCGCCCACACTCACTTGGCGACGGCTCCAAATGCCATCGCGGAAAGGGGTTAAAAACTGTTTGTATAGCACCTCGCTGTACAAGTGCTAGTTCCAGTCGGCACAAGCGACGGCTGTTCCCGAGTGATCGGCCTCGGAAGTACTAGGTCCTTAGCACTCCGCTGCAGAATTTAGCGGTGGTCACCCAGATCGTCGATTCCATCCAGCCCTCCAACTCCACGGCTGGAGAGGGGATCCATCAGATCCAAGCATTCCTGAAGACGGCGCTGTCGCAGAACGCAACCGTGTCTCAGTCCAGGGATCGTGTGGCACCCCGGCTCAGAGAAACCGGAACGCCGCGTATTCCAGCCCAGAGATCAAGGAGAAGTCTTCTGGAACGGCACTGCTTAGCATAGAACAAATCAGCTCTTTATTACAAGCTATATGGGTACAAGGGGATTACATCGGCATGGCGACCCTACACCTGCCACGGTTGCTCTATGCCAGTAGCAGAACAACACAAAGCAGCGGATAACGACGACGGTGATGAACTCCACTCCGCAGGGACTCTGGCTGGAACGCTTATCCTAGCTCGCACACAAGGGATCCACGGCAAACAAGCAATCAAATCCGGCATGACCTGTAAACTGGCATGACACGCCAGGTTAGTACATTGAATGTACTTGCAAGCTCACAGCAACCAAAGGCAATCAAGACAAACAACAGCATGGCAATTACAGGTTACTTAACAATGATGAACACGATACTATCAGAACAACATGGCATGTACAACATGATACAGCTAGAACAATATGAGCATGGCATGAACATATGAACATGATGATACTAGCATGCAACATGATGACGCTATCATGCACCAACTTACTCTGCTCGGGTTACCTCGTAACCATCACATGCACAAGCTTACCATCACGGACATCACACGATCATCTCAGGATCCAATCAAGCTTGGTATTACAATACCGTAGTAATCATTACATGACCACAAGGAGCTTGACCTTTACCCTTGACTCTCGCATAACACCACAAATATCCAACAACTCGGTATCCTCGATACCACGGTGATCCTCTCACGATCACATAAAGATCAACCAACTTCGGTATCCATGATACCTCTGTGATCCTCTCTCGATCACAACCAATCTCTTTCTCATGATCGAACCAGGGTTGTTATTAAGCACATTATTATTATTACTGTTGACCCATAGTGTGACCGACTATGAAGTGGGCCCATATCCATGGGCACGGCTATCGATAGATTAAACACACACTCTGCAGAGGTTAGTACACTATACCCACACCACGGAACCCATGGCCTTGCACTCCCATTCGGGTGGACCAATGGCGTTCCGACAAAACCGATCTATTGCCATCACACCCTCCCGGCCACTCTGACAAACTCCCCTTTGGGCTAAGTCCTGGGTGGCCCCGATATCAACTCGTGACATCTGCCACCTATGCGGCCGGCCACCGTCGTGGCAAAACATAAACGGTCCCGAACGGGGACATGTTCACATAACCAAACTCGGGCTCACAAGGCTTATGCCATCCTACCCGACCAAGGTAGCACCCACGCATAACCTTCCCTCGTTGGAGGCACCGGCGAGAGGCATGACAATAGACCCAGTTAGGTCCCCCCATAAGGCAAGTGTGGTTGCACTGGTCAGCTCAATTTGGTGGCACCATGACTCAGCCAACAGTTGTTCAAGTTCATTTAAGTCCGGTTAAAACTTGAATGCAATAAGCTGAGCCATATTAAAATAACATGATGCAACTAAAATGCATGAGCATGATATCAACATAAGCATGGGGGTACAACATAATCATCAAGCATATCGACAACAATAAATCATATATCCGAATGAACATGGCATACTGACGAGCATGAATATCACAAGTATAACACTACTCGTAGCATAACATGACCACTAGCAACGGAAATAACTACCATGCAAGAACATAACGGTAATATTACCAAGTAAGCATATAACCAGCTAGATGCAAAGGAACATGCATATCAACGGTACCCGGTAACAGATGATAAGCATGCATCAGAACGAACCTCACTACTACTACCAAACATGACATGTAACAATAATACTAGCAAGAAGTACAAGATAACAAGATGCCGAAGAGCATAGCATGAAGGTGAACACAGATCTATAAGCATCACCGAAACAATGATAGTAGTTGCAGACAAACAAACACTTACTAAATGTTCAAGTAGAAAACCATGGCTACTGCATGACTATCATGCAAGTGGTTGTCGTGGCTTGCCTGGGGATGAAGAATGCACCGGGGAGAAGTGCGAAACGATCGCGGAAGGAATCGCCGAAAAGGGTTCTCCCTCGGAGGGGGCTGATTAGGGGCAAGGTCATTTTCAAAATGTTAAAACATCTTCAAAATGGTACCAACAGAACGGGCTCGACGAGACGAAGAAGTGGGCTTTGGAATCACCTCATTCGGAGTTGTGGTTGCGGACATATCAAGTGTGGAAGTTCAGGTACCTATCTGTGAATATTTCTTCTCAAACAGGATCCTAGGAGAAAAAACAGAAAACGTATTCCAGAGAATACGCTTTCCAGAAAGGAAAGCGCATTCTCGTGGAATACGCTTCCACTTAATGACGTGGTTGGGCGGGGTCAACGCGGGAAGCTGACACGGGGGCCCGCGGGGAGGTGGGGACCGCCTGGTCTGGCTCCTTCTTCCTCCTCGCCGCACCCCGATAGAAACAGAGGAGGGCAGGGGAGGGCGCACGGCCGACGATGGCCCGGGCGGCTCCGGCCACCTTAGGCCAGGGCGACGCCACCGGTGGGACCAAGGAAGGGTGCCGCATCCACCTGGCCTGGTCGCGAGCGCCGGGGAGGGGCAGAGCATGAGGTGGCCGCGGTGGCAGAGAGCAACGGCGGCGGCCAAGCTTGAGGGTCACGGTCGCGGTTGCTCAGGCGAAAAAATAAGAGAGGGAAGAGGCTCGCCGAAGGGGTTCTACTGGTTGTGCTAGAGTGGAGGGAGGAGGCGCGGCTCACCGGAATTTAGGCTGAGCCGATCGGCGGCCGTGGTGGAAGAGACGAGCGAGGAGAGCTCCTAGAGCTCCGGCGAGAGGCTAGGGAGGGGTGTGGGAGAGCGAGAAGGCCGCTGGTGAGCTCGGAAAGGCACGGGGAGGCCTATATATAGGCAGGGTGAGGATGGCCGAGCCGGTTGCCACCGCTCGGGTCCGGCCAACGTCCTGGCTAGGCTCAGCGATCACGGGAGGGCACGGGAACGCGACGAAACATCGATGCAGCGGTCACGGAGCAGAGGCGGCCAAGGGGGCACGGGGAGGAAGCGGACAGAGGAGGAAGACGACGGCCAGCTATAGCGCGTCCGTGGGTGCACAGCGACGAGCTCCAGCGAGCGAGCTGCAGGAGAGGGAGAGGGGTCCAGGGGGACGCAGGAGGCATGGGCAAGCTGTTGGACATGGCTGGGTGCGCAAACGCGGCGAGTAGAGGAGGGGCCGAGCAAGAAACCAACCAGCTCGCGTCCATGGCATGCCACAGTGGCGGTCACCACGTGAACTGGCGAGTAGAGGACGCAATGGGCTGGCAAATGTTGTCTAGGGTGAAGTCCCTCCAGTGTAGGTTGCAACTGAGTTTAAAGCTCGATTAAAAATGTTGTGGTTAGATGGGAAGTGACCTCTGAAGTTTGCTGTAGCAAACTAGATCATGTTACTGTGATCAACTTAGTGAAGTTAAGTGAAAAACTTGATGTCAGGGAGGTTTAGGTTAGGAAGGACTACAATCCTGTTTATTATGAAGAGATTTGGACCACTAATTAATACACTTGCTTTGCAACTGCATAATCTGGTCCAGAAGCAAAAACAGGAAGTAGCACTCACTAGGAGTGATGACTTGGGCTGAAAATGGTCATGGCAAGATGATTTGGGCATATGAGAGTGCCATAAAAATTTCATGCCATTTGGCCAAGCCAAAATGGTACTTCCTTCATACAGCACCTCTCTGGACAGAAACTTGGGAAAAATCCTGAGGGAAAATGGCTGAATGAAATGAGCTAAAATCTTCTGGGGATAGGTTATATGGATAGGAGAAGGCTTAGGAAACATTTCAGCCATAATGGAGCAAGATAAAATATACTTGCTTCACTAACTGAAAATTTGGACAGAAACAAAGAATTGATGCTGAGCTGACATGGATGCATTGCATGAGCTCAAATCTTGAGGAGAGTGATGATTTGATCATATGAATGACCATGCAAGATTTCAACTCATATGGGTCATCCTAGCTAGTACTTCCTTCACAAAGAATTCCCTCAGACAGGAACTTTGAAAAATTGCTCAGGAATATTCACTAGGAAAATTAAGTTGATTTTTGGCATGAGGCAATGATATGTACATGAAAAGGTGTCCAAAAAGTTTGGGGTCAAATGAGCAAAGATAAATGACACTTCCTTCTCAAAAAGCCACTTAGGGCAGAATAAGAAAAAGAATATTTGTGAATTATCTTTGATGATGCCAAGGAAGGATTTTGAAATATTTGAGCAAGATATGACCCAAACAATTTATGATAATTATTTGAGAATTTTGGGACTGACAGAAATATAGGTTGCTTCACAACCTACGGCAAAAAGGATTATTCCTTTAATAGAAAAAAGGAATATTCCCAACAATGAGGATATTGAGGTTGGGCCAAGATGAAAATGGGAAGGTCTTGGGAAGGATATGAGGATGACAAGCCACTCTGGAAAGGAAGAAGAGATCATCTTCTCCAGTTTCCAGACCACATAGCCACAGAAAAATAAAACTCAAGCAAAATACTCAGAAAATCAAAAGAAAAAGAAAGGGACAAAAATCAGGGTGTGACAAACCTTCCCCCCTTAAAGAAATCTTGTCCTTGAGATTTGGTTGCTCAGGGAACAAGTATCAATATACTGACTTAAGGAAACCGTTTCCAACTCGGGTATCCTTTTTCTCTTATGTTATGTTCCCACTGAATTTCATATGACAAGACTGCCTGGCTCTGGGGTGGTTTGTATCAACATTCTGACCGATCTTATCTCACATGTTCATGCTTATACTAGCTCCAATTCTTTTCATATCCGCTGACTTAGCTGAGTGGGATAGATTATCATGACTGAAACATATGTCCATCTCATAAGTCCAAGAGTGATTTCTGATGGATGTGTCATCCAGCATTGACAATCTTCCATGAAGTTGTGATCAGATTTTTCGGATGAACACCCAAGCTCTTACTCCTTGCATTGGGTTTCTTAACTAAATACGTGTTCTCCGGGTTCAAAACAGTGAGGTGAGTCATAACCGTTCTCCTGACGGATTCTGACTTCTCGCAGAAGTTTCTGAATCATCTTGACTAGCTCCACTGTCTTGAGTGTCAGATCCGTACCAAATATTTGACTGTCGCCTGTCGTAGTCAACATAAACGGGTACGGCCTTATATGATAGAATCCGCGGACTTGACCAACGGTGGTGCTGGCAGAAGAAATTTTATTCATGACAGGTTGCCCTTTGATGATTCTCATAAGTGAGGGCACATGCTTTGAGACTGTTGCTCAACATCCTGATTGTTCATTCTGTTGGCATATCCATGGGGATAGTAGGCTGTGTGATGCTTTACCATGGTTGCCGGGGTCAAGCTGTGGAATGGCCCTTTGGTCCGGTTCGACAGACCCAGATATTCGATTCTGACAAATCTGAGCACATATTGTTGACTGAGCGGGTTGTCTGGATATGAGAGCCTTACTAGAATGGAGTAGACCCCTTGGACGGGTATTCATGGTGATCGATACTGAATCAGACTATCCGGGGTATCTGCACCATGTGGGTCATGCAACAATTATCATACCTGTATCGTCGGTCTTGTTCCTTCATTACTGTTTGCTTGTTTTTTATTCTTTGCTGAAAGATCTTGGTCATATTGCTTCTTCGTGTGACCATAGGTACTGTCGGGTGCAATATTTTGGCAATCATAACCTTATCCACGTTCATGTATCGTGTGATAGGAACTATACCAGGTTCACACATACTTGCATATAGCTCATTGTTTTCGTCAAGCATACAAAGTGGTGACAAGGGTTAATGATATCATCTTGTCGGGTATGAGGAAATTGGCCTTGCTGAGTACTGTCAAAATTGGCCATCCCATGTTGTCTTTCTCCGAATCTTGACGGTTCTTGCATCACCAACTGGCTTTCTTTCTCTTGCATGACTCGTGAGGTTTTCGGCTTCTTACCTTGACTTCATCATCGTACTAGTGACTAGCAAGAACTTGGTAGCATGCGCACAATATATATGAGAATTTTTTTCCCGAGGCAGACTTGTATTCTGACTGATTCTTGCTTCTGACCCAACTGTTGCGGACCTGGTTCTTGGAATGCATTGCCAAATGCTGCCAACTCACAATTTAATATCTTGCACAAATGCCGTATAGAGAGAGATTGGATGGCTTATGTTGGAAGCCATCGAGAGTATCTTGCTGAGGAAGACTAGATATCGTGCGTCAGAAGCTTCCCCCCTTAAAGACTTGCTAGGGAAGAACTCGGTACCTTATGCCGGAAGCTTTTGCGGTTGCTTACTGAATAAGACAGAGTATTTTGCACAGGAAGTCATCCATATATCGTATTGAGGAAGATAGATGAATCTTGCTTTGGAAGCTTCTCTGGTAGCTTGCGAGGGGAGACTGGGTTGCTTACGCCAGAAGCTTCTCATTGTGATATGCAGACTGATTGCCACAAATGTATCCTCTTAATATTCCTGCTGATGACTACCTTTGACTGATAATATACTGTTGGTCTTGCACACAATTTATCTTCTTGCTGATTTGATCTTTACTGCTATGAATAGTGCTCACTCAGGTAAACTTGATTATCAGTACTGTTGTGAGGAGTGCACACCAATGCAAAATTGGTGATCAGCATCAAGATCAGATATTCCCCATTTCACTGCAGTCGGTTGAGAATTCCATTCTGTTTAGCTGAGTTTCCAAATACTTGAATTCCTTGCTGATTCTTCGAGTCCGGTGTCGGTTGATGAGCAACTTTAATAAGGGGAAAATATGTAACACCGAAGGCCCAAAGAAAGAAGCAAAAGAAACGATGAAAACAAAAGCACACAAGCATACTAACAATATAAATAATGTGAATAATCAAGCAACATCACATATTACTGCTACTCACAACAATAATATGCATGCATACTTAAGCACACAAATCTCGTAGAAACTGCGGTATTATGATCTAATATGCTGTGGCGGTGTGCATGAAGGTGAATCAGCATGTGGAAGGAGTTGGTGTACCCAAGGCTACACCAAGCGCTGGCTGAACACCGGTTGCATCTGGATGAATATGGAGGCGAGGACGGACTTGGTGATCATGGGGTGGAACACGGAGGTCACGACCACATCATCATCAAGCGTACGGAAGGGAACCGTACACGTCCAAAGAATTGGATGACAGGGTAGGATAGCGGTGGAAAACAAGGCTTGCTGGCATTGCCCTTTTCTGATCACAAAGATCAGTAAGGGTTGCCAAAGTGGCGAGATGGAAGGCACGATTCGGGATAGAGGCAAGTCTACCACCGAAATGATATGGGTGGGTGATGGAAAGATATCGAAACGATATCCGAGCATAACTCCTACAGATGGTGTCTGGAACACTTGGTACCATGGCATCACTCTGCTGGGATGAGATGACGCCGAACACCGAAGAGCAGGTATGCAAAGAGGAATGGTGCAGGTAGTGGACCGAACCCGATACCACCTACACTCACAAGATCACTATCAGCGACCAGATACTAATCTATATGCATGCTATGCAATCAAACAAATGCAGCAATCAAGTGCAACAAACCAACTGGACTCTATACTACCGCATTCTAATGCTCGCGCGGGCTAGGGCGTCCTACATCCAGACCTGCTATGATGCCAAGCCTTGTGGCACCCCGGCTCAAAGAAACCGGAACGCCCCGTATTCCAGCCCAGAGATCGAGGAGAAGTCTTCTGGAATACGGCACTGCTCAGCATAGAACAAATCAGCTCTTTATTACAAGCTATATGGGTACAAGGGGATTACATCGGCATAGTGACCCTACGCCTACCACGGTTGCTCTATGCCAGCAGCAGAACAACACGAAGCAGTGGAATAACTTCTAGTAGTGGATAACGACGATGGTGATGAACTCCACTCCGCAAGGACTCTGGCTGGAACGCTTATCCTAGCTCGCAAACAAGGGATCCACGGCAAACAAGCAATCAAATCTGGCATGACCTGCAAACTGGCATGACCTGCAAACTGGCATGACACGCCAGGTCAGTACATTGAATGTACTTGCAAGCTCACAGCAACCAAAGGCAATCAAGACAAACAACAGCATGGCATTACAGGTTACTTAACAATGATGAACACGATACTATCAGAACAACATGGCATGTACAACATGATACAGCTAGAACAATACGAGCATGGCATGAACATATGAACATGATGATACTAGAATGCAACATGATGACGCTATCATGCACCAACTTACTCTGCTCGGGTTACCTCGTAACCATCACATGCACAAGCTTACCATCACGGACATCACACGATCATCTCAGGATCCAATCAAGCTTGGTATTACAATACCGTAGTAATCATGACATGACCCAAAGGAGCTTGACCTTTACCCTTGACTCTCGCATAACACCACAAATATCCAACAACTCCGTATCCTCGATACCACGGTGATCCTCTCACGATCACATAAAGATCAACCAACTTCGGTATCCATGATACCTCTGTGATCCTCTCTCGATCACAACCAATCTCTTTCTCATCATCGAACCAGGGTTGTTATTAAGCACATTATTATTATTACGGTTGACCCATAGTGTGACCGACTACGAACTGGGCCCATATCCGCGGGCGTGGCTATCGATAGATTAAACACACACTTTGCAGAGGTTAGTACACTATACCCACACAACGGAACCCATGGACTCGCACTCCCATTCGGGTGGACCAACGGCGTTCCGACAAAACCGATCTATTGCCATCACACCCTCCCGGCCACTCCGACAAACTCCCCTTTGGGCTATGTCCTGGGTGGCCCCAATGTCAACTCGTGACATCCGCCACCTACGTGGCCGGCCACCGTCATGGCAAAACATAAACGGTCCCAAACGGGGACATGTGCACATAACCAAACTCGGGCTCACAAGGCTTATGCCGCCCTACCCGACCAAGGTAGCACCCGCGCATAACCTTCCCTCGTTGGAGGCACCAGCGAGAGGCATGACAATAGACCCAGTTAGGTCCCCCCATAAGGCAAGTGTGGTTGCACTGGTCAGCTCGATTTGGTGGCACCATGACTCAGCCAACAGTTGTTCAAGTTCATTTAAGTCCGGTTAAAACTTGAATGCAATAAGCTGAGCCATATTAAAATAACATGATGCAACTAAAATGCATGAGCATGATATCAACATAAGCATGGGGGTACAACATAATCATCAAGCATATCGACAACAATAAATCATATATCCGAATGAACATGGCATACTGACGAGCATGAATATCACAAGTATAACACTACTCATAGCATAACATGACCACTAGCAACGGAAATAACTACCATGCAAGCATATAACCAACTAGATGCAAAGGAACATGCATATCAACGGTACCCGGTAACAGACGATAAGCATGCATCAGAACGAACCTCACTACTACTACCAAACATGACATGCAACAATAATACTAGCAAGAAGTGCAAGATAACAAGATGCCGAAGAGCATAGCATGAAGGTGAACATAAATCTATAAGCATTACCGAAACAACGATAGTAGTTGCAGACAAACAAACACTTATTAAATGTTCAAGTAGAAAACCATGGCTACTGCATGACTATCATGCAAGTGGTTGTCGTGGCTTGCTTGGGGATGAAGAATGCACCGGGGATAAGTGCGAAACGATCGCGGAAGGAATCGCCGGAGAGGGTTCTCCCTCGGAGGGGGCTGATTAGGGGCAAGGGCATAAAGGTCATTTTCAAAATGTTAAAACATCATGGAAATGGTACCAACAGAACGGGCTCGACGAGACGAAGAAGTGGGCTTTGGAATCACCTCATTCGGAGTTGTGGTTGCGGAGATATCAAGTGTGGAAGCTCAGGGACCTATCTATGAATATTTCTTCTCAAACAGGCCCCTGGGAGGAAAAACAGAAAACGTATTCCAGAGAATACGCTTTCCAGAAAGCAAAGCGCATTCTCGTGGAATACGCTTCCACTTAATGATGTGGCTGGGGCGGGGTCAACGCGAGAGGCTGACACGGGGGCCCGCGGGGAGGTGGGGCCCGCCTGGCCTGGCTCCTTCTTCCTCCTCACCACGCCCCGATAGAAACAGAGGAGGGCAGGGGAGGGCGCACGGCCGGCGACGGCCCGGGCGGCTCCGGCCACCTCAGGCCAGGGTGAGGTCGCCGCCGGGACCGGGGAAGGGCGCCGCATCCACCTGGCCTGGTCGCGGGCGCCGGGGAGGGGCGGAGCATGAGGTGGCGGCGGTGGCAGAGAGCAACGGCGGCGGCCAAGCTTGAGGGTCTTGGCCGCGGTTGCTCTGGCGACAAAAGAAGAGAGGGTAGAGGCTCACCGGGGTGGAGGGGTTCTACTAGTGGTGCTAGAGTGGAGGGAGGAGGCGCGGCTCGCCGGAATTTAGGCTGAGCCGATCGGCGGCCGTGGTGGAAGAGATGAGCGAGGAGAGCTCCTGGAGCTCCGGCAAGAGGCTAGGGAGGGGTGTGGGAGAGCGAGAAGGCCGCTGGTGAGCTCGGGAAGGCACGGGGAGGCCTATATATAGGCGGGGCGAGGATGGCCGAGCCGGTTGCCGCCGATCGGGTTCGGCCAACGTCCTGGCGAGGCTCAGCGATCACGGGAGGGCGCGGGAACGCGATGAAACATCGATGCAGCGATCACGGAGCAGAGGAGGCCAAGGGGGCATGGGGAGGAAGCGGACAGAGGAGGAAGACGACGGCCAGCTACAGCAAGTCCGTGGGCGCGCGGCGACGAGCGCCAGCGAGCGAGCTGCCGGAGAGGGAGAGGGGTCCAGGGGGACGGAGGAGGCACGGGGAAGCTTTTGGACATGGCTGGGTGCGCGAACGCGGCGACTAGAGGTGGGGCCCGAGCAAGAAACCAACCAGCTCGCGTCCATGGCATGCCACAGTGGCGGTCACCACGTGAACTGGCGAGTAGAGGACGCAACGGGCTGGCAAATGTTGTCTAGGGTGAAGTCCCTCCAGGGTAGGTTGCAACTGAGTTTAAAGCTCGATTAAAAATGATGTGGTTAGATGGGAAGTGACCTCTGAAGTTTGCTGTAGCAAACTAGATCATGTTACTGTGATCAACTTAGTGAAGTTAAGTGAAAAACTTGATGTCAAGGAGGTTTAGGTTAGGAAGGACTACAGTCCTGTGAATTATGAAGAGATTTGGACCACTAATTAATACACTTGCTTTGCAACTGCATAATCTGGTCCAGAAGCAAAAATAGGAAGTAGCACTCACTAGGAGTGATGAGTTGGGCTGAAAATGGTCATGGCAGGATGATTTGGGCATATGAGAGTGCCATAAAAATTTCATGCCATTTGGCCAAGCCAAAATGGTACTTCCTTCATACAGCACCTATCTGGACAGAAACTTGGGAAAAATCTTGAGGGAAAATGGCTGAATGAAATGATCCAAAATCTTCTGGGGATAGGTTATATGGATAGGAGAAGGCTTAGGAAAAATTTCAGCCATAATGGAGCAAGATAAAATATACTTGCTTCACTAACTGAAAATTTGGACAGAAACAAAGAATTGATGCTGAGCTGACATGGATGCATTGCATGAGCTCAAATCTTGAGGAGAGTGATGATTTGATCATATGAATGACCATGCAAGATTTCAACACATTTGGGTCATCCTAGCTAGTACTTCCTTCACAAAGAATTCTCTCAGACAGGAACTTTGAAAAATTGCTCAGGAATATTCACTAGGAAAATTAAGTTGATTTTTGGCATGAGGCAATGATATGTACATGAAAAGGTGTCCAAAAAGTTTGGGGTCAAATGAGCAAAGATAAATGACACTTCCTTCTCAAAAAGCCACTTAGGGCAGAATAAGAAAAGGAATATCTGTGAATTATCTTTGATGATGCCAAGGAAGGATTTTGACATATTTGAGCAAGATATGACCCAAACAATTTATGATAATTATTTGAGAATTTTGGGACTGACAGAAATATAGGTTGCTTCACAACCTAGGGCAAAAAGGATTATTCCTTTAATAGAAAAAAGGAATATTCCCAACAAAGAGGATATTGAGGTTGGGCCAAGATGAAAATGGCAAGGTCTTGGGAAGGATATGAGGATGACAAGCCACTCTGGAAAGGAAGAAGAGATCATCTTCTCCAGTTTCCAGACCACATAGCCACAGAAATATAAAACTCAAGCAAAATACTCAGAAAATCAAAAGAAAAAGAAAGGGCCAAAAACCAGGGTGTGACAGATCGCATCCACAGTGCATCAGTGCGCGCCAAGATCGTCCAGTCAGCTCATAGCCCACTCGGCTCCATGAGGCGATGGGCGTCATCCTCTTCTACAGATCAACACGGAGATCAAAGGCGTGATCGAGTCACTTCACCCCGGCGACACGACGATTATGATCACACTCTGATGCCCCGCCGCGAGATGTCTCATACGGGTGCCAGCCCTATGACGACAGACAAACACGCGGTGGCGATCGGAGGCTGAGTCAGTTCAATGCGAGATCCATTCTTGCCCAAAATCTGGTCGACAGGGGTCGAGCGTTGAGAGAAGGCCTTCATGTCAATGCACTGAGTGGATCCGCACCCTCTGGCCCCGAGTGCTTCAGTCGATACATTCGGGCTGCGGAGATTCCCAGCAACTTTGGGCTGGCGAGAGGGATCAACAAGTTTACTGGCAAGTCAAAGCCATAAATCTGGCTGGTTGATTAGTGAGTGGCTTTTCAGATTGGCGACAGCAATGACAATGTGCTCATGAAGCATTTGCTATTGATGCTTGAAGGGTCTGCTCGAGCTTGGCTCACTCAGCTTCCTCCCGGCAGTATTTTCTGTTGGGATGACCTCGCCCAAGTCTTCGTCAAGACCTTCGAGGGCACGTACAAGCGAGCAGGTGGACTGGCCGAGTTG
Source organism: Thinopyrum elongatum (assembly GCA_011799875.1). Taxonomy (NCBI): domain Eukaryota; kingdom Viridiplantae; phylum Streptophyta; class Magnoliopsida; order Poales; family Poaceae; genus Thinopyrum; species Thinopyrum elongatum. Next base: position 263,444,271 of record CM022303.1, read on the forward strand.
CAACACTGCGTCCAAAGGCAAAACGAGACTCTCCGTGAGTATATCTAGTGGTGGACCACTCTGCACAACATGGTAGAAAACGTCATCGAGCACCAGGCGATCTGCGCCTTCAAGGCCGGGGTCAAGTACTGAGATCTGAACCTGAAGTTTGGCCGTACTGAGATCACAGCTCTCAGTCGGGCTATGGTGATAGTCAATCATTATGCCAATGGCAAAGAGGAAGATCAGCTGAGGAATGGCAAGAGCCGAGCAGGTGATGCAAACCAGTCGGATAACAAGGGCAAAAAGCACAAGCGAAAGGCCGAAGCGACCAGGAATGCTGAGGTTGCGGCTCTGGCTGGCCTAAGCAAAGGCAAGGGCCCGCCAAAGAAGAAGAAGGAGTGGAAGGGAAAGAAGCAGGTCGCACTGAAAAGGGACATCCTTGATCAGCCTTGTCAGATCCACACGAAGAAAGATGAAGAGGGCAACTTAATTTTGCCCAAACATACCACTCAGGAGTGCCGGCTCCTCAAGCAAGAGATGCGACAGGATCCCTCCGAGGACAAGGACGAAGACGATGATGACGGTGGCAAGGGTACTTCCGGGTACCCCAATGTTGAGAAAGTCTTGATGATCTTCGCTGACATTGAAAGGAAGAGCCGCCTCAAAGTTATAAACCGAGAGGTCAACATGGCAGTTCCGACTGTCACCAAGTATCTAGACTGGGCCAAGACACCCATCACATTCGATCAATCGAATCACCCGGCCCACATACCGACCCACGGGCGGCAGACTTTCATGGTCGATCTGGCTGTGGGAGGAGTCCGACTACGCAAGGTCCTGATGGACGGCAGCAGCGGGCTCAACTTCATTTACGCCGACACAATGGAGGCGATGGGCATTCCGATGTCCCAGCTCAGCAAGAGTGACATGCAGTTCCACGGGGTAATCCCTGAGAAGAAGGCCAAGTCACTCAGGTATATTGCCCTCGATGTTGTATTCGGAGGAAAGAAGAACTTTAGGAAGGAGCGACTGACTTTTGAGGTGGTAGACTTCCGGAGTGCTTACCATGCCATCCTGGGCAGGCCCACCTACGCACGTTTCATGGCCAAACCATGCTACATGTATCTTAAACTCAAGATTTCAGGGCTGAATGGCATGATCACCATCATAGGCAACTGGAAGCTAGCTGAGGAGTGCCTCCAGAAGGGATCCCAGAATGTCGATGAGCAGATGGTGCTGGCCGAGTTGGATGAGTACAAGAAAGCAGTGGATTCGAGTGATCTGCTGAAGTCCAAGAAGCCGACTGTGGAATCCACTTTCCAGTCGGCCAGAGAAAGGAAGCCAGTACACGTCCACCCCAAAGATCCGAACGCCACCCCAACTAACATCTCCACCATCCTAGACAGCAAATAGGAAGGCAAGCTCATCCAGTTCCTCCGTGAGAAGTGGGACATCTTTGCATGGAAGCCTTCTGACATGCCGGGTGTGCCTAGGGAACTGGCTGAGCACAGACTCCGTGTCGACTCAAAGATGAAGCCTGTTAAGGAACACCTTAAACACTCTTCCACTGAGAAGCCCAAGGCAATTGGCGAAGAGATCGCGCGGCTCTTGGCCGCCGAGTTCATCCGAGAAGTGTACCACACCGAGTGGCTCACCAACGTCGTCATGGTGCCAAAGAAGAACTCTCTCCGGATGTGAGCGGCTCTCATTTCTGGATGCGTTCATTCGGGCCTTCTCGAAAGACCATTTTCCTCTCCCCCTCATAGATCAGATAGTAGATTCTATTACCGGGTGTGAGCAGCTCTCATTTCTGGATGCGTACTCCGGGTACCACCAGATCCGAATGTATGGTCCGGATGAAATAAAAACAGCGTTCATCACCCGTGTTTTTGCTATATGAGTATATGACTATGCCATTCGGATTGAAAAATGCCGGGGCTATGTTCCAACGCATGATTCAGAAATGCTTGCAAAAGCAAATAAGTCGGAACATGGAGGCCTACATGGATGACATCATGGTCAAGTCCAGGAAAGGTTCCGGCGTCCTGACTGACCTCGCCGAGACCTTCGCGAACTTATGCCTTTTTGGAATCAAGCTCAATTCGGCTAAGTGTACTTTCGGGGTCCCTGCTGGCAAGTTACTCGGTTTCCTCGTTTATGAACGAGGGATCGACGCCAACACCGAGCACGAGGAACAAGGCAAAGCCTTCAAGCTCCAATGACCAATCTACTACATCTCGGAGGTCCTGACTCCCTCCAAGCAAAGGTACCCGCATTACCCGAAGTTGGTGTATGGGATTTATCTGACTGCAAAGAAGGTGGCTCATTACTTTCAAGAACACTCACTCACGGTCATAAGCGACACTCCTCTGTCTGAGAACACGAACAACAGAGATGCCACTGGCCGAGTGGCAAAGTGGGCCATAGAGCTCCTTCCTTTGGACATCAGGTTCGAAGCCAAGAAAGCCATCAAGTCACAAGCATTAGTGGATTTTCTTGCTGACTGGATGGAGCAGGGGCAGCCTGTCCCAAGTCTTCCAGACCACTGGACGATGTTCTTTGACGGCTCCAAGATGCTCCACAGCTCTGGAGCTGGAGTGGTTATGGTGTCCCCCAAAGGCGACCCACTCAGTTATGTGCTTCAAATACACTTTGATTCCTCCAACAATGGAGCCGAGTATGAAGCTCTTCTGTATGGGCTGCGCATGGCAATCTCTCTCGAAATCCATTGACTAATGGTCTATGGTGACTCAGATCTGGTGGTCAACCAACTCATGAAGGAGTGGGATATTCGGAGTCCGGTGATGACAGGCTACTGCAATGCCGTTGGGAAGCTAGAAAAGAACTTTGAAGGTCTGGAACTCCATCATATTCCGCGACTCAAGAACCAAGTAGCTGATGACTTGGCCAAGATAGGTTCCACTCAGAAGGAAGTCCCTAAAAATGTGTTCCTGGAGCATTTACACACGCCCATGATCAAGGAACACCCTTTCATGGAGGAGCCCCCGCAACCAGTCGGATCCTCCAATTTGACTGAGGTAGACATCCCCGCGGTGATCAACCTGGTCCAAGAGATTCTTGTAATCACTCCCGAGTGGACCGAACCATACCTTGCTTACTTGCTCAGGCAAGAGCTCCCAGAAGATGAGACTGAGGCTCGATAGATCGTCCGTCAATCGAAAGCCTCCACTGTCATGGGCGACCAGCTTTACAAGAAGAGCACGTCTGGAGTCACTCAGCGCTGCATATCATCGGAGGAAGGACATCCAATTCTGCACGAGATCCATTCGGGAACCTGCGGGCACCACGCGTCCTCTCGGACATTGGTCGCCAAGGCATTCAGGGCTATTTTTTATTGGCCCCACGCAAATGAAGTCGCCCGAGACGTAGTGCACCATTGTGTCGGGTGCCAGTTCTATGAGAACCATTTACACAAACCGGCGTCCACGCTGAAGACGATCCCCCTCACCTGGCCATCCGCCGTCTGGGGACTTGACCTGCACGGCCCTCTCTGGACTGGGGCGAGTGCTTTCACACATCTGTTGGTGGCAGTCGATAAGTTCACTAAGTGCATTGAAGCAAAGCCTATAAAGAACCTGGACTCATCGACTACCATCCAGTTCATCAAGGAAATAGTCTTCAGATTTGGAGTTCCCCACAGCATCATCACTGACAACAGATCTAACTTTGACTTGGATGAGTTCCGCGAGTTCTGCTATTCCCAAGGCACTCGGGTCGATTATGCCTTCATGGCTCATCTGCATTCGAATGGGCAGGTAGAGCGGGCGAATGGATTGATACCCCAGGGACTAAAGCCTCGCCTTATGCATGACCTGGCACACGCGACGGGGGCCTGGGTCACTGAATTACCATCGGTCCTCTGGGGCATGCGGACGACCCTGAACCGATCCACGAATCGCACTCCATTCTTCATGGTGTACGGGTCGGACAGTCTTGCCGAGTGATTTACTTCACAACTCCCCTCGAGTGGATCTGTACTCAGAAGCTGAAGCTGAAGAAGCATGACAAGATGGCCTTGACCTCTTGGGAGAAGAGCGTGAGTTGGTGCTCATCAGATTGACATTATGCCAACAAGACCTACATCGCTATCACGACAGACATGTCAGGGGATGAGCCTTCCAGGAAGGTGATTTGGTCCTCCGAATCGATCAAAAGAAGCCCCACAAGCTAGCTCCCCCATGGGAGGGGCCTTTTTCCATATCAAAGTTCATGAATAATGGAGCTTACCAACTATACAATTTCTGCAAAGAGATAGAAGAGCCCAGGGCTTGGAACACGGACCTGCTCTGCAAGTTTTATACTTAGAATAAGATTTCCCATTTTAATAGTTTCTCGAATGAACTCATATGAATAAAAGTCTTGCTTTTCCTGTATATCGTCAAGTTTTGCTTAGAGCCGCATTTTTCACTCAGGTGACTAACTGCATCAGAAACTAACATGCCCCCAGTGGGTGATTAGCTTAGCTGCAAACCAGTTTTTGCCTAAGTTCAAAGCATTCTGAGTGAGGACACGCTCCACACTCGGGGGCTTAGCTGCGAACCAGTTTTTGCCTAAGTTCAAAACATTCCGAGTGAGGACACGCTCCACACTCGAGGTTTAGCTGCGAACCAGTTTTTGCCTAAGTTCGAAATATTCCGAATGAGGACACGCTCCACACTCGGGGGCTTAGCTGCGAACCACTTTTCGCCTAAGTTCGAAACATTCCGAGTGAGGACACGCTCCACACTCTGGGGCTTGGCTGCAAACCAGTTTTCGCCTAAGTTCGAAGCATTCGGAGTGAGGACACGCTGCACACTCCGCGGCTTAGTGATACGTCTCCAACGTATCTATAATTTATGAAGTATTCATGCTGCTATATTATCATTCTTGGATGTTTTACAATCATTTTATAGCAACTTTATATCATTTTTTGGGACTAACCTATTGACATAGTGCCCAGTGCCAGTTGCTGTTTTTTTGCTTGTTTTTTACATCGCAGGAAATCAATACCAAACGGAGTCCAAACGCGAAACTTTTTGTAGATTTTTTATGGACCAGAAGACATCCAATGGGCCAGAGCAGCACCTGGGGGGTGCCCGAGGGGGGCACAACCCACCAGGGCATGCCTGGGCCCCCAGGCGCACCCCGGTGGGTTGGGCCCACCTCCCGCACCACCTCTTCGCCCTATAAATTGCCAAATATTCCAAAACCCTCGGGGTAGCCCTAGATCTAAAGTTCCGCCGCTGCAAGGCCTCTATATCCACGAGATCCAATCTAGACCCCTTTCCGGCACCCTGCCGGAGGGGAAAATCATCACCGGTGGCCATCTTCATCATCCCGGCGGCCACCATGATGAGGAGGGAGTAGTCCACCCTCGGGGCTGAGGGTTTGTACCAGTAGCTATGTGTTTAATCTCTCTCTCTCTCTCGTGTTCTTGAGATGTCACGATCTTGATGTATCGCGGGCTTTGTTAATATAGTCGGATCATATGGTGTTTTCCCCTCTCTATCTTGTTGTGATGAATTGAGTTTTCCCTTTGAGATTTCGTTTTATCGGATTGAATACTTTTATGGATTTGAGAGCACTTGATCTATGTCTTGGCACTCAACTCGCGGATTCCTGAGGTGACATTGGGGTAATCTATGCATAGGGGTTGATGCACGTTCTTGTCTTTGTTTCTCCGGTAGAAATCTTGGGGCACTCTTTGAGGTTCTTTGTGTTGGATTGAGCATTACGAATCTGAATTTGCTTTTGTGTTATTTTAGTACAGACTCTTGGATAGATCGATCATGAATAGCTTTGAGGTGGTTTCATACCCTACAAACAATTTCTTCTTATGTTCTTTGCTAGATAAGAACTTTGGAGTGATTCTTCATCGCACTTTGAGGGATGGTTATATGATCCAATTAGATTAGCATTGTTTAGAGATTTCACTAGCGAAAGTACGGACCCTAGGCCTTGTTTTCAAACATTGCAATACCGTTTGTGATCCATTTTACCAATTGCTACCTTGCTATTTTTTGATTTTCAGATTGCAAAAATATATTTCTACCATCCATATTACACTTTTATCACCATCTCTTCGCCAAACTAGTGCACATATACAATTTGCCATTGTATTGGGTGTGTTGAGGACACAAGAGACTTTTTATTATTTGGTTGTACGGTTGTTTGAGAGAGACCATCTTCATCCTACGCCTCCCACGGATTGATAAACCTTAGGTCATCCACTTGAGGGAAATTTGCTACTGTCCCACAAAACTCTGCACTTGGAGGCCCAACACGAGTCTACAAGAACAAGTTGTGTAGTAGACATCAAGCTCTTTTCTGGCGCCGTTGCCGGGGAGGTGAGTGCTTGAAGGTATATCTTTAGATCTTGCAATCGAATCTTTTAGTTTCTTGTTTTATCACTAGTTTGGTTTATAAAAGAAAACTACAAAAAAATTGGAATTGAGGTTGCATCATATTATTCGCCTTTATCATGTCTTTCTTGAAAACCATGGAAAGGAAAATTGTGCTCAATTGATAGAAGAAGAATTCAATAAAATGTTTGACAAAAAATCTTTGAATGATGAGCATGATTGCAATATTGTTGGTATGAACTCTTTGAATATCCATGATGCTAATGATATGCAAAGCCATAAGCTTGGGGATGCTATGTTTGATGAAGATGATATTTTTAGTCCCCCAAGTTTTGATGTGCAATTTTTTTATAATGGTAGCATGCCTCCTATTTATGATGATTATGTTGATGAAAGTGGGTTTGGAAGAGTGTCAACTCTAGGTACTAATGATCCCACTATTTTGGAGGGTGTTGAATCTTATTGTGATAATTATGAAAGTGGATTTGGAGAGGTCATGACTTTATTTAGTGATGAATCCACTATTTTGGAAGATGTTTCAATTGATTATGATGAGAACAAAGTTGCTATTTATGATGATTATGGTGATGACATGTATGCTATAAAGAATAATGATAACCATGAAACTTGTCATCATGATTTTTATTTTCAATTGGATTCTGCAAATCAAATATCTCATGATAGTTATTTTGTTGAGTTTGCTCCCACTACTATGAATGAGAATAAATTTGCTTATGTGGAGAATAATAGAATTTCTATGCTTGTGAATCATGAAAAGAATGCTTTATGTGGTAGCTATATTGTTGAATTCATTCATGATGCTACTGAAAATTATTATGAGGGAGGGACTTATGTTTGTAGGAATTGCAATAATATCAAGTTTCCTCTCTTTATGTTGAAAGTTTTGAAGTTGCACTTGTTTTGCCTTCCTATGCTAGTTAATTCTTGCTTCCATAAATCGTTTGATCACAAAATCCCTATGCATAGGAAGTGGGTTAGACTTAAATGTGCTTGTCATGTGATTCATGATGCTCTCTTTATGTTTCAATTCTTATCTTTTATGTGAGCATCATTGAAATCATCATGCCTAGCTCAAAAGGCATTAAAGAAAAGCGCTTGTTGGGAGACAACCCAACACTTATATCAACTGTTTTTGTGTGTTCACATGATTATGCTGCTGTAGTAATCATGTTTTATTGCTTTTATTTCAATAAAGTACCAAGTAAAGCCTTTGGGATAGTGTGGATGATAGTTGACTTGATTCTGTGCAAAAACAGAAACTTTTGCGCCCAGTAACTGAATTGTTTAAATTCACTGGAGCGTAGAAAAACTCTGAATTTTTTACAGTTATTGGGTCTACAAATTTTCTACGTTTTCCCAAGTTTTTTGAACTTTTTGAGTTACAAAAGTATGACCTTAATTCAGATCTTTATGTACTGTTCTGTTTTTGACAAATTCTGTTTTCAATGCATAGTTTGCTTGTTTTATGGTTTCCATGGCTTATATTTCTTAATATAAGTTGTAGAAATTGTAGGGTACAGTAGGCATTGTGTGAGAACAATTATGAATCTTGTCTTTGACACTACCGAAGTGAATGATTAGTATTTATCATACTAACCCATCTCACGAAGTTCCGTTAAGTTTTGTATGATTGAAGTTTTCAAGTTTTGGGTGAGATATCGATATGAGGAGAACAAGGAGTGACAAGAACCTAAGCTTGGGGATGCCCAAGGCACCCCAAGGTAATATTCAAGGAAGATCCAAGCAACTACGCTTGGGGATGCCCCGGAAGGCATCCCCTCTTTCGTCTCCAACATTATCGGTAACCTCATTTGGAGCTACATTTTTTTCGTCACATGATATGTGTTTTGCTTGGAGGGTCATTTTCTTGTTAGGATTTGCTTGCTGTTATTTATAATAATGTTTTTCATCTTTCTTTTCAATAAAAATTTCAATGATAGCCTTTACCATGCTTATTTTGCAAGTATATTAGTTGCTGTTTGAAAACAGAAAGTTTAACGATGTTGCAAAAATTCCCGAGAAAAGTCAGAATGCGATAAAATGTTGAAACTTTTTGCAAAATAAGCTCTGGTAAATTTTCTACAGTGTGGTAAATTTTCATAATTTTTGGAGTTAAATAAGTATTGATACTCTTGCATTCTTTACAGACTGTACTGTTTTGGCAGATTGCTGTTATGTTTGCATTGTTTGCATATGTTTGCTTGTTTAATGATTCTATTTGAGGATAGGAGTATTAAATATGCAGAGGCATTTAGTATGAAATGTTGAATAATAATTTTAGTGATTTTCTACAGTAGAGAATGATAAAGTTTTTGCATTGATTTATACTAACTTATCTCACGAGTTCTTGTTGAGTTTTTTTGTGGATGAAGTTTTTAAGATTTAGGAAACCGTGATATAAAAGGAATTAAGGAGACACAAAAGCTCAAGCTTGGGGATGCCCAAGGCACCCCAAGTTAATATTCCAAGAAGTCTCAAGCATCTAAGCTTGGGGATGCCCCGGTAGGCATCCCACCTTTCTCCTTCAACAATTATCGGTTAGTATCGGTTGAGCCTAAGTTTTTGCTTCTTCACATGATGTGTGCTATTCTTAGAATGTCATTTTATTTTGTTTTGCTTTCTGTTTTAATAAAATACTTAGATCTGAAAGTTTTAAATAAGAGAGAGTCCTCAAATAGCTACCCATTTACTTAACTACTCATTTGATCTTCACTTATATCTTTTTGGAGTAGTTTGTCATTTACTCTTGTGCTTCACTTATATCCTATGAGTAAATTGTTGAATGAATTGAATAACATGAAGTTGAAATTATATGTTTATATCATGCCTAGTAGTAGCTTCACATTGGGTTTAGAAAGTGAAATCTTTTGAAGTTTGACAATCACAATATTGGTCATACAAGCAATTCATGAATGATTACTATAAGGAAGAGAACTTTCACATGCAAATATATTATCTTGGAAATCTTCTATGATTGTGAATACCCATTAATTATTTTCAAACTTGAGCAAATTAGTTGAAGTTGGACAAGGAAGAGAACGTAATGAGTTATGATTGTGTATATTTGCATAGAAGTTATATTGTTATGGATCCTCCAACATGTGGTGTTTGCCTAGGATCTTTTGCTAGCCAAAAATTCGTACTAAGTAGAGATACTACTTGTGCATCCAAAAACCCTTAAACCCAGTTTCTTGCCATGAGTGTCCACCATACCTACCTATATGCGGTATTTCCATGCCTTTCTAAGCAAATTTGTATGTGCCATCTTTAATTTTTAAAATAATGTTCTTTTTGTGTGCTCGTATCGCTCATGAAGCGGCAGGGGGTGGCCAATATTTTCCATGCTAGATGTGTTATTCTCAAGATGAGTGTTTATTCACTTGTCATTGCACGAGAGTACGGCAAAGGTATTAGGGATGCCCAGTCCCGAAATGAAAAAAGAATTTACTTTACGTTGGCAAATAATAAATTCCTTCGAAAGTGTTGGTATGGAGGGCACCCGTGGATACGGCTAGCCATGGAAAGTGAAAGAAATGGTGGAAAAAGGAATAAACTTTATTTTTTGTTTGGGAACCGCCTATGATATATCTAGCATGGAAAGTGTTCGGAATTACTCGGTCGTTTTCGCTGACGGGAAAAGTATGCCTCTCAAAAAATTTATCTTTCAATTTAAGCTTTGAGCTCTGGCACCTCTACAAATCCCTACTTCCCTCTACGAAGGGCCTATCTTTTACTTTTCAGTATTTACTTTTACGCAAAGAGTCAATAGTTTACATCCTCATTCAACCTCAATTATTCTCTAGTTGGCAAGCATCATGTGGTGGGGAAAGATCTAGGCACATATGACCAGTCAAATATATTTGATCATGATATATTATTGTTGACAATTATCTCTATGATAAATGAGTTGGGAGGCAAAACATTAAGCCCCTATCTTTCTCTGTGTTCGATGGATGCCATTTGTTCTAAGAATATGCTTTGAGTAGTAGCAATCATGGAAGACTATATGATGATTGAGTATGTGGAGCTCTTACTTAGACTCTGTTGAATAAGTTGAATTGCAATTGTTTGGTGACTAAGAATATAGGTTGTTGAGTTTCAAGAGAATTCATTGTTTGAACCTTAACATGTGAATTGGTTACTACTTTAACATGATGAGTTTTATGAGAAAGAGTTGCTGTTATGATGCTAGGAAAAGTGATTGAAATTACTATTGATCCAACTTATGCACTTTGCTAGCATTCACACTTCATAAATTATTTCTTTTATCATTTACCTACTCGAGGACGAGTAGGAATTAAGCTTGGGGATGCTGATATATCTTGAACGTATCAATAATTTATGAAGTATTCATGCTGCTATATTATCATTCTTGGATGTTTTACAATCATTTTATAGCAACTTTATATCATTTTTTGGGACTAACCTATTGACATAGTGCCCAGTGCCAGTTGCTGTTTTTTTGCTTGTTTTTTACATCGCAGGAAATCAATACCAAACGGAGTCCAAACGCAGCGAAACTTTTTGTGGATTTTTTATGGACCAGAAGACATCCAATGGGCCAGAGCAGCGCCTGGGGGGTGCCCCGAGGGGGGCACAACCCACAAGGGCGCGCCTGGGCCCCCAGGCGCGCCCCGGTGCGTTGTGCCCACCTCGGTGGCCTCCCGCACCGCCTCTTCGCCCTAGAAATTGCCAAATATTCCAAAAATCCTCGGGATAGCCCTAGATCTGAAGTTCCACCGCCGCAAGGACTCTGTATCCACGAGATCCAATCTAGATCCCATTCCGGCACCCTGCTGGAGGGGGAAATCATCACCGGTGGCCATCTTCATCATCCCGGCGGCCACCATGATGAGGAGGGAGTAGTCCACCCTCGAGGCTGAGGGTTTGTACCTGTAGCTATGTGTTTAATCTCTCTCTCTCGTGTTCTTGATATGTCACGATCTTGATGTATCGCGGGCTTTGTTAATATAGTCGGATCTTATGGTGTTTTCCCCTCTCTATCTTGTTGTGATGAATTGAGTTTTCCCTTTGAGATTTCGTTTTATCGGATTGAATACTTTTATGGATTTGAGAGCACTTGATCTATATCTTGGCACTCAACTCACGGATTCCCGAGGTGGCATTAGGGTAATCTATGCATAGGGGTTGATGCACGTTCTTGTCTTTGTTTCTCCGGTAGAAATCTTGGGGCACTGTTTGAGGTTCTTTGTGTTGGATTGATCATTACGAGTCTGAATTTGCTTTGGTGTTATTTTAGTACGAACTCTTCGATAGATCGATCGGAAAGAATAGCTTTGAGGTGGTTTCGTACCCTACAAACAATTTCTTCTTATGTTCTCCGCTAGATAAGAACTTTGGAGTGATTCTTCATCGCACTTTGAGGGATGGTTATATGATCCAATTAGATTAGCATTGTTGAGAGATTTCACTAGCGAAAGTACGGACCCTAGGCCTTGTTTTCAAACATTGCAATACCGTTTGTGATCCGTTTTACCAATTGCTACCTTGCTGTTTTTTTATTTTCAGATTACAAAAATATATTTCTACCATCCATATTACACTTTTATCACCATCTCTTCGCCGAACTAGTGCACCTATACAATTTGCCATTGTATTGGTGTGTTGGGGACACAAGAGACTTTTTATTATTTGGTTGCAGGGTTGTTTGAGAGAGACCATCTTCATCCTACGCCTCCCATGGATTGATAAACCTTAGGTCATCCACTTGAGGGAAATTTGCTACTGTCCTACAAAACTCTGCACTTGGAGGCCCAACATGAGTCTACAAGAACAAGTTGTGTAGTAGACATCACTTAGCTGCAAACCATTTTTCGCCTAAGTTCAAAACATTCCTAGTGAGGACACGCTCCACACTCGGGGGCTTAGCTGCGAACTTTTTTTTGCCTAAGTTTGAAACATTCCGAGTGAGGACATGCTCCACACTCGGGGGCTTAGCTACGAACCAATTTTCGTCGAAGTTCGATACATTCCGAGTGAGGGCACGCTCCACACTCGTGGGCTTAGCTGCGAACCAGTTTTCGCCTAAGTTCAAAGCATTCCAAGTGAGGACACGCTCCGTACTCGGGGACTTAGCTGTGAACCAGCTTTCCCCTAAGTCAATCAAACATGCCAACAAATAAGTGCTAAAAGCATTCAAAATGTTCAAAGGCAAAAGCAAAGTAAACAAGCTCAAAGCTCGTAAGAGTTTACAGTTACATCGACCACCCGGCATTCCGGCGCAAATTTAAGTCAAGCAAGTTTTTCACGCATCTGGCTAAGGGCTGGCCGACTCGACAAATGTCTCCAGTTCTATCCTATCGGCAATGCTTGTGGAGGCCTCGGCAAATGTCTCCATGAAGTCTTGGAACTTGAGTTTCTTCTTGTTCAACACTTGGAGATTCTTCAGCTTCTCCTCGTCCATGTCCTTGCAATGAACACGGATGAGTGAAAAGGCCACGTCGGCACCACTGTGGGCTGCCGACTTCTTCCACACCTGCACTCGGGCAGGGATCTCGTTCAACCGCGTCATGAGGGCCTCCAGGTCCGCCTTAACCAACTTCCCGGTCGTGGCTCCTTGTCAATTCTTCCCATGGTGTTACACAAACGAGTAATGTAGCATGTAGCATCGTCGAGGCGTTCGTCTAGTCGGAGGACGGCGAGAGCGGCCTTGTTATTGATAAGCTGCCTCTTGGGGTCCAGGTCCCGCTTGATTCACCCCATCTCCAGCTCCTCATTGAGGCAGTATTCTGTCGTGAGGAAACAACACCAAAAGTCAATGATTGAGCAAATATGAGAGCGAATGAACTACATTCGGTTGAAGGGCTTACCAACAAGCTTCTCGTTCATCTCCGAGCAGAAATCGTCGATATACTGCTCGAGTGCATTCTTCTTCTCGAGGAGCTGGGTGACTTTCTCCTCCAAGTTTTTCCTCTCCTGCTCAAAGGCGCCGGCCTGATCCTTGCATTTTTTTCTCCCACTCGGAGGATTCTCCTTTCTCCGCGATAGTGACGGCCTTGAGAGTCTGGATCTCCTCCTCCAACTTGCTGATTGATGCCAGTGTCTCCTCAGTGAGCTTGGTCTTGGTCTTGGCCTCCTTCTGGGTTAGCGCCAGCTACTTGTTCTTGTCTTCCAGGGCCTTCTTCATGGTATCTAAAGAAATGGAGGTCCTGAACCTCTTTACAAGTTGGGCGTTCTCGCTACGAACATCTGTCGAAGCAGATTGACTCGAATCAAAGGAGAAAACAGAATACGCCGACTGACAACAGAAAGCAACTAACCTCCAAGGGTCTTCTTCTCCTTTTCTAGTCAAGCACTCTTATGCTTCTCCGCATCCAGGTTGTCGGCGTGGAAGCACGATCACCTATGGGGCAGGGCTGCCCCTTTGTGGTTCGGCAAGGGGACGGTCACATTGCACAAAGAGCAGAAGCAGCAGGGCAGGGTGGCGAAGGACAGCTCTCTTTTACCTAGGTTCGGGCCACTTTGCAGCGTAAAACCCTACTCCTACTATGGTGGATTGATTTAGAGGAACACGAAGACACGGTGTGCTCAAGCCTGGCAAGCGTGCCTTGGGGGGAGCAGTGCACGCATACAAGTGTTGAGGGGTCAAGAGTTCAAACCCTTTGCTAGGTTGCCTCGGGCCTCCTTTTATAGGTTAAGGGGCGACCACAGTGGCTAAATAGTCATTTTAGTATGATTAGATAGCTAAGCGTGCTATCATACCTAACTCTGGCAGTTAAGACAAAGTGCATTAAATGCATTGCTAGGTGTCATGCTAAGATTGAAGCCCGGCAAGCCTGTCACGTCGCTTATCCATCTTCTCCTTGTTAGTGTGACACCCCATCTAGACGGGTGTCAATAAAGCTAATTTCCTCCCCAACAGGTTGCCACGTATCTGACAAGATCCACCTAGCCATCTGAGAGCTTCAGACCGCATTGACTAGTGATCGGCGTGTGATGAGGTGGAGCGGTGATGCCTTAGCGGGGGTCTGCCGGGCTGCATCCTGTAGCTTTGCTTTGACCTGGGTGGCCCCAGAATAGCTGCCGGGAGGGGGAGCCAAGGTCCAGCCTCCAGGCATTATCTTGATCTTGTCGGATTCGCCTGTCCGTCAAGGGAATTTTTCCCTGGAATTCTTCTGGTTGGCTCGGCCTTCCAATCCTTGAGCTTAGGATGCCCCGGCAAAGTCTGTCTGCCGCGGGAGCCTCATCGGTCTGTGCACAAGTCAGGGGGAAACAAATACCCTTGTTTGTTTACACCAATAGAAGCCCCCGGGTCTAAGCCATACGTGTCGTGAGCATCGTTGGGTTAGGCCCAAAAAGTGCACAGACACGCGGCGGGAAACCGTTGTCCACACTATAATGATCCTGACGGCCTGTCAATCACACATCCATCCCACACAATTACTGCGGGGCGTGGAACATTGGCTCGTAGGAGTTACTGGGTAGTGCGCCTGCGACGGCAGTTTTTGTCAGGGGAAACAGCGGAGAGCCAGCCCCCTCGCGTAGTCCCAATAAAAGGAAAACGCGAAGGGGCGCTGCTCATTCGCACCCTTTTCCCCTCTCGCTTAATCTTCTTCCTCATGACAGTAACCACCTCCGCCGCCACCATCTGCTCCGGGCCACACCAGACATCTCTTCTTCCTCTTCACAAAGGAATGGGGCGCAAGAAAAGCACCGTAAAGGGGAAGCAGCCGGCCAAGTCTGTGGACCCGAGAGCGGAGGAGAAGAAGAAAGAGGCGAAGGAGTTGGCTCAGTGGCGGCGGGAGAACGTTGTTTTCTCGCCGTCGGATTTGGATGGCAACACCTTGATCCATAGGTATGCCTTCATGTGGGGGAGGGGGACAAAAGGCCATGGAGCGCCAACAGTCCTCCCTGATGGACCCAAGATTCCAGAGGACTCGTACCAATTTTCTACGCATATTTTTACTGCGGGCTTTCTTCCCCCTTCTCCGATTTCTTTAATGCCATGATGTATGCCTATGGGTTC
Source organism: Thinopyrum elongatum (assembly GCA_011799875.1). Classification (NCBI taxonomy): domain Eukaryota; kingdom Viridiplantae; phylum Streptophyta; class Magnoliopsida; order Poales; family Poaceae; genus Thinopyrum; species Thinopyrum elongatum. The sequence goes on from CM022303.1 coordinate 263,459,622, forward strand.
TGCCTACTGAATTTTACGCCCAATGCGATGATGTGCATGGCGGTATTCGCCCATCTGTGTGAAGATTTCATTGGGGTTGCTCCCAACGTGGATTTATTCTGCCACTTCTACATCCCCTGCATTGAGGATAAATCCCTCTCAGGGAACATATCTTGGATTTCGTGGGGGAAGAGAGAAGACTGGGGATATCTTGGAGGGCAGTTGCACGACAAGTGGGAGGAGTGGAGGGGTGATTGGTGTTGGATTCAGGACCCATATGCCCCTTCGTTCTGCTTGCCGCGGACTGAGTGTGTGGTGCGTGGCAAGGACTGGAGCCACTTGGGCGCCACCGATGAGAGGCTTCGCCCTGCTCTGAATAGGATCGCCCACCTAAAGGCTACTAGGCTCACCATTGAGCATGTGGGGGCTGACTTCCTCCGGCATCGCATCGTGTCGCTACAGCAGAGGAACAGATTTTCTTGGGAATACAAGAATGCCACAGATTGGATGCGGCTCTATCCAGGCCGTGGCTCTATCCAGGCCGCGGCAACAACCTGCCAGTCATGAGGCACGCTTGGTTATGTGAGCAGTTGTTTCACAAAGCCGGCACCTTCCACCTACCGGCAAGAATCGTTCCTCTGCATATCAATTCTGCGACAGACCAAATCCTCAAGTGGATGCCGGATTGTAATGCCAATGGGGCCAAAGCAGATTGGGAGTTTCCCAGCTTGGAGGATGAGATGGAGTGGGCCTATGGTTTGGAGGAGAAGGCTACCAGGAAGGAAAAGTACTTCAGCAAGGGCACCACCGAAGAGGAGCACAAGTACATACGCAGCAGGCTTGAGGAAGCTTGCAGGCTCAAGGCTGCCGGGGCAGTTGGCCATGAGGATGATGATGATGACGAGCGTGACGGGAATTCCTCAGATGAGGAACACATTGATGAAGAGATCACCGGGCTTGAGGCGATAGGGGCAGAGGCTGCCGGGTCCGAGGAGGCAGAAGCGCCCGAGGAAGAAGAAGGACTTAAGGTGGGCCCTCAAGCTCCAGAGTAGCGGCGCCGCCTTTGCAAGAGGGGGAATCGAGAGCCTGTGGTCCCTTCCTCGCCTCGGGCAGGGCCCAAGGTGAAGAAAACAACTGCCAGAGGCAACAAGGAGGATACTGCACGCCGCCATTCAGCCCGCCTCTCCCGAGCCCTGACACCGCCTTCCCAGCAATGGGTTGCCAAAGGTGTCGATCCCACGCCGCCGTCAAGCCCGGTCCCGATAGCGATCAGGACCCCGCCACCTCTCAAGAGAGCCAGGGAATCACCTCTGCCCCTGGTGTACGAGATGGATTCCATGCTCGATGCCAAAGGTGTCGATCCTTTCTTCTCTTATTTCTGATTGCTTTCTTTTTCCTTTGATCTCCAACTAATCTTTTGCTATGGATCTTGACAGGGACGAAGATACCCTTGCGCATCGGGCCAAGCGGGCAAAGTTGACAGCAGAGCTGGACTCCGCATCGGGCGTCGAGCCGGCAAAGGATGTCTTGGAGGGCGCCATACCCAGTCCCCGGGCCAGTCCTCTGCAGGAAGGCACGGGGCAGACTTCATTTGCTGGAAATGTTGAGGTTTCTCCTCCGTCGCCCGCCAAGGAGACGGGTGGGGATTGCTACTTCTTGAGATTGCATTGGTTTTTCCCTTGAAGAGGAAAGGGTGATGCAGCAAAGTAGAGATAAGTATTTCCCTCAGTTAGAGAACCAAGGTATCGATCCAGTAGGAGACGACGCACAAATGACCTAATACCTGCACAAACAATCAAACACTTGCACCCAACGCGATAAAGGGGTTGTCAATCCCTTCACGGTCACTTGCAAAAGTGAGATCTGATAGAGATAGATAAAACTAAACAAAAGATAAAGTAAATATTTTTGGGTTTTTTGGTTTATAGATCTGAAAGTAAAAGATTGCAAAATAGTAGATTAGAAACTTATACGATGGAAAATAGACCCGGGGACCATAGGTTTCACTAGAGGCTTCTCTCAAGATAGCAAATAATATGGTGGGTGAATAAATTACTGTCGAGCAATTGATAGAAAAGCGCAAAGTTATGACGATATCTAAGGCAATGATTATGAAATATAGGCATCACGTCCGTGTCAAGTAGACCGAAACAATTCTGCATCTACTACTATTACTCCACACATCGACCGACTCCTGCCTGCATCTAGAGTATTAAGTTCATGAAGAACAGAGTAACGCATTAAGTAAGATGACATGATGTAGAGGAATTAACTCAAGCAATATGATGAAAACCCCATCTTTTTATCCTCGATGGCAACAATACAATACGTGCCTCGCTGCCCCTACTGTCACTAGGAAAGGACACTGCAAGATTGAACCCAAAGCTAAGCACTTCTCCCATTGCAAGAAAAACCAATCTAGTTGGCCAAACCAAACCGATAATTCGAAGAGAATTACAAAGATATCAAATCATGCATATAAGAATTCACAGAAGATTCAAATAATATTCATAGATAAGCTGATCATAAATCCACAATTCATTGGATCTCGACAAACACACCTCAAAAGAAGATTACATCGGATAGATCTCCAAGAACATCAAGGAGAACGTGGTATTGAGAATCAAAGAGAGAGAAGAAGCCATCTAGCTACTAGCTATGGACCCGTAGGTCTGAGGTAAACTACTCACGCTTCATCGGAAGGGCAATAGAGTTGATGTAGAAGCCCTCCGTGATCGAATCCCCCTTCGGCAAGGTGCCGGAAAAGGCCCCTAGATGGGATATCACGGGTACAGATGGTTGTGGCGATGGAAAAGTGTTTTCGTGGATGCTTCTGGTCGTTTGGGGATATATGTGAATATATAGGACGAAGAATTAGGTCAGGAGGTGTTGGAGTAGGCCACAAGGTAGGGGGGTGCGCCCCTGTGGCATGTCGTCTACTCCAAGGTCTTCTGACTTGGAGTCCAAGTCCCACAGGTGTCTTCTGGTCCAAGAAAAATCATCGCGAAGGTTTTATTCCGTTTGGACTCCGTTTGGTATTCCTTTTCTGCGAAACTCAAAAACACGGAAAAAACAGAAACTGGCACTGGGCTCTAGGTTAATAGGTTAGTCCCAAAAATAATATAAAATAGCATAATAATGCATATAAAACATCCAAAACAGATAATATAATAGCATGGAACAATAAAAAATTATAGATACGTTGGAGACGTATCAAGCATCCCCAAGCATAATTCCTGCTCGTCCTCGAGTAGGTAAATGATAAAAATAGAATTTTTGATGTGGAATGCTACCTAACATATTTATCCATGTAATTTTCTTTATTGTGGCATGAATGTTCAGATCCATAAGATTCAAAACAAAAGTTTAATATTGACATAAAAACAATAATACTTCAAGCATACTAACAAGGCAATTATGTCTTCTCAAAATAACATAGCCAAAGAAAGCTTATCCCTACAAAATCATATAGTCTGGCTATGCTCCATCTTCATCGCACAAAATATTCAAATCATGCACAACCCCGATGACAAGCCAAGCAATTGTTTCATACTTTTGATGTTCTCAAACCTTTTCAACTTTCACGCAATACATGAGTGTGAGCCATGGACATAGCACTATAGGTGGAATAGAATATGGTGGTTGTGGAGAAGACAAAAAGAAGGAGATAGTCTGACATCAACTAGGCGTATCAACGGGCTATGGAGATGCCCATCGATAGATATCAATGTGAGTGAGTAGGGATTGCCATGCAACGGATGCACTAGAGCTATAAGTGTATGAAATCTCAAAAGAAAACTAAGTGGGTGTGCATCCAACTTGCTTGCTCATGAAGACCTAGGGCAATTTGAGGAAGCCCATCATTGGAATATACAAGCCAAGTTCTATAATGAAAAATTCCCACTAGCATATGAAAATGACAACATAGGAGACTCTCTATCATGAAGATCATGGTGCTACTTTGAAGCACAAGTGTGAAAAAAAAAGATAGTAACATTGCCCCTTCTCTCTTTTTCTCTCATTTTTTTCCTTTTTTTGTTTGGCTTCTTTGGCCTCTTTTTTTATTTCCTCACATGGGACAATGCTCTAATAATGAAGATCATCACACTTCTATTTACTTACAACTCAAGAAATACAAATCGATACTTAGAACAAAATATGACTCTATATGAATGCCTCCGGTGGTGTACCGGGATGTGCAATGACTCAAGAGTGACATGTATGAAAAAATTATGAAAGGTGGCTTTGCCACAAATACGATGTCAACTACATGATCATGCAAAGCAATATGACAATGATGGAACGTGTCATAATAAAACGGAATGGTGGAAAGTTGCATGGCAATATATATCGGAATGGCTATGGAAATGCCATAATAGGTAGGTATGGTGGCTGTTTTGAGGAAGGTATATGGTGGGTGTATGGTACCGGCGAAAGTTGCGCGGCACTAGAGAGGCTAGCAATGGTGGAAGGGTGAGTGTGCGTACAATCCATGGACTCAACATTAGTCATAAAGAACTCACATACTTATTGCAAAAATCTATTAGTCATCGAAACAAAGTACTACGTGCATGCTCCTAGGGGGATAGATTGGTAGGAAAAGACCATCGCTCGTCCCCGACCGCCACTCATAAGGAAGACAATCAAAAAATATCTCATGCTCCAACTTCGTTACATAACGGTTCACCATACGTGCATGCTACGGGACTCACAAACCTTAACACAAGTATTTCTCCAATTCACAATTACTCACTAGCATGACTCTAATGTCACCATGTTTATATCTCAAAACAATCATAAGGAATCAAACTTCTCATAGTATTCAATGCACTTTATATGAAAGTTTTTATTATATCCCTCTTGGATGTCTATCATATTAGGACTAAATTCACAACCAAAGCAAATTACCATGCTGTTTAGAGACTCTCAAAATAATATAAGTGAAGCATGAGAGTTCAATAATTTCTACAAAATAAAGCCACCATCGTGCTCTAAAAAGATATAAGTGAAGCACTAGAGCAAAATTTCCTAGCTCAAAAGATATAAGTGAAGCACATAGAGTATTCTAATAAATCATGATTCGTGTGTGTCCCTCTCAAAAGGTGTGTACAGAAAGGATGATTGTGGCAAACTAAAAAGTAAAGACTCATATCATACAAGACGCTCCAAGTAAAACACATATCATGTGGTGAATAAAAATATAGCCTCAAGTAAAGTTACCGATAGACGAAGACGAAAGAAGGGATGCCTTCCGAGGCATCCCCAAGCTTAGGCTTTTGGTTGTCCTTGAATATTACCTTGGGGTGCCTTGGGCATCCCCAAGCTTAGGCTCTTGCCAGTCCTTATTCCATAGTCCATCAAATCCTTACCCAAAACATGAAAAACTTCACAACACAAAACTCAACAGAAAATCTCATAAGCTCCGTCAGTATAAGAAAATAAATCACCACTTTTGGTACTGTTGTGAACTCATTATTTATTTATATTGGTGTAATATCTAATGTATTCCAACTTTTCCATGGTTCATACCCCCCGATACTACCCATAGATTCATCAAAATAAGCAAACAACACAAAGAAAACAGAATCTGTCAAAAACAGAATAGTCTGTAGTAATCAGAGAACTTCAAATACTTCTGTAACTCCAAAAATTCTGAAAAATTAGGAAAACCTGAGAAAATTGTATATCAATCTTGTTCAAAAATAATCAGATCAAAATCACGCTTCTGTGATTTTTAAGAATTATTTTACTGGGTGCAAAAGTTTCTGTTTTTCAGCAAGATCAAATCAACTATCACCGTAAGCTATCCCAAAGGTCTTACTTGGCACAAATACTAATTAAAACACAAAAACACATCTAACCAGAGGCTAGATGAATTATTTTTTGCAAAACAGCAAGGAAAAATATCGGGTTGTCTCCCAACAAGAACTTTTCTTTAAAGCCTTTTTAGCTAGGCATTGAGATTTCGATGATGCTCACATGAAAGACAAGAATTGAAGCACAAAGAGAGCATCATAAAGCATGTGAAAAACGAGTTTAAGTCTAACATACTTCCTATGCATAGGAATTTTATAAGCAAACAAATTATCAAGACAAGAAAAACCTAGCATATGCAAGGAAGGAGAATAAAACATAGACAATCTCAACATGAAGAGAGGTAATTTAGCAACATAAAAATTTCTATGACCATATTTTCCTCTCTCATAATAATTACATGTGGGTTCATATTCAAATTCAACAATATAGCTATCACATAAAATATTCTCTGCATGATCCACATGCATGCAAAGTTCACACTCTTCCAAAATAGTGGGATTATCATAAAATAAAGTCATGACCTCTCCAAACACACTTTTATAAAAAAATTCATAAGATTGAACATTCTCCAAATATGTGGGGTCTAAAGTTGACACTCTTTCAAACACACTTTCAATATTATTGCAAACATTATTATCAATATCATATTCATCATGGGGCTTAAATAAAATTTCAAGATCATAAGAAGAATCACCCCAATCATGATCATTGCAACAAGTAGTGGACCTAGCAAAACTAGCATCCCCAAGCTTAGGGTTTTGCATATCATTAGCACAACTGACATTAATAGAATTTATAGTAGAACCATTGCAATCATGCTTTTCATCCAAGGAGCTATCGTGAATCACTTCATAGATTTCTTCTTTTAAAACTTCATCATAATTTTCAGATTCACGAATTTCAAGCAAAACTTCATAAAGATAATCTAGTGCACTCAAATCACTAGAAATTGGTTAATCATAATTGGATCTCTTAAAAAGATTAGCAAGTGGATGAGGATCCATAAACTTTTAGCAAGTGAAGATGCAAGCAAAAAGAAGGCACATGGTAACACAAGCAAACAAAAGATCGAATGGAAGAAGGGCGAATAAAAAAAGGCAAATATTTTCGAAAATCGTTTTAGAAGTGGGGGAGAGGAAAACGAGAGGCAAATGGCGAATAATGTAATGCAAGTGATGAGAGTTTTATGACGGGTACTTGGTATGTCTTGACTTGGCGTAAATCTCCTCGGCAACGGCGCCAGAAATTCTTCCTGCTACTTCTTGAGCTTGCGTTGGTTTTTCCCTTGAAGAGGAAAGGGTGATGCAGCAAAGTAGAGATAAGTATTTCCCTCAGTTAGAGAACCAAGGTATCAATCCAGTAGGAGATGACGCACAAATGACCTAATACCTGCACAAACAATCAAACAATTGCACCCAACACGATAAAGGGGTTGTCAATCCCTTCACGGTCACTTGCAAAAGTGAGATCTAATTGAGATAGATAAAACTAAACAAAAGATAAAGTAAATTTTTTTGGGTTTTTTGATTTATAGATCTGAAAGTAAAAGATTGCAAAATAGTAGATCGGAAACTTATATGATGGAAAATAGACCCGGGGGCCATAGGTTTCACTAGAGGCTTCTCTCAAGATAGCAAATAATACGGTGGGTGAACAAATTACTGTCGAGCAATTGATAGAAAAGCGCAAAGTTATGACGATATCTAAGGCAATGATTATGAAATATAGGCATCATGTCCATGTCAAGTAGACCAAAACGATTCTGCATCTACTACTATTACTCCACACATCGACCGACTCCTGCCTGCATCTAGAGTATTAAGTTCATGAAGAACAGAGTAACGCATTAAGTAAGATGACATGATGTAGAGGAATTAACTCAAGAAATATGATGAAAACCCCATCTTTTTATCCTCGATGGCAACAATACAATAGGTGCCTTGCTGCCCCTACTGTCACTGGGAAAGGACACCGCAAGATTGAACCCAAAGCTAAGCACTTCTCCCATTGCAAGAAAAACCAATCTAGTTGGCCAAACCAAACGATAATTCGAAGAGAATTACAAAGATATCAAATCATGCATATAAGAATTCAGAGAAGATTCAAATAATATTCATCGATAAGCTGATCATAAATCCACAATTCATCGGATCTCGACAAACACACCGCAAAACAAGATTACATCGAATAGATCTCCAAGAACATCAAGGAGAACGTGGTATTGAGTATCAAAGAGAGAGAAGAAGCCATCTAGCTACTAGCTATGGGTCCGTAGGTCTGAGGTAAACTACTCACGCTTCATCGGAAGGGCAATAGAGTTGATGTAGAAGCCCTCCGTGATCGAATCCCCCTCCGGCAGGGTGCCGGAAAAAGTCCCTAGATGGGATCTCATGGGTACAGAAGGTTGTGGTGGTGGAAAAGTGTTTTCGTGGATGCTTTTGGTCATTTGGGGATATATGTGAATATATAGGATGAAGAATTAGGTCAGGAGGTGTTGGAGTAGGCCACAAGGTAGGGGGCGTGCCCCTGTGGCTTGTCGTCTACTCCAAGGTCTTCTGACTTGGAGTCCAAGTCCCACAGGTGTCTTCTGGTCCAAGAAAAATCATCGCGAAGGTTTTATTCCGTTTGGACTCCGTTTGGTATTCCTTTTCTGCGAAACTCAAAAACAAGGAAAAACAGAAACTGGCACTGGGCTCTAGGTTAATAGGTTAGTCCCAAAAATAATATAAAATAGCATAATAATGCATATAAAACATCCAAAATAGATAATATAATAGCATGGAACAATAAAAAATTATAGATACGTTGGAGACGTATCAAGCATCCCCAAGCTTAATTCCTGCTCGTCCTCGAGTAGGTAAATGATAAAAACAGAATTTTTGATGTGGAATGCTACCTAACATATTTATCCATGTAATTTTCTTTATTGTGGCATGAATGTTCAGATCCATAAGATTCAAAACAAAAGTTTAATATTGACATAAAAACAATAATACTTCAAGCATACTAACAAGGCAATTATGTCTTCTCAAAATAACATAGCCAAAGAAAGCTTATCCCTACAAAATCATATAGTCTGGCTATGCTCCATCTTCATCGCACAAAATATTCAAATCATGCACAACCCCGATGACAAGCCAAGCAATTGTTTCATACTTTTGATGTTCTCAAACCTTTTCAACTTTCACGCAATACATGAGCGTGAGCCTTGGACATAGCACTATAGGTGGAATAGAATATGGTGGTTGTGGAGAAGACAAAAAGAAGGAGATAGTCTGACATCAACTAGGCGTGTCAACGGGCTATGGAGATGCCCATCGATAGATATCAATGTGAGTGAGTAGGGATTGCCATGCAACGGATGCACTAGAGCTATAAGTGTATGAAATCTCAAAAGAAAACTAAGTGGGTGTGCATCCAACTTGCTTGCTCATGAAGACCTAGGGCAATTTGAGGAAGCCCATCATTGGAATATACAAGCCAAGTTCTATAATGAAAAATTCCCACTAGCATATGAAAATGACAACATAGGAGACTCTCTATCATGAAGATCATGGTGCTACTTTGAAGCACAAGTGTGAAAAAAAGATAGTAACATTGCCCCTTCTCTCTTTTTCTCTCATTTTTTCCTTTTTTTGTTTGGCTTCTTTGGCCTCTTTTTTTATTTCCTCACATGGGACAATGCTCTAATAATGAAGATCATCACACTTCTATTGACTTACAACTCAAGAAATACAAATCGATACTTAGAACAAAATATGACTCTATATGAATGCCTCCGGTGGTGTACCGGGATGTGCAATGACTCAAGAGTGACATGTATGAAAAAATTATGAAAGGTGGCTTTGCCACAAATACGATGTCAACTACATGATCATGCAAAGCAATATGACAATGATGTAACGTGTCATAATAAAACGGAGCGGTGGAAAGTTGCATGGCAATATATCTCGGAATGGCTATGGAAATGCCATAATAGGTAGGTATGGTGGCTGTTTTGAGGAAGGTATATGGTGGGTGTATGGTACCGGCGAAAGTTGCGCGGCACTAGAGAGGCTAGCAATGGTGGAAGGGTGAGTGTGCGTATAATCCATGGACTCAACATTAGTCATAAAGAACTCACATACTTATTGCAAAAATCTATTAGTCATCGAAACAAAGTACTACGTGCATGCTCCTAGGGGGATAGATTGGTAGGAAAAGACCATCGCTCGTCCCCGACCGCCACTCATAAGGAAGACAATCAAAAAATATCTCATGCTCCAACTTTGTTACAAAACGGTTCACCATACGTGCATGCTACGGGACTCACAAACCTTAACACAAGTATTTCTCCAATTCACAATTACTCACTAGCATGACTCTAATGTCACCATGTTTATATCTCAAAACAATCATAAGGAATCAAACTTCTCATAGTATTCAATGCACTTTATATGAAAGTTTTTATTATATCCCTCTTGGATGTCTATCATATTAGGACTAAATTCATAACCAAAGCAAATTACCATGCTGTTTAGAGACTCTCAAAATAATATAAGTGAAGCATGAGAGTTCAATAATTTCTACAAAATAAAGCCACCATCATGCTCTAAAAAGATATAAGTGAAGCACTAGAGCAAAATTGCCTAGCTCAAAAGATATAAGTGAAGCACATAGAGAATTCTAATAAATCATGATTCGTGCGTGTCCCTCTCAAAAGGTGTGTACAGCAAGGATGATTGTGGCAAACTAAAAAGTAAAGACTCATATCATACAAGACGCTCCAAGTAAAACACATATCATGTGGTGAATAAAAATATAGCCTCAAGTAAAGTTACCGATAGACGAAGACGAAAGAAGGGATGCCTTCCGAGGCATCCCCAAGCTTAGGCTTTTGGTTGTCCTTGAATATTACCTTGGGGTGCCTTGGGCATCCCCAAGCTTAGGCTCTTGCCAGTCCTTATTCCATAGTCCATCAAATCCTTACCCAAAACTTGAAAAACTTCACAACACAAAACTCAACAGAAAATCTCATAAGCTCCGTCAGTATAAAAAATAAATCACCACTTTTGATACTGTTGTGAACTCATTAGTTATTTATATTGGTGTAATATATAATGTATTCCAACTTTTCCATGGTTCATACCCCCCCGATACTACCCATAGATTCATCAAAATAAGCAAACAACAAAAAGAAAACAGAATCTGTCAAAAACAGAATAGTCTGTAGTAATCAGAGAACTTCGAATACTTCTGTAACTCCAAAAATTCTGAAAAATTAGGAAAACCTGAGAAATTTGTATATCAATCTTGTTCAAAAATAATCAGATCAAAATCACGCTTCTGTGATTTTTAAGAATTATTTTACTGGGTGCAAAAGTTTCTGTTTTTCAGCAAGATCAAACCAACTATCACCGTAAGCTATCCCAAAGGTCTTACTTGGCAAAAATACTAATTAAAACACAAAAACACATCTAACCAGAGGCTAGATGAATTATTTATTGCAAAACAGCAAGGAATAATATTGGGTTGTCTCCCTACAAGCACTTTTCTTTAAAGCCTTTTTAGCTAGGCATTGAGATTTCGATGATGCTCACATGAAAGACAAGAATTGAAGCACAAAGAGAGCTTCATAAAGCATGTGAAAAATGAGTTTAAGTCTAACATACTTCCTATGCATAGGATTTTTATAATCAAACAAATTATCAAGACAAGAAAAACCTAGCATATGCAAGGAATGAGAATAAAACATAGACAATCTCAACATTTATAGAGGTAATTTAGCAACATAAAAATTTCTATGACCATATTTTCCTCTCTTATAATAATTACATGTGGGTTCATATTCAAATTCAACAATATAGCTATCACATAAAATATTCTCTACATGATCCACATGCATGCAAAGTTGACACTCTTCCAAAATAGTGGGATTATCATAAAATAAAGTCATGACCTCTCCAAACCCAGTTTTATCAAAAATTTCATAAGATTGAATATTCTCCAAATATGTGGGATCTAAAGTTGACACTCTTCCAAACCCACTTTCAATATTATTGCAAATATTATTATCAATATCATATTCATCATGGGGCTTAAATAAAATTTCAAGATCATAAGAAGAATCACCCCAATCATGATCATTGCAACAAGTAGTGGACCTAGCAAAACTAGCATCCCCAAGCTTAGGGTTTTGCATATCATTAGCACCACTGACATTAATAGAATTTATAGTAGAACCATTGCAATCATGCTTTTCATCCAAGGAGCTATCGTGAATCACTTCATAGATTTCTTCTTTTAAAACTTCATCATAATTTTCAGATTCACGAATTTCAAGCAAAACTTCATAAAGATAATCTAGTGCACTCAAATCACTAGAAATTGGTTAATCATAATTGGATCTCTTAAAAAGATTAGCAAGTGGATGAGGATCCATAAACTTTTAGCAAGTGAAGATGCAAGCAAAAAGAAGGCACATGGTAACACAAGCAAACAAAAGATCGGACGGAAGAAGGGCGAATAAAAAAAGGCAAATATTTTCGAAAATCGTTTTAGAAGTGGGGGAGAGGAAAACGAGAGGCAAATGGCGAATAATGTAATGCAAGAGATGAGAGTTTTATGATGGGTACTTGGTATATCTTGACTTGGCGTAGATCTCCCCGGCAACGGCGCCAGAAATTCTTCCTGCTACTTCTTGAGCTTGCGTTGGTTTTTCCCTTGAAGAGGAAAGGGTGATGCAGCAAAGTAGAGATAAGTATTTCCCTCAGTTAGAGAACCAAGATATCAATCCAGTAGGAGATGACGCACAAATGACCTAATACCTGCACAAACAATCAAACACTTGCACCCAACACGATAAAGGGGTTGTCAATCCCTTCACGGTCACTTGCAAAAGTGAGATCTAATAGAGATAGATAAAACTAAACAAAAGATAAAGTAAATATTTTTGGGTTTTTTGATTTATAGATCTGAAAGTAAAAGATTGCAAAATAGTAGATCGGAAACTTATATGATGGAAAATAGACCCGGGGGCCATAGGTTTCACTAGAGGCTTCTCTCAAGATAGCAAATAATACGGTGGGTGAACAAATTACTGTCGAGCAATTGATAGAAAAGCGCAAACTTATGACGATATCTAAGGCAATGATTATGAAATATAGGCATCATGTCCATGTCAAGTAGACCGAAACAATTCTGCATCTACTACTATTACTCCACACATCGACCGACTCCTGCCTGCATCTAGAGTATTAAGTTCATGAAGAACAGAGTAACGCATTAAGTAAGATGACATGATGTAGAGGAATTAACTCAAGAAATATGATGAAAACCCCATCCTTTTATCCTCGATGGCAACAATACAATATGTGCTTTGCTGCCCCTACTGTCACTGGGAAAGGACACCACAAGATTGAACCCAAAGCTAAGCACTTCTCCCATTGCAAGAAAAACCAATCTAGTTGGCCAAACCAAACCGATAATTCGAAGAGAATTACAAAGATATCAAATCATGCATATAAGAATTCAGAGAAGATTCAAATAATATTCATAGATAAGCTGATCATAAATCCACAATTCATCGGATCTCGACAAACACACTGCAAAAGAAGATTACATCGAATAGATCTTCAAGAACATCAAGGAGAACATGGTATTGAGAATCAAAGAGAGAGAAGAAGCCATCTAGCTACTAGCTATGGGTCCGTAGGTCTGAGGTAAACTACTCACGCTTCATCGGAAGGGCAATAGAGTTGATGTAGAAGCCCTCCGTGATCGAATCCCCCTCCGGCTGGGTGCCGGAAAAAGTCCCTAGATGGGATCTCATGGGTACAGAAGGTTGCGGCGGTGGAAAAGTGTTTTGGTGGATGCTTTTGGTCATTTGGGGATCTATGTGAATATATAGGACGAAGAATTAGGTCAGGAGGTGTTGGAGTAGGCCACAAGGTAGGGGGCGCGCCCCCCCTAGGGCGCGCCCCTGTGGCTTGTCGTCTACTCCAAGGTCTTTTGACTTGGAGTCCAAGTCCCACAAGTGTCTTCTGGTCCAAGAAAAATCATCGCGAATGTTTTATTCCGTTTGGACTCCGTTTGGTATTCCTTTTCTGCGAAACTCAAAAACAAGGAAAAAACAGAAACTGGCACTGGGCTCTAGGTTCCCAAAAATAATATAAAATAGCATAATAATGCATATAAAACATCCAAAATAGATAATATAATAGCATGGAACAATCAAAAATTATAGATACGTTGGAGACGTATCAGGGATCACTAGGGAGGAACCCGCCAGAAGGAGGCGACCACTCCAGCTACCCCCACAGACGATGTCCAAGGAAGGGATTCTCCGGCAACGGCTCCCACCACTGGGTCCGCTCGTGTCAAGGGCACCCCCGTGGAGGAGACGGTCGCCAGTCGCCTGCCAGCAACAGGCGCTGCCCGAGAAGGAGAAGTCTCCTCTCAAGGGTCGCCAGCAGGTAACCCATTTGCTTTTGAACATTTATCCAAGGAATATTTGCTTTCTTGATTCTTGGATTAAGCTTCTGAATTTCATATTTTCCGTGCCTCCAACTTCCTTCACAGCCCCCATGCTTGAAGAGAAGGAACTTTTGGAGGAGGTGGCTGACATAGGAAAGGACGCCGCTGCGGAGGCCATCAAGGTCGCCGCTGAAGAAGGTCACACAGAAGCCCCCAGGGATATCCAAGAAGCCACGGAGGGAACGGACAAAATCCCCGGCAGCATGCCTGACCCAATCATGGAGGTTGAGGACAAAGCAACCCTCCAGTGTGATGCTTCAAACGGGAGGGTGGCTCCCCCCGCAAGCAGCTTAGCGATGATCTTAGCTCACCCTGCGCCGGCAGCCCCCAACTCATCAATTCTTGCCGGGGTGAACTTTGACGAGGAGATCAGTTGCATACTGGCTCCCTTGACCCAAAGAGCCAAAGGAGCAGGTGATCCCGTCGACTGTTCCAAAGACTTGGCTTTCCTAGAGATGGTGGCTGCCGGGCTCAAAGATGTGCAAGAGAGGTATGGCCAAAGGTGGCAGGCAGTTCAAGAGGAATACTAGGCCCAGGATGTGGCCATCCAGCAATTGAAGGAGAAGGCAGAAGAATTGCGCACTTGGTACAACACCCAATCCCGTGAACTCAGGGATGAGGAGGAGAAAATGGATGCTGCTGCTGCTGCTGCTGCTGCAGAAAGAGCAAGAACTCACGACGGCAGGTTGTCGGAGCGCAAAGCGCAGTTCAGCGCCAAAGCCAAAGATCTTGTCGCTCATGTGCACGCTATGGCTGACACTCTTCGCAGCAAGGATGAGAAGCTGGAAAGCCTTGTACATCAGCGGAACAAGGATCTGAAGGACGGCCACAAGAAAGCCATCGATGTGCAGACCCAAGACACAGCAGCTAAACTCAAGAAGGTCATTGATAACCATGCCGCGGCTTCGAAAGCCAAAGGGGATCTCAAGGCCCAAGTGGGAAGGTTGAAGGAAGAGCTTGCCGAGAGCAAAAATGAGACCGAGGCTCTCCGGGAAGAAGCGCGAAAGGCAGCCACCACACTAGAGGGGATGCAATCACAGCTCGCATCCAAGGAGCAGGATCTGTCCACTGCTTCCGGCACCATCGAGGACTTGAACAACAAGCTCGCCACTCTGGAGAAAAACCTTGAGCTGGCCAAGGACCGAGAGAGGGCCTTGACGGAAGAAGTCAATACTGTAGGAACTCTCTGGACGGTTGCAGAGCTCAAGCTTAAGGACCAGGTTGATTCGTACAACCTCTGGTCGAAGAGCTTGGTCAACATAGCTGAACGCATCTCCTCCCAGATTGCCAAGATGAACATGAAGAGCTGGACCTTCTCCGTCAATGAACATGAGGCCCCGAGCGTTAAGCTGACACACTTCTTTGAGGGCCTTATCGACGGATTGAAGACATATGAAGATGACAGATCTACCTGCTTCGCCAACGAGTCTCAGAAGTTTGCTCGTGACACTATCTTCACCATCCTTGTCAACTTTGCACAGCGTCACCCCGACGTCGATCTCTCCGATGACTTCAAGAAGCTATTGGCCGGGACGAACACTTATGCTGTGGCACAAGTTGTCAGGCCTCTGGCCGACAAGGTTCTTCAGGTGCCCCGGGTCCAAGGAGGCCGTCGGGACCAATTTCTCTTGCTCTATTTGCTGTAATGCTGTCAAAGAATGGAGACAAATTTTGGCCTTATGTTAGGTCTCGCTACTCTCTGGGATGTAATAGTACTTTTAAGTAGTTGTATGAACTGATGTTATCCTTTAAGTTTATCTTGCCCATTACTCTTGTATGATTATGGATCCTGTGCATGCTGGGAGCTTGCCAGGGCAGACACTAGTTGTGGTGCTTTGGGGGCGGACCCCTAGCATCCTGCAAGCGTAGGTGCCATCAGCAAGTTTCCCTTCGATGTTCTCGATACGGCTGCCTGGACTATTGAGCAGACTCGAAATAGACGAGGGTGCAAGCGATCATGGAAGAGTCCCTTCGCGTTACGGATATATCATACAAGTGCTAGGGCTTAAACTAAAGGAGTCAAAAAGGATAAATAAAAGAGCCTGAAACTAAAAAGGTTTCACAACTTATCTTTTCTCAATTTTGTAATTGATGTTGTCGCGGAGGCACGGATCCATACGGGATAGGATGGAATATGCCTAGCCATGATTCCTTTCTACAACAATGCTGCTCCGCAGAGCTGGGCGGAGACCCGATGGATTTGTCGTGGCCCGTGGCTTAGTTGAATGTTCATCCCTGCAAGGTGAACGCTCGCGCTGGGTGGCTCATCGACAATCAGATAATCTGCCCCTGCATCATTGTTGCTGCGTTCCATGCTCGAAGGGGGCCGTGGCGGGAGTGACAGCCACACTGTCAACAGCGACCGCGCCACCCGTGGCGTCCATTCCGTTCGGTGTGGCCGCGACACCCGCAGCCGCGGATGAAGGGACCTTCGAAGCAGCGAACAGTGCCGCCGCTCCGCCTTCTTCATGGGATTGAAAGATGATGCAGAAGGATGATGAAGATCGACGCGCTTGCTACTGCCTCAGATTCACACAACCGACTCGCCCCTACCTCGCACGCGAAAGATGTCAGCGTGGAAGCATGATCACCTATGGGGCCAGGATGCCCCTTTGTGGTTCAGCAAGGGGATGGTCACATTGCACAAAGAGCAGAAGCAGTAGGGCATGGCAACGAAGGACAGCTCTCTTTTACCTAGGTTCGGGCCACTTTGCAGCGTAAAACCCTACTCCTGCTATGGTGGATTGATTTGGAGGAACACGAAGACATGGCATGCTCAAGCTCGGCAAGCGTGCCTCGGGGGGAGCAGCGCACACATACAAGTGTTGAGGGGTCAAGAGTTCGAACCCTTTGCTAGGTTACCTCGGGCCTCCTTTTATAGGTTAAGGGGCGACCACAGTGGCTAAACAGTCATTTTAGTATGATTAGATAGCTAACCGTGCTATCATACCTAACTCTGATAGTTAAGACAAAGTGCATTAAATGCACTGCTAGGTGTCATGCTGAGGTTGAAGCCCAGCAAGCCTGCCGTGCCGCTTATCAATCTTCTCCTTGTTAGTGTGACACGCCATCTGGACAGGTGTCAATAAAGCTAATTTCCTCCCCAACAGGTTGCCACATATCTGACAAGATCCACCTACCCATCTAAGAGCTTGACACCGCATTGACTAGCGATCGACGTGTGATGAGGTGGAGCGGTGATGCCTTAGCAGGGGTCTGCCAGCATGGAGCCTGTCGGGCTGCATCCTGTAGCTTTGCTTTGACCTGGGCGGCCCTAGAAAAGCTGCCGGGAGGGGGAGCCAAGGTCCAGCCTCCAGGCATTGTCTTGATCTCGTCGGATTCGCCTGGCCGTCAAGGCAATTTTTCCCTGGAAATCTTCTGGTTGGCTCGGCCTTCCAATCCTTGAGCTTAGGATGCCCCGACAAAGTCTGTCTGCCCTGGGAGCCTCATCGGTCTGTGCACAAGTCAGGGGGAAACAAATACCCTTGTTTGTGTACACCGACATAGGTCCACTTGAAGCGATATCACCTCCTTCTCCAGGGACGCGTACTGTGAACCCAGCTCACAAGCTCTCTGTATCATACAAAAAACAATCAGTCGGAAAACATGGATAAGATCAACATCAATTACACTGTTCGAGATCATCCGGCTAACCACCGAGTCGGCTATGAAGAAGATCGAGGACAATAACATCCTGATCCTTAGTCACTCAGCTGACCTCCGAGTTGGCTATGAAGAATATGGAGGACAACAACACCCTGATCCTCAATCATTCGGCTAACCTCCGAGTTGGACTATGAAGAAGATCGAGGACAACAACACCATGGCCTTCAATCATTCGGCTGACCTCCCAGTCATTGATGAAGAAGATCCTAGCCTACGTCTCATCAGAAGGTCCACTCGGTCAGCCGAGTGCGGTCGAGCACTCCGAGTGCCAAATGACTGAAATGGTTCTATAGGCTGCCACAGATCGCCTGCAATCAGTAGCAGTCTCGGGGACTACACCTAGTGGGTGCACTTAGCCTACCCCCACTGGAAAGTGACTCATGTTGATGATATATATATATATATTATATATATATATATATATATATATATATATATATATATATATATAATGGCAATCAACTCTAGGGGAAAGACGTCAGAAACTCTAAGACTACAACCAATTGCCTCCAGTCGGCAGTAGACTCGGGAACTACACCCAGTGGGTGCACTCACCGTGCCCCCACTGGAATCTAAAACACTCGGTTACACTGTGGCTAAACCCGAGTGGAGACAACAACCAAGCAAAATACGAGTTCTAAGACTCCCGCCGACTGCTTCCAGTCAACAGGAGCCTTGGGGACTACACCCAGTGGGTGCACTCAGCGTGCCCCCACTGAATTGAAAACACCCAGTGGGTGTGCCTTGCGCAAGCCCACTGAGAGAAATCCTATCATGAAGAAGAAAATCAAAATTTATAAACTTTGACTGAAAACTATACTCACAATGGTACTTGCACGGACGTTGGTCTGCAACGCCTCACTGGCGTCATACGCGTCCTTCAACCGATCGCGCATCAGCTTCACCTGGATCAGGGCTTCTTTGCTTGCCTCCACCTGGTCTTCTGGGACATGGTACAGAGGGTAGGCAGTGGCGGAGGTCGACAGAGGTGCTGGCATAGATCTTGGAGTCGGAACCATAGTGGTCGCGGGTGCAGAACTGCTCTGAGCCAGGGGGCTTGGCCCAGTAGACCTTGTGACAGTCTTGGCAAGCGAGACACGCTCCACCCGATGAGGAGAGGCCTCCTGCATGACCACATTGACATTGGCCGCCCCTCCCTTGTTGGCCTCCTGGTTGGACGGGTCGGCCTTGTCGTCATCTTCCAGCTGGATGACCTCAGGTGGTGCTGCGCGAACACGTGAGTTGATGCGTCGGTACAAGTCAGTCGGATAGAAATCCAAAAATCTTAATCAGTCGGCGAGCCTTTACCTCGGGAGGTGGCGGCGTCTGCTGCGCCAGTCTTGCCCTGGTCCTGCTTGGGAGCATTCGGGTCTGGCGATGTCATCAAAGTCTTGCTGCTACAAAGTACAACAACACTCGGCCGTCAGCCAAGTCAAGATAAAAATAGATGAAGATATAACAAGAACACTCACGTCGATGACACAGGAATGGTCACTTTGATCTGGGGCACGGCAGCTTTGCGAGGCTTGGAGGCGAACTGCTTGGGCTGCTTCTCAACAGAGCTCTCCGCTTTGGCGTGCCCTCGCTTCGAGCTGCATGTCATCCGCCCCAAAACAGTGGGCCACTGAGCTCCTCCCGCCTTAACACTCGGATCGTGTAGCGCTTTGGAACGAGGCTCCTTGGGGCCCTCGTATGATGGCAAGGACTCGGCTTCCTCCCCCTCTTCGGAGCTCTCGTCCTTGTTGCTCTCATCATCGTTGTCCTCCTCCTCCAAGTACCGGCATGCGGTGTCACTCATCACGTCCTTAGGCGACCGGTCGACCACCGGTATGTCAGAGATCATGTGCTGAAAACTCTGGAGGAACAAATATACTAGAACACAAGATTCAGATGCATGGGAAGTAACATATGGATGGTCCAACCGAGCAAAAGAAGATTACACTGGTACCGTGATGTCCTATACAAACGGTTTTTCACCCCTTTCCACGACGGCATTCTGAACCGTCGCCAAGTGAGTGTGTGCGATAGGGGGTCCTTCCCACACGACCAAAAAACCATCGGGGATAGGCGAGCGGCTGCTGACGATCGCCATAGATTAAATGTATGAGAAGTCGCCCCAGTCCCACACGTTACGTCTCGATGTTACGTTTCTGATTCGAGAGACATCCGAAACGATTACGGTGCTATAGCCGTGTGAAAAAGGTGGACATCACAAACATTTAATCTACTGATGTGTTTGCGATAGGTACGTTATTGCACACAGTTCAAGAATGTAAAATGTGTGCGGTGCCTCTACTAACGCCAACGTGCTCATTTTCATAACTATGTGCGATAGGTATTCCTATCACACATGCACATAGGTTTGAAACGTTTGTCGTATTACCATGAATCGCACACACATATGAGATGAAACCGTGTGTGCATCCGTCGGGCATCGCAAATGTTTCATGTCAAAGAACCGTCTGTTCTCTATTTTTCATCGCACACGCTGCTTTTTTCTAACCATGTGTACATTATTTTATTCGCTCCTGTTTAATTTTATTTTTCCCTATAATTTATTATTCGAATTGGAAATTTTGAAATATGAAACGTGGAATTCAAATTCTCAGCACAATGGTTCAAGAATCAATCCATAAATAAAATTCTCAGTACAATATGTTCAGTAATTACAGGATTAGGCAGCAATTAACTATGATGAACCACAATATTTAGAGGCAGTAAAGGTGAAGAGACAAGTGTAAATCATTTTGGTTGCCGATGGTGTTGAAGAAGCGGAATGCCCATAATGTGCCCTCCTGCATGCCATAGGCACGAACAACTTTTGTCCAACCCCTTGCGATGATCGCCCGCCCATCCTTCACCGCCTTCAGGAAGACTTCTATAGCATTATCATGGTAGCATGAATTATATACTTTAACCTTAGTTGCCTCCACTCCGGTCATGTAGTTTGCAAGGTAATAATCAGTAAATTGCTTCGGAAACCACTAAAAAGAGAAAACTTTCAGATACTCAGGTCTAATAGAGTAACTTGTTGTGGGCAGGGCGAAAAGGCAACACATTACTTACCATCCTAAAGTTCACTATTGTCTTGGACAAAGTGTAAATAAAGAGCTTAATTCCCATCACTCGTTTCTTTCGCCTAACAATCTTTCTTAGTTTCCTCACTTGACGCATGTTCATGAATATCTTATGATCGAAGCGTGGATCAGTACCGCTCATATATGTACCTACAAGCAACCAGTAAATGTTAGAAGCTAAACTAAGATTGCACAAATGATATAAAATACAACTACCTATGTTCCTAAGTACAAGTATTTTTAGAGATTTCAATATGAACTACATACGGATGTATATAGAATTATAGACATAGTTTAGACTAGAATCTAGATTCACTCATTTTTGCTCCGTATGTAGTCTATATTGGAATCTCTAAAAAATACTTATATTTAGGAACAGATGGTGTATAAGACATGGGATGCAGCTAACCTCGACGGCAAACAACAGCATCGCCCATTGTAGCCCTGTGTAAGTACATGGAAAGGCAATGTTAACTACAACAGGGTTAACATCCACCAAAAATAGCAAATGGTAACAAAACAACAACATCTGTAGTGATATCTTCATTGCAAAAGAGTAGCATGGTAGCAAAGGTTCGGATTAAAAAATGGATAGAATTGTTTACTAGAATAGACAACCTAGTATAGCCAATGAAACTGGTACTGATAGAAATGAAATTGACAGAGTTAAACATCACAAGGCAGGTGCTGCTAGAGTAGAGAATGGCCCTGTTGTCTATAAAAAGGTAGGGAAAATTGATAAGATGGGCTAGGCGTGTTTACTACAACATGCTTAATAAATGAACCGTACAAACATGGCCATTGCAACTGGTTTTGGTAAGATTCAACTGGTCAGTTCATACTTGGTAAGTCCTAAGGGGTAGTTGTTGGGGCACTTCATATGGACAAGAGCCCACCCCAAGTCGACCGCAGCAGAGGCGAGGTGTTCCTCCGGGTCAAAGCGTGGATCAGTGCCGCTGGCATGTGTACCTACAAGAAGCAAGTAAATGTTAGAAGCCAAACTGAATTGCATAAATGATGTAAAATACTGTAAGACATGGGATGCAGCTAACCTCGACGGCAAACAACAGCATCGCCCGTTATGGACCTACGTAAGTACATGGAAAGGCATGTTAACTACAACAGGGTTAGCATCCACTAAGCATAGCAAATGGGCAGCATCTCTAGTATATCTTCATTGCGCAGAGTAGCACGGTAGCAAAGGGACAGATTAAAAAATGGATACAACTGTTAATTGCAATAGGCTCAACAGCATCCTAAGTCATGTTTTGTAAGTTTGTAGCTGCTATTGGTGAAATTGAGCTGGACAGTTCATACTTGAGCATCACACAGTGTGCATTACTGGAAATAACAAGGCACGTTTAACTACAACCAACCTAGTATAGCCATTGAAACTTGTACTAATAAAAATGCAATTGGCAGAGTTAAACATCGCAAGGCAGGTGCTGCCAGAGCAGAGAATGGCCCAGTTGTCTATAAAAAGGTAGGGAAAATAGCCAAGACGTGTTAGGCATGTTTACTACAACATGCTTAATACATCAACCGTACAAAACATAGTCATTACAACTGGTATTGGTAAGATTGAACTGGTGATTTCATACTTGGTAAGTCCTGAGAGGTAGTTGCTGGGGCACTTCATCTTGGCCAGAGCCCGCCCAAAGTCAGCGGCATCGAAGGCGAGGTGTTCCTCCAGGTCGAAGAGTGGATCAGTGCCACTGACATGTGTACCTACAGGCAACCAGTAAATGTTAGAAGTTAAACTGCAATTGCACAAATGATGTAAAATACTGTAAGACATGGGATGCATCTAACCTCGATGGCAAACAACAGCATCGCCCGTTATGGGCCTGCGTAAGTACATGGAAAGGCATGTTAACTACAACAGGGTTAGCATCCACCAAAACTAGCAAATGGGCAGCATCTCTAGTGATATCTTCATCGCGGAGAGTACCACGGTAGCAAAGGGACAGAATAAAAAATGGATACATCTGTTAATTACAAAAGGCTTAGCAGCATCCTAAGTCATGTATTTTAAGTTTGTTGCTGGTATTGGTGAAATTGAGCTAGACAGTTAATACTTGAACATCACACAGTGTGCAGTACTGAAATAAACAAGGCACGAACATGCTTAATACATCAACCGTACAAAACATAGCCATTGCAAGTGGTATTGGTAAGATTGAGCTGGTCAGATCATACTTGGTAAGTCCTGGGGGTAGTCGCTGGGGCACTTCATCTAGGTCAGAGCCTGCACCAAGTCGGCGGCGGCGGAGGCGAGGTGTTCCTTCGGGTCAACACACATAGCGGCCATCGCGCCATCGACCGCTGATATGTCTCAAATGTATCTATAGTTTTTGCTTGTTCCATGCTGTTATATTATCATTCTTGGATGTTTACAATCATTTTATAGCAACTTTATGTCATTTTTTGGGACTAACCTATTGACATAGTGCCCAGTGCCAGTTGCTGTTTTTTGCTTGTTTTTTACTTCGCAAAATATCAGTACCAAACAGAGTACAAATGCAGCAAAACTTTTTGGAGATTTTTTTCTAGACCAGAAGACACCCAGTGGGCCAAAGAAGTACCAGAGGGGAGGCCCGAGGTGAGCACAAGACACCTGGGCGTGCCAGGAGGCCCAGGCCCGCCCAGGTGGGTTGTGCCCACCTCGGTGACCTCCCGCACCGCCTCTTCGTCCTATAAATTCCCAAATATTCCAAAAACCTTAGGGGATTCGACAAAACACAATTCCAGTCGTCGCAAGTTCTAGAACCACGAGATCCAATCTAGACACCATCACGAAGGGGTTCATCATCCTCATTGGTGCCTCTCTGATGATGCGTGAGTAGTTCACCATAGACCTAAGGGTCCGTAGGTAGTAGCTAGATGGCTTCTTCTTTCTTTTTGATTCTCAATACAATGGTCTCTTGGAGATCTATTTGATGTAACTCTTTTTTGCGGTGTGTTTGTTGGGATCCGATGAACTTTGAGTTTATGATCAGACCTATATCCATGAATATTATTTGAGTCTTTTTTGATCTCTTATATGCTAGCCTCGTATTTCTTCTTCGAATCTTTGGTTTAGTTATGCCAACTAGATCAATTTTTCTTGCCATGGGAAGAGGTGCTTTGTGATGGGTTCGATCTTGCGGTGTTCTTTCCCAGTGACAAAAGGGGCAGCAAGACACGCATGTATCGTTGCTATTAAGGATAACAAGATGGGGGCTATTCCTACATGAATAGATCTCGTCTTCATCATGTCATCGTTCTTATTGCATTACTCCGTTTCTCCTTGAACTTAATACACTACATGCATGCTGGATAGCGGTCGATGTGTGGAGTAATAGTAGTAGATGCAGGCAGGAGTTGGTCTACTAATCTTGGACGTGATGCCTATATATTGATCAATACCTTGGATATCGTCATAATTATTCGATCTTCTATCAATTGCCCAACAGTAATTTGTTTACCCACCATATGCTATTTTCTCGAGAGAAGACACTAGTGAAATCTACAACCCCGGGTCTATTCTTTATCATATTTGCTTTCTGGTCTATTTTTATTAGCTTTTATTTTCAGATCTATTGTTCCAAAAACCCAAAAATACCTTGCTGCACTTTTTTATTACTTATTTTATTTTGCGTTTTATCGATAGCTATTTATCCAATCTACCACAAATTTATCTATCTTTTTACCATGGAGGGATTGACAACCCCTCTTACGCGTTGGGTTGCAAGTATTTGTTCTTTGTGTGCAGGTACCATTTACATAGTGTTGCTTGGTTCTCCTACTGGATTGATACCTTGGTTTCATAACTGAGGGAAATACCTATCGTAGTTGTACTACATCATCCCTTTCTCTTTGGGGAAATACCGACGCAGTCTCAAGCGACATCAAAAGAAATTTCTGGCGCCGTTGTCGGGGAGACATCATCAACATCTATCAGGTTCCTAATCACAAATCTCATCTCCTTGCAATTTACATTATTTTCCATTTGCCTCTCGTTTTCATCTCCCCCACTTCACAAATTTTTTCCGTTTTATCCGCCCTCTTTTTCGTTCGCCGTTTTCTCGTTAGATCTCTTATTTTCTTGAACTTGTCATCATGAGTGATTTTGGTATGGCAGAAACATATGATGGCCTAACTTCTAAAATTGGACGATCTGGCAATCTGGAAGCTAAAACTTTTGTTTTGCGGCAAGGGAACTTTATGGGAAAAGAACATATCCAAGATTTTTTCAATTGTGTTGAAAATTTGACGCTTGATGATACTCCTATACTTAAAAGAACTAAATCCTATGCGGAGGCTATTTCAACACTAGTTCTGAAACTTGAAAATAGATTTATCCGTACCCACCGTACCTTGCAAAGATTGTTTTATGAGCTACCCTTTATAAAGGATCCTAAAGCTAAAAAGTTAGCTACCCTTATTCTTATGAATGAATTTGACTACATAGTACGGGAAGCTAGGGAATTTTTTGATTTTGATGGCATGAACCATGAAAAACCAGTGATAAATGAGATCCTTTATAATAGTGATTATATTTTGAGACATTTTCTTGGAAATAATCAATTTTTTTATGAGAATCTTAAAAAGGAAATCCCCGTCTTAGATATAATCCAACAAGTTTTCAATGATGTTAATCAACATTATTCTTGGATTGTTGCCGGAAATCAAAGGGGATACATAGATGGGCAACTTGATAATGCTAAAATTTATATGGATAATGTGTTTCAAGTTATTTTTGCAAAACCTCCTTACAAGAACACATCTACGGAAAATAAGAAGAAAGTTGACAATACTTAAATCTTTGCGTTATGCCTAGCTAGGGGCATAAAACGATAGCGCTTGTTGGGGGGCAACCCAATGAATAAAATTTATTTTTGCCTTTTTCTTTCTGTTGTTGAGTGTTCACACAATTATACCTCTGTTATGATTGTGTGTTTATGTTTTAATTAGTATTTGTGCCAAGTAAGGCCTTTGGGATAGGTTTGGTGATAGTTGATTTGATCCTGTTGAAAAACAGAAACTTTTGCGTCTAGTAACAGAATTGTTTAAATTCACAGAAGTGACAAAATATTCTGAATTTTTTAAAACATATTGATATACAAATTTCCTCTGTTGTCCTATTTTTTCAGAATTTTTGGAGCTAGGTAAGTATGGGGAAAAATTCACATCTTTACAGACTATTCTGTTTTTGACAGATTCTGTTTCTTTGCATTGTGTGCTTATTTTGATGAATCTATGGATTGTATCGGGTGGTATAAGCCATGTAAAAGTTAGAATACAGTTGATATAATGCAATAAAAAATTGAATGGGTTTGCAACAGTACTTAAAGTAAAGATTGGTTTTCTTATATTAACGGATCTCACGAAGGTTTTGTTAAGTTTTGTGTGATTGAAGTTTTCAAGTTTTGGGTGAGATCGCGATGGATGAAGGAATAAGGAGTGAAAAGAGTCTAAGCTTGGGGATGCCCATGGCACACAAAGTTAATATTCAAGGAGAACCAAGCAACTAAGCTTGGGGATGCCCCGGAAGGCATCCCCTCTTTCTTGTAACGACCATCAGTATTTTACTTGGAGCTATATTTTTATTCGTCACATATCATGAGTTTTGCTTGGAGAATCTTGTATTATATGAGTATTTGCTTGTTTTGCTTTTTATTTTGTCACAAGTATCCTTGCTGGACACACCTACTTGAGAGAGCCAAAATTATGCTATGATTTGGTAGAATTGCTCTTTATGCTTCACTTAAAGTTTTTTAGCTATGGAATTGCTCTAGTGCTTCACTTATATCTTTTTGAGCACGGTGTGTTTTAACAATTTTTTAAGAAATGCTCTCATGCTTCACTTAGATTAATTTTAGAGTTAGTAAATTTTTGAAGAAATTCTCTCATGCTTCACTTATATTATTTTGAGAGACAATTTTTTTTATGCTCATGTTCTTCACTTAGATTTGTTTGAGCTTGTCAAAAGCAATTACAATATATGAAACTATTCCCAAAGAGATAGATATTCAAGAGGGATATAATAAAAACTTTCATGAAGATCATTGGACAAAATAAACTTGATTCTTTGTAATAGTTTTGAGATATGATGATAGTGATATGTGAGTCATGTTGGTGAGTAATTATGCTTTAGTAAGAATATTGGTGTTAAGGTTTGTGATTCCCTATGCAAGCATGAAAGTCAATAGTTATGCAATGAAATTACATCCTACTTGTGGTGCATTATTTGGTGTTAGTTATGCTTAATGCTTGCTTATGTGATTTTTTGTTTCTTGGTTGGTTGCTTCTCAATCTTTTTGCTAGCCTCCACTTGTACTAAGTATAAATACTACTTTAGCATACAAAACCTTTAAACCCAGTTCTGACATATGAGTCCACCATACCTACCTATATGCGGTATTTCTGTGCCGTTCTAAGCAAATTTGTATGTGCCATCTCTAATTATCAAAATAAATTTCCTTTTTGTGTGCTCGTACCGCTCATGAAGCGGCAGGTGGTGGCCAATATTTTCCATCCTAGATGTGTTATTCTCAAGATGAGTGTTTATTCACTTGTCATTGCATGAGAGTACAGCGGTAATAGGGATGCCCAGTCCCAAAATGAAAAAGAAATTTACTTTATGTTGTCAAATAATAAATTCCTTGGAAAGTGTTGGTATGGACGATACCCGTGGATACGGCTATCCGTGGAGTGTGAAAGTATGGTGGAAAAAGGAATAAACTTTATTTTCTGTTTGGGAACCGCCTATGATATATCTAGCATGGAAAGTGTTGGGAATTACTCAGTCATTTTCGTTCACGGGAAAAGTATGCCTCTCAAAATAAAATTATCTCTCAATTTAAGCTTTGAGCTCTGGCACCTCTACAAATCCCTACTTCCCTCTGCGAAGGGCCTATCTATTTACTTTATGCAATTTTTATTTTTATTTGAGTCTCCATCTTCTCTTATAAAGCACCAACTAAGGGGCACTATGATCATACTTGAGCATTGGATGTAGCTAATATGTGAGTGTGTTTCATGAATGGATCAATGATTGAGCATAATGGACTAGGGACAAGTTTCTTTATTGTTGATATTTTGAAAGACATGGTTGCTTGTTGATATTCTTGAGTATTGAAATCTTCATGTCAACACTAGACAATTGCTTTGAACCATATAAAAGTCCAAATGTCCATGCTACAAAAGAAAAGAATATGTGATGAACATGTTAGGCAGCATTCCACATCAAAAATTCTGTTTTTATCATTTACCTACTCGAGGATGAGTAGGAATTAAGCTTGGGGATGTTGATACGTCTCCAACGTATCTATAATTTTTGCTTGTTCCATGCTGTTATATTATCATTTTTGGATGTTTTACAATCATTTTATAGCAACTTTATATAATTTTTTGGGACTAACCTATTGACATAGTGCCCAGTGCTAGTTGCTATTTTTTGCTTGTTTTTTACTTTGCAGAATCAGTACCAAACGAAGTCCAAATGCAGAGAGACTTTTTGGAGATTTTTTCTGGACCAGAAGACACCAAGTGGGCCAAAGAAGTACCAGAGGGGAGGCCTGAGGTGAGCACAAGACACCTGGGCACACCAGGAGGGCCAGGCGCGCCCAGGTGGGTTTTGCCCACCTCGGTGACCTCCCACATCGCCTCTTCGCCCTATAAATTCCCGAATATTCCAAAAACCCTAGGGGAGTCGATGAAACACTATTCCAGCCACCGCAAGTTCCAGAACCACAAGATCCAATCTAGACACCTTCACGGAGTGGTTCATCATCTTCATTGGTGCCTCTCCGATGATGTGTGAGTAGTTCACCATAGACCTAAGGGTCCGTAGGCAGTGCTAGATGGCTTCTTCTCTCTTTTTGATTCTCAATACAATGGTCTCTTGGAGATCTATTTGATGTAACTCTTTTTTGCGGTGTGTTTGTTGGGATCCGATGAACTTTGAGTTTATGATCAGATCAATATCCATGAATATTATTTGAATCTTCTTTCGATCTCTTATATGCATGATTATTTATAGCCTCGTTTTTCTTCTTTGAATCTTTGGTTTAGGTAGGCCAACTAGATCGATTTTTCTTGCCATGGGAAGAAGTGCTTTGTGATGGGTTCGATCTTGCAGTGTTCTTTCCCAGTGACAGAAGGGGCAGCAAGACACGCATGTATCATTGCTATAAAGGATAACAAGATGGGGGCTATTCCTACATAAATAGATCTCATCTACATCATGTCATCGTTCTTATTGCATTACTCCGTTTCTCTATGAACTTAATACACTACATGCATGCTGGATAGCGGTCGATGTGTGGAGTAATAGTAGTAGATGCAGGCAGGAGTCGGTCTACTAATCTTGGACGTGATGCCTATATATTGATCATTGCCTTGGATATCATCATAATTATTCAATCTTCTATCAATTGCCCAACAGTAATTTGTTTACCCACCGTATGCTATTTTCTCGAGAGAAGCCACTAGTGAAACCTACGGCCCCCGGGTCTATTCTTTATCATATTTGCTTTGAGATCTATTTTTATAAGCTTTTATTTTCAGATCTATTATTCTAAAAACCCAAAAATACCTTGCTGCACTTTTTTATTACTTATTTTATTTCACATTTTATCGAGAGCTATTTATCCAATCTACCATAAATTTATCTATCTTTTTACCGTGGAGGGATTGACAACCCCTCTTACGCGTTGGGTTGCAAGTATTTGTTCTTTGTGTGTAGGTACCGTTTACATAGTGTTGCTTGGTTCTCCTACTAGATTGATACCTTGTTTTCATAATTGAGGGAAATACCTACTGTAGCTATACTGCATCATCCTTCCTCTTTGGGGAAATACCGACGTAGTCTCAAGCAACATCAACCGCCATCAGCTCCTCGACCTCGACGTGATATGTGGTTGGGCTTGCGCAGTGATGCTCTGGAGGTAGGGCGGTGGGGATTTGGAGGCATGAGGATGTTTCGCAGGCGCCATTTAAGGAATCATGCCAGGGCCATGATAGAGACCAATGGGTTACCTGATTGGATCGACGATGCTCGGGCAGAACGTAGATGTGGTTTAAGTTGTGGTTGCGTCGGCAGTGGTTTGAGCTGCCGGGAGAGTGGAGGGTGGGGGGCAGCGGTGTGGGGGAGATACTGCAGAAATTTGATGGGTGGGGATGTGGTGGGAGGAATAAATTCTAAAATCGCGCGCCTAATGAAAATTTCGCCGCGAAACTTGAAACTTGGGCGGGGGAAACACACAACGCACACGAAGCGCGTAAAATACTCATGTGCGAGAAAAGAGAAAATTGGCAGATCCCATCTCCAAAAAAATGTACACGTGTAGTTAATTTTTTGGGTCAATGGTACGCTTGCTTTATTAGGAAACATCGCACATGTAACTGACTTATGGATCATTAACGCAAAAAAAATGCACACGGGTATACCATAGAAACCATGTGTTTTGTGATCTAATAATTCTTATATCTATCAGCATCTCTAGCCGCACCTAATTTAAAAATCTCTTTCATTGTAGGGCGATTATTCAATGTACATGAACAAGGCAAAGGTGACACCCGACGAACAATCATCGATTTATGAAATGCAATCAAGTTTTAACCTGTCTCGCTCGCATAGCCAGATTTTATCCTATGCAACAAGAGAGAAGCTTGCTGCCATCCGCTAGTGTGCGGCCAACTCGTGCGATGAGGTGGGACTAAAAACCAGCTGTGGCCAGCTCTAATCTCCGGTGGCTTCTGGTGGCTGCGGGCGGACATTTCGGGAGTATTTAGGGCCGGGGTGCGGCTACAAAACTTTAGCGAATACATGCTAATCGACACTCAAATCCCTCAAAGGATGCGCTTACCGACATTGTACGTTAATAATAGATAGTACCAACTTAAAGTACTACTAGTAATTTGCTCTAAAACTAGTATGTATGTAGTACTAGTAGATGCTCGTAATTAATTATACAAACTTACGGGCGACACATGCACTAAGTACTTCTCACATGCTTGCATCAGGGCATGCTGGCCAGACGCCGTCGTTCTCCTTCCCGGCCTTGTCGGCAGCAGCCCACCATGCTTCGATCTCCGCTGAGCTCTCCTCAGCACGACGTGCGGCCTCTTCTTTCTTGCGGTGGCGGGACTCTCTTTTCTTGACTGCTTTCTGCCTTTTCCGCTCCTTCTGTGCAGCTTTGGCTGCCTCTAGATCCACCGCCCATTCGGCCATGGCAGCATCAAAGTCCGCCCAGTTACTTGTGCTGCCGCAGGTGGCGATGAACTCGGCGTGGCGGGATGCCATCGCTTCCTTACCATGTGTGCGGTCACGGGCGGTGAGGAACTCGGCGCGGCGGTATTCCATCGCTTCCTTACCAGTTACCGTGCGCCGCGGTGCCATGAACGACGCTTGGAGAGAGCTCTAGGACGGAGTGGCCGGATAGCCGTACAATGTGGTGGTTGTTAAGAGCTCAACGACAAACGACGAAGGAAATTTGGCTTCCCTTACAATCTTGCTCATTTATTATCGCACATGGTTCATCTCTGTCGCCTCCAGAAATAGTGTGCGTTGAGCTTATTGTGTGTTGCGTTATGATTGGCCGGAACCCCAGCCACGCGGATCGCGCGTGTGCACTGTAGGATGCACCATGATCGAACGGCAAGCCATGTCCCTCACACCCGTGCAGCTGTAGCTGGATTGGATTTATATGCACTAAATGCCTAGAAAATGCACATAATCCCCTAAATATGGTAAATGAGCCCGAAAAAGTGCCAAATTTAAACATGGTGATTTGCAGGGTGTATGTTCATCGTAGAAAAAAACTCAAGGACAAAGAACGAAGGAAATTTGGATTCCCCTTCAATCTTGGTGATTTCCCCCTTGAAACTATGAAACTTCCTCGGTGATGGTTCGATTTATGAAGGGCGTGCATGATGACATAAGCCAAACCTTCTCAATTTTTTACCAGGGCATGGTGAGGCCATACCATGGCACCATGCCAGGCATCATGTTTTTTAAGCATTTATTTCATTTTTCTATAGTTGAAAAACCAATAAACAAACGTTTGTGGTTGACTATTGCCACACATTTCATCAAATCTCTGCCCATTCCTTGTAAAAGGCATGAGAATTTACTAAATAGCACGAGCATGGTTTTTCCAGACCATTCTTGTGCACCTTTTCATGCATCGATTGTTTGAATTTGAATTATGTGCATTAATGCCTAGAAAATGCACATAATCCCCTAAATATGGTAAATGAACCCGAAAAAGTGCCAAATTTGAACACGTGTGTATGTTCATCGAAGAAAAAAAAACCCATGGACAAAGGACGAAGGAAATTTGGATTCCCCTTCAATCTTGGTAATTTCCCCCTCGAAACCATGAAACTTCCTCGGTGATGGTTCGATTTATAAAGGGCGTGCATGATGACATAAGCCAAACCTTCTCAAATTTTTACCAGGGCACGGGGAGGCCATACCATGGCACCATGCCAGGCGTCATGTTTTTCAAGCATGTATTACATTTTTCTATAGTTGAAAAACCAATAAACGACACATTTATGGTTGACTATTGCCACACATTCCCTTGAAATCTCTGCCCATTCCTTGTAAAAGGCATGAGAATTTACTAAATAGCACGATCATGGTTTTCCAGACCGTTCTTGTGCACCTTTTCATGCACCGATTTTTCGAATTTGAATTATGTGCATTAATGCCTAGAAAATGCACATAATCCCCTAAATATGGTAAACGAGCCCGGAAAAATGCCAAATTTGAACACGTTGCATTGGAGGGGGTATGTCGATCATAGAAAAAAAACTAAATGACAAACTAGGAACAAAATTTGGATTACCCTTCAATCTCGGTGATCTACTATTGCACACGATTCATCTCTGTTGCCTCTGCGAACCGTGTGTGTTCACCCACACATGCAAAAGGAAAAAGAAAACCCTCGCCCCCCCTGCCCACTTCGTCCCCACCCAGTCACCGCGGACTCCTCTACACCTCGTCAACTTCTATCACGGCGGCCACTCTAAGCTCGATGGCTGTCGTCGGCGGGCGAAGGTCGCGCTCCAAACGGCATGGGATTATGCCCCTAACAATTGCCTCCGCCTATCTGCACCGACTTGCACCGACATTCTAGACTCTGGTCGATTAGTGTTTTCTGCGGGATTGGGCCAGGGATTTTTTCTCATGGAGAAAGTAATAAATTTAGTGAAATATTCACTCATCGCTTATTGCAGTCCGTCCGTCGCTGTTAATCAACCGGCGGAAATCGTTGTGGATTCATTTTTCTTCTAGCTGATTTGAGGGTTTTCATTCATGTGTCCACAGTGCGAGCACAAATCGGGCAAGTGTGGTCGCGGCCAGTCGGAAACAAAGTTCTATCTCACCATTCTGGATGACTTTAGGGAGTGCTCGGTGTCGGTGTCAAAACCGACGGATCTCGGGTAGGGGGTCCCGAACTGTGCGCTAGAGGATCAATGGTAACAAGGGACGATGGGGACACGATGTTTACCCAGGTTCGGGCCCTCTTAAAGGAGGTAAAACCCTACGTCCTGCTTGATTATATTTGATGAGTATAGGGGATACAAGAGTTGATCTACCTCGAGATCGTAATGGCTAAACCCTAGCTGTCTAGCCTATGAGAATTCTGATCCTCTCTACGGACTAAACCCTCTGGTTTATATACACACCGGAGGGATCTAGGGTTGTACAGAGTCGGTTTGCAGAAGAAGGAAATAACATATCCAGACACCAAACTTGTTGTCCACGCATATAGGAGTCCCACCCGGACACGGGGGATATAGTCTTTAGTTTTATCTTCACGGCCCATCAGCCCGGCCCATATCAAATAGTCCGGACACCCGAGGGCCTCCTAATCTAGGACTCCCTCAGTAGCCCCTGAACCAGTCTCCGATGACGATGTGTTCAGCGCGTGGATTATCTTCGGCATCGCAAGGCGGTTTCCTTCTCCTGAATACTTTAAGTTAGATTCTTGCACAAAGGAACTATATATGGCTCTGCATAACCAATACAACCCTTAGCTGCGAAGATAAGATGTCAGAATAGGAACAATGTCTTTTACTGACAACTTTTTCGGCGAAGCGTCACACTTGACCCTTCAACATTTTGAACCGTTTTCATGCCTCCCGTTTCGAGTTTCGAGGCTTAGCTTTCATTGGCGCATCTTGTCAAAGAAGATATCATGCCCGCCCATTACGGGATTCACATAAATGTGGTTTGGGTAATCTAACCGCGCCGTTCGCATGACCTCTTTGGGAACAGGCGAGTTTTAAGGCTTGAGAGGGGGGCGTTTGGTATTTCACTGCCTATAAGAGGGTTAAGATTCCTCCTTTTTCCCCCACGCCTTCTTCTAGCTCCTGCCTTCCCACCTTCGAGCTCCAGCGCCCAAAACTTTAATCTTTCCCACCGCCACCACCCTCCCCAGCCATGGCTGGATCCAGTTCCAAGGGCAAGTGGGAGGCCTCCTCCGTCACTGAGAAGGACATCAAGGAGCTCCGGAGCGCGGGATATCTATCCGCGGATATCGCGCACAGGCTCCCTGATAAGGATCAGGTCATCCCCACTCCGGAGCCCGGCGAGAGGGTTGTATTCATTCCCCATTTCCTCCGAGGTCTAGGGTTTCCCCTCCATCCCTTCGTCCGGGGCCTCATGTTCTACTACGGGCTAGATTTCCATGATCTAGCCCCAAATTCCTTCCTCCACATCTCAGCGTTCATTATCATGTGCGAGGCTCTCCTCCGCATCCCACCACACTTCGGCCTATGGCTTAAGGTTTTCAGTCTGAAGCCGAAGGTGGTCGATGGCCAGCATGTGGATTGCGGCGGGGCCATGGTAAGCAAGCTCCCCAATGCCGTCTGGCCCAAAGGGGCGTTTGTGGAGACGGTCAAGGTGTGGCAGCAGGAGTGGTTTTACATCACCGAACCCCGCAACGCCAACTGGGTGGCCACACCTGACTTCAGATCCGGACCCCCCACGAGGCTCACCTCCTGGACCGCCAAAGGCGTTGATTGGGGGTCCACAGCGGAGGTGCGAATGCTGCAAACACGCATCACCAACATGATAGGAAAAACGCCGGTCTCACAAACGTAATTCAGGTGATGCTCTTCCGTCGCACTCTTCCTTGCCAACTCCGGGCCTCTCACATGTGGGAGTTCAATCCGGAGGAGCCACGGACCATGAAGCACTTCTTTGGCACAACGCACGAAGAAATTTGGAAGCAGCTCTTCAAGGCCCAAAAAACGTGGCCGAAGAGGACTGAGGACATCGGACTCGACATCGAGAACCCGGCCTCACCGGTGAGCATAACCTTTCTAAACACTTATCCGGTCAGTAGTTTGAATATAATGTAAGTCATATTGCCTACCTTCCGGACAGGGATGAACGGAAAAGGCGGAGCAGATCAACTATCTGGCACCGCTGTCTGAGAACCCAGCCACACCCCAGCTAACAGATATGCTGGTCCCGGCGCCGTATCAGGCGCCGGAGAAGAAGGTCAAGAAGACGAAGGGCAAGGAGGCCAAGGGCGGCCCCCGCCATAAGGGTCCTGCGGACACAGTATCCGGAGAGACTGAAGCCCTCTCTTCCCGTGACGGAGATGAGGAAGAAGAGGAGGAGGAAGTGGAAAGCGACTCCCCTCGTAGGGGGAGGAAAAAGAAGAGGGCGGCCTCCGAAGACCCGAAGGGGGAGGCACCCAAAAGAGGGAAGATGACCCTCCTGGACAGTTCGCACTCGAATTCCGAACTAGTCTCCAAAAAACCTCCCAGGGTGAAGCCCCTGGCCAAATCATAAGTATTCATGGACTTACCAGTTCATCATTTCGGTTTTCCTATTTCCATTATATAAGCCATTTGTTGTGTGCCTTTCAGCCCTCCACGCGAGCTTCCGAACACTCCGTTATCGGAGGGGAACTCTCTGCCACCCGAGATGGCAGAGAGCGAGACGCCGCCACGAGCCCCCTCACCTATCACCATGGATGACACCGAGGTGTTATCCCGAAGGACCTCTCCTGGCCACGGAGGGGCGGGCGAGGCTGTAAAAAAAGCGCCCGAGGTTAATACCTCGGTCGCCGAAGACATAGGGGAGGCGACCCCTATGACAACCGACGGTGGGGACCCTCAACAATCCGGGCCCCAGCCGGACACCATTCCGGAGACCAATGCGGCTCCGGGATCAGGTGAGCTACCCCCTTCAAAAGAGGGGGGAGGACCATCAGCTCCTTCGGCGACCTCTGCTAATCCGGAGGCGCCGAACGCTCTAGCGAAAGCACTGCAACGTGCTTCCATCATGGAGGAGCACCGCACCTTGATGGGTGCAGTGATGGAAAAGGTTCAGTCCGTAAAAAGCGGACTGAACGAAGCCTTCGCCAGCCTACTGACAGGCTTTGAGGTATGCGACGTAACATCCTAAACATTTTTGTTTCATTTAGAGGAATATACCTGTACACAGACAGTAGCCCCTGAGGTTCTGTTCGGTTTGAAAAGAACCGAACAAAGGATCCACATAGTACTCGGGCGTGTTATCATACTACTCTGCTATTGCAACAGGCTTCCCTGTTGGCGACCACGGCCCAGGCCGCAGAAGTTTCCGAACTCAATCAGAAGCTTGAAGCGGCCAATGAAGAGCTCGACTGCATCAACAAGCGGTTCGATGAGACGCAAGGTATGTGCATGATGAAAAAAATCATTTTCATGTCAAAAGTGATATGTATGTTGAGAGGTTAACTCAGAGGATGCTTTGATTATGAGCATAGTTGGCACAGCCGAGGTCAAGACCCTCAAAGGCGCCCTCGCCCAGGCCAAGAAGGAAGCCGAGGCGAGCAAGGCAGCCACTGATAAAGCGGCTGCTGAACTAGAAGCCGAACAAGCTGGCCGCTGCCAACACGAAGCTCGGGTGGCCGAAGTCGAGCAGGAGCTGAAGGATGCCATCAGCCAATGCAAGACATTGGAGCAGAAGACTTCGGCCCAGTCATCCGAGCTTGCGAAGGCTCTCCATGATGCCAAAGAGGTGCGGAGCGAGTCCCGGAGTGCTCGCGAAGAGATCCGTCAAGCGAAGCAGATAGCGGCTGGTAAGGCCTTTCCTTTGCAGAGTATTTTTGGAGGTCAAAGATATGCTTTGCTCACTCGAGTGTGGAGTTCCCCAGACGCGTTTGCAGATCTCCCGAGGAGTGCCGGTGATGCTGCACATTTCTTTCGAGCCCAGGAGGGGAACTCATCCGAGAAGTTGTTCTGGTCGCAGTTTCTTGCACCGGAGCACCCGGTGCTCCTGAACGACCAGATGAAGCAGCTGATGGAGCTACATAGGGTGTCCGGTTTGGCCATGAAGGATCTAATAATCCAACTTTGGCCTGCCGAACCAATTCCCAGTAGCTACTTCAGTTTGGTGAAGCGGCTCGTCGATGCGCTGCCTCGGATTGATGCTGTGAAGTGTTCGGCCTGCATAGAAGGTGCCCGGATGGCATTTGCCTGCGTTAAGATGCAATGGGCAAAGATGAAGGCCACCAATGTGGCGACCATAGGCCCGCCCGAAGGCAAAGATCATCGGAGGCCGGAGAGATATTTCGATGACGTCCTGGCATGGGCCTGAATAGTAGAGGGCCAGTGTTCTAAGGACGTCATATTTGAGTAGATGTATTCGGGTTGTAAAAACTATGTTATGAACCCATGCTTGTAATATATCTGTTTATTGCGCCTTTTTGTTTCAAGCAATGTTTTCCTCCTATGCGGCCGTTTATTTTTGAAAGTTGCCAGTCATCGGCTTCAGCCCCCACGTAGATGCTACGGGGGTGTTCGTAGTGACGCGTGACCACACTTTATCCAAAGTCTTGGTCCGTAAAGGAGGTGTCCGCGAGGTGAACCAGGCAATCAGACTATGCGGCTTTATTACTTTCACTTAGCCATAGGAGTTTGATGGTGGGGCTAAGTACTAGCCCCTTGTGCGTGTGTGGCAATCCGGGCTGAATAGCCATTTCCACGCAGCTTGGACGAAGACCAGCCCCTCGTATAACACGGTGTAAATCGCTAACGATTGTAGTATAAAACTA
The DNA here is from genome assembly GCA_011799875.1 of Thinopyrum elongatum. NCBI lineage: Eukaryota > Viridiplantae > Streptophyta > Magnoliopsida > Poales > Poaceae > Thinopyrum > Thinopyrum elongatum. Next base: position 263,497,729 of record CM022303.1, read on the forward strand.
AGTCACCGAATCGCCGACCAGCTCTCGCTTTATCATGACAGTCAGTTTTCGGCTTTCTCTACTGAGGTATTTGACCGGACAAACCAGAAATACAATCGCAGTAGTTCTCCCTTTACTACCTTAGCCGAACGAGCGGAACATAAGGTGGTAAGCACAGGAGCCGGGTAACCCAACTATAGACCAAAGACATGATTCAGAGCCGATGCATATAATGCAATATTCGGGGCGCCGAAGAACACCCCATAGTAGTTCGGCCTTTAAAATGTGCCGGGCTGGATACAGCCCCCGGTGTTTAAGACCGGACTAAGGCACGTGTGGCAGTCGGGCGTAGGGAGGGAAGACAGATAATAATATAAAATAGATGAGTACCAAACAAAAGTGGTGATCAACTACTTCCTTTATGCCCTTATTAATGCGTTGAGATGTGTCATTATAGATAATGCCCGAAGGACAAGGCCATTTTACATGCCGAAAGTTTACACAAGGGAAAGGTTTATACAGGGCTTTTCTGAGAAAATAGTGGCTTGAAGGTCCTAATGATGCCCTGTTGTACGTCTGCGCCATTTCTCCTTGGTTGGAAATCCTTTGAGAGGAGGAGTCGATGGTCGTCTATAAGAAAGGGGAACCTAGAAAGGAGTCCCTGTACAACCGTAGAGTAGGTAGGTTTTTAATGAACCTGTGGTAAAAGAGAAAGAAAAGAAAAAAGAAAGTTAAGGTCCGAATAGGGTCAAGGGGTACTATAGACCTGTTCCGCAGTATGCCTCCGGTGCTGCCCAAGGTATTTTAAGTGCGTAATTATGCACGCGCGGTACGTGTGCCGCAACCTTATGGGGCGATCGGTGGAGGCCGAACAGCTATTCAAGCTCCAGATTTGCCGACCTGTCATGCTGTAATGTTGATCGGACTCGCTTGGCAGTGTCATGGGTCATGATGACCGATGAGCTGTTGAGGCTGTTCTGTACCTCAGCTGCTAGGGCCGCAGTGTGCTCCTCAGTACGAAGGGAGCGCTCCATATTTCCATTGACTGTGATGACGCCGCGCGGTCCGGGCATTTTGAGCTTCAAATAAGCATAGTGTGGGACTGCATTAAAGCGGGTGAAAGCAGTTCGTCCAAGCAATGCATGATAACCACTGCGGAAAGGGACGATATCGAAGATCAATTCTTCACTTCAAAAGTTATCTGGAGAGCTGAATACCACTTCCAGTGTTAAGGAACCCGTGCAGCAGGCCTCTACGCCAGGTATCACTCCTTTATAGGTAGTGTTGCTGGGCTTGATTCTTGACGGGTCAATACCCATCTTACGGACAGTGTCTTGGTAAATCAAGTTGAGACTGCTGCCGCCGTCCATAAGGACTCTAGTGAGATGGTATCCGTCGATGATGGGATCGAGTACCAGGGCCGCCAAACCTCCGTGACGGATACTGGTTGGGTGGTCCCTGCAATCGAAGGTGATTGGACAAGCCGACCAAGGGTTGAATTTTGGGGCGACAGGCTCTATGGCGTAGATGTCCCTCAATGCGCGCTTGTGCTCCCTCTTGGGGATATGCGTGACATATATCATGTACACTGTTTTCACCTCAGGGGGAAACTTCTTTTGTCCCCCGGTGTTCGGAGGGCGGGGTTCATCGTCATCCTCGCTTTGAGGTCCTTTCCCCTTATGTTCGGTATTTAATTTACCGGCCTGTTTAAAAACCCAGCAGTTTCTGTTGGTGTGGTTGGCAGGTTTGTCAGGGGTGCCATGGATTTGACAGGGCCTATCCAGTATTTTATCCAAGTTGGACGAGCCATCTCTATTTCCTTTGAACGGCTTCTTCCGCTAACCGGGTTTAGAGCCACTGAATCCGGCGTTGACCGCCGTATCCTCGGTTTCTTCATTGTTGTTCCGACGCTTATTTTTGCTGCGTCGTGGCCTTCCATTGCCGTCCCTGGCCTCAGAGGTGCTAGGGTCACTGGTGCTGTTGCTTCTATGAGCCAACGAGCTATCTTCGCCCGCACAGAAGCGGGTCATGAGTGCAGTGAGAGCTGCCATAGTCTTCGGCTTTTCCTGACTGAGGTGTCAGGCGAGCCATTCGTCGTGGACGCTGTGTTTAAATGCCGCTAAGGCTTCGGCGTCCGGACAGTCGCCAATTTGGTTCTTTTTAGTTAAGAACCGAGTCCAGTGTTTGCGGGCTGACTCTCTGGGTTGCTGGACTATGTGACTCAGGTCATCAGCGTCCGGTGACCAGACATAAGTGCCCTGAAAGTTGTCCCAAAAAGCATCTTCTAAATCCTCCCAACTGCCAATGGAGTTCTCTGGGAGGCTATTCAACCAGTGCCGTGCTGGCCCTTTTAGCTTTAGAGGAAGGTATTTAATGGCGTGGAGATCATCGCCGCGAGCCATGTGAATGTGGAGAAGAAAATCCTCAATCCACACAGCGGGATCTGTCGTTCCATCATATGCCTCGATGTTTACGGGTTTAAACCCTTCCGGAAACTGGTGCTGCATTACCTCATCGGTAAAGCACATGGGGTGTGCGGCGCCTCTATATCGGGCAACATCACGACGGAGTTCGGATGACATCCATGTTCGGTTCTCGGCTCGAACTTGGTTATGCTTGTCGCGCCAGGCTTGATGGCCGTCGTCTCGTGTTGGAGCATGTCCCCTTGATCCGTAGATTGTTCTGGTCTGGCCGGCTCTATTGTCCAGGTCCTGACGTAAGTCATACGTGTAGCCCGGGGCCGCTGCCTCTTTGCAACTACGGCGAGGTGGCGAGGGCTAGTGTTCGGCATAATTAGCCGCTTTTTCACGTCCACATGGTGGTCAGTCCGGTTGATCAGCATGATTGTATCTTGACGGTATTGGCTCAAGGGCTTCGTCGTCGAATTGTGGTAGTAGCCTGCATTTTGGGTAGCTCTTTGTCGGGCGCTCGAGGCCATATTCTTCGGAGCCAGGACCTTGGTCCATCTATCGTTGAGCGTATCCTGTTCGGCTTGAAGCTATTGCTGTTTCTTTTTCAGGCTCCTCGTAGTGGCGATGAGCTGTCGCTTGAAGCGTTCTTGTTCGAGGGGTTCCTCTGGCACGATGAAATCTTCGTTACTGAGGCTAATGTCCTCCTCGGAGGCCAGTAGATAGTTACTATCTTCCGAATCCTCATGATCGACAGGTTTGTCAGAATTGACTTGTCCCTCTTCCCTATCATCCTGCTCGAACGCAGGGTTGACGGGGTCTTCGGCATTGTCCAGAGTGTCATTATCTCCGATGCCAGTGTTGCTGTCCTTCGCCCGACGTGATCGTGAGCGGCGCCGCTGACGCCGGCGCTTTGGTGGATCCACGACGGGCTTATCCTGATCTGGATCTTAAGTGCCATCGTCGTCCTCCTTCTTAGGTGTGTCCACCATGTATACATCATAGGTAGAAGTGGCCGTCCAACACCCAGTGATAGGCGGGTTTTGACCTAGTTCTGCTCTGGCATCGTCGTCCGTACCGTCGATGTCTTCGGGGCGTAGTATAGCATGTCAGTTAGATCCTCGACAGTGGCTATTAAGTGGGTGGTGGGTGGGACGTAAAATTCCCTGCTCTCAGCCCCCAGTTTAAGCTGGTCGTAGTTCGGAGATGATACTTCCGTGATGGCGAGAGATCGCATTAGGTCCAGTGTCTCGTTTAAGAGCGAAAGCCAGACGGGCGTTTGATGATGTGTGGAGCTAGGTTCGGTAATAACCACTTGACCGAGCTCAATGGACGTAGACCTTGAGAGTTCGGAGTTGATGTCCAGAGGCGAGTCCGACTCCCCGATGTCAGGAAGAGTCACGTTTGATTGCGGGTCTGCTGACAGTGTAGTCGCCTCTGGGTCTCCGGCAGGAAGCTCCGTAATGGGAGAGAGTCCGGCGGGGTTTAGCCTCCCGTCTTCGGAAAGAGTGGTCCGCCCGGGATCTAAGGCCAGGGCAGGCACGAGAGTCGATCCTTGAGCGGAATCTGACGACGGATCTGACGGGCTTCCTTCATGTGGATGAAGAGTGGCGGCCAAGGCCGAGAACCCTTCGAAGACCAAGTCTCCGTGGATATCCGCGATGTAATCCAAGCTTCCAAACCTGATCTGATGACCAGGGGCGTAGCTGTTGATCTGCTCGAGGTGACCAGTTGAATTGGCACGCAGAGCAAAGCCGCCAAACACAAAGAGTTGACCAGGGAGAAAGGTCTCCCCAGAAACAGCATCATTGCTGATGACAAGTTGAGCCATCGATCCTTTTGCTGACGACACAGTGGGACTCTCAATGAAAGCACCAATGTCGGTGTCAAAACCGGCGGATCTCGGGTAGGGGTTCCCGAACTGTGCGCTAGAGGATCAATGGTAACAAGGGATGATGGGGACACGATGTTTACCCAGGTTCGAGCCCTCTTAAAGGAGGTAAAACCCTACGTCCTGCTTGATTATATTTGATGAGTATAGGGGATACAAGAGTTGATCTACCTCGAGATCGTAATGGCTAAACCCTAGCTGTCTAGCCTATTAGAATTCTGATCCTCTCTACGGACTAAACCCTCCGGTTTATATACACACCGGATGGATCTAGGGTTGTACAGAGTTGGTTTGCAGAAGAAGGAAATAACATATCCAGACACCAAACTTGCCGTCCACGCATATAGGAGTCCCACCCGGACACGGGGGATATAGTCTTTAGTTTTATCTTCACGGCCCATCAGTCCGGCCCATATCAAATAGTCCGGACACCCGAGGACCCCCTAATCCAGGACTCCCTCACTCGGTATGTTCAATCTCACCCTACCACGATCGGCATGGCCTAAATTTGTGAACATATACCGTCTATTGCTACATTTCGAGAAAAGCTACGGTGCCACATGCAGCCTAGACATCGAAGCCGATTTTTTCCCTATATTAGGCAAATTAATGATGTATTGTTCATTTAGTTACTCTCATATTTGCATCAAGTCTTTGTTACATTATATATTTTTAAATATATATTTTTGTACTTTGCTTTCGACTATATATTGTTCTGTTCTATTAGTTACTCCCATATTTGCATCTTGCTCTATTATTTCAATATATCTAATTTATGATCTTAATTTTCATTTCAAGCAGTACATCCCTTGCTTTGCAAGAACACGAGTAGAAGGAAATCTTGGGCTTTATTTTGTTGATGACTCCATGGATGTCATATTGACAACGCATCCTGGATTTACAATGACAGTTAGCGTAAAACTTGATAAAGATGGTCACTCCTATTTTGATGCGGACCTTTGGAGAACTATATATATCTTTAACGATATGTTACAATTGGTTTTCATTCTACATTTCAACAGAAATTGCCCGCTGCAGCTGTTCTTGAATTGATTTCCCGGCGTGGTCGAATTACACTTGTGCCTGCTAATAACGCCAAAGTGATTACAAGGTACTGCATTTCCCGCATAAATGGAACCATTCAAATTAACAAGTTCTCGCTTGTCGTGGCAATGCATCCATATTGGAAAATTGGAGACACTGTTCTACTCATGCTCTACCAAGGCACAGGAGAGTTCTTCCTTTTCATTGATGAGATGCCGAGTTGCCGTGATCAAGCTGCTTCTAGCGGATAGTTGTAGTTGTTGGCCATCAGCCTCTTAAAATGTGCTAGTTGTTACTATGTTAAGTATGTAGATATGGACCATATGGTTTTTGGCCCTCAGCCTCTTAAAATGTGCTAGTTGTTACTATGTTAAGTATGTAGATATGGACCATATGGTTGTCAAAACGGTGTTATGAAGATCCTCCTTTTGTCGAATAGTGTAACCACTATATATATGTTACTCAAATGCTGTTAGCCAAGTTCTTAAATTTTCATGGAAAGTTTTAGTATCGTACACAGTTCATTCAGTTTAAGCGTGTGCCCGGTAGAGTAGAGGATGACCATGTTTTCGACGTGGCGATCAGCACCGATGTCCAGAAGGCATTTGCATATTAATTGTCCATATTGCAAATTCAGATAATATAGAGATAGGCCAGCTGAAAGGATCGAGAAGAGGGGTCTAGAGGGGGGGGGGTGATTAGACCCTCAACAAGTAAAAGTGGTAATTTTTAAGTTCTTCAAGTTAAGGTGGAGTTTTAGCATGAGTTTAAACATTCACAATACATTTCAAGCAAGCATGGCATGAGTATGAGCAGTGGAAAGAGTAAAGCATGCTAGTTGCAAGAAAGTAAAGGGATGGGATTGGAGTGAGCAAACGCAATGAACACACGGAGATTTTTGGCGTGGTTCCGATAGGTGGTGCTATCGTACATCCACGTTGATGGAGACTTCAACCCACGAAGGGTAACGGTTGCGCGAGTCCACGGATGGCTCCACCGACGAAGGGTCCACGAAGAAGAAACCTTGTCTATCCCACCATGGCCATCGCCCACGAAGGACTTACCTCACTCGGGTAGATCTTCACGAAGTAGGCGATCTCCTTGCCCTTGCAAACTTCTTGGTTCAACTCCACAATCTTGTCGGAGGCTCCCAAGTGACACCTAACCAATCTAGGAGACACCACTCTCCAAAAGGTAATAGATGTTGTGTTGATGATGAACTCCTTGCTCTTGTGCTTCAAATGATAGTCTCCCCAACACTCAACTCTCTCTCTCTCACAGATTTGGATATGGTGGAAAGATGATTTGAGTGGAAAGCAACTTGGGGAAGGCTAGAAATCAAGATTCTTGTGGTTGGATTGGAATATCTTGATCTCAACACATGAGTAGGTGGTTCTCTCTCAAAAAATGTAGGCTGGAAGTGTAGGCACGTTCTGATGGCTCTCTCACATATGGAGAAGGGGTGGAGGGGTATATATAGCCTCCACACAAAATCCAACCGTTACACACATTTGACCCAACTCGGTCAGACCGAATAGAAGAACTCGGTGAGATCGATTCAGTTCAAAATGTGAACATTAAGAATCTCGGTGGGACCTACTGGAACAACTCGTTGGGACCGATGTGCTAGGGCTAGGGCAAAACCTTATCTCGGTGAAGCCGATTGCTTGAACTCGGTGAGACCGATTTCAGCAAAGAGCAAACAGAGAGTTGGTCAAGCAAACTCGGTGTGACCGATCGCTCATTTCGGTGAGACCGAAATGTTACAAAGGGAAACAGAGAGTTTGCAGGGCCATCTCGGTGAGACCGAGATCCGCATCGGTGTGACCGAAGTGTTTGGGTTTCTGGAAGTGGCTATGTCAAATGAACTCGATGGCGCCGGATAGAACATTTCGGTGGGGCCGAGTTTGACTTTGGGTTTTGGACATATTTGGAAATGAGAAAGTGGTTGAGGGATTTGCAGCAATATCACTAAGTATTTTGAGCAAGTAGACCATTAAGCAACACCTCATCCCCTTTTAATAGTATTGGCTTTCCTATGGACTCAATGTGATCTTGGATCACTAAAATAGAAATGAAGAGTCTTGAGCTTCTGCCAATGCATGTTCCTGACACCTTGAAGTGTTCCACATCCTCTTGTCCTTTCCACGCCATTGTTGAACTTGTCTGAAATACACTAGATACAAGTATTAGTCCAACAAGAGATATGTTGACATTAATTACCAAAATCACCCAGGGAGCACTTGTGCTTTCAATCTCCCCCTTTTTGGTAATTGATGACAACATACATCAAAGCTTTTAGATTAAAGATATGCAGAGTAATGGGTAAGCTTTGGACAGACATGTATCATGCATAAGCTCCCCCTACATGTATGCAATCATGTGGAGTTGGAATATAAGAGCATGTGAATGCATAAGCATGAAAGATCAAGCAATGAGTTACATGTATCTTGGCTATATGCATCAGAGCAAATGATGTGGTAATTATCAGCCAAAATCAGAGCAACAAGAATATTAGCAATAGCTAAGATCAAACATACATGTCTTTCCCCTCTTAAAGACATGTGACTTCTCTCCTCTTTTGTCAACAAACATCTGTAGTAGAGCTTAGATGAGCTCATATGATAAGCTTTGATGGTCTCTCTCTCCCCCTTTGACATCAATTTCCAAGAAAGGCACTTCTGGAGCATGAGTCAAATAGGTGTGGTCCTTGAGAGTCACTGTAAAGCAGCCGGTAGTCTGGGATGCTGATAGAGGATAGAATCATTGAGTGGAGCTGAAGAAAATAGGCAATAAGAAATGGCAAAATATTTTCTTAGAGTTGAAATCGGTGACTCCGATTCTTTTCTTTCGGTGACGCCGAATGACAGAGTTACAAAAAGTCCATATTAGTGAGATCGAATCAGTCCATGTCGGTTGTATCAATGAACTGCTCATAAGGAGACCTTGTGTTTCGGTCTAGCCGATGGGTTTGGATCAGAGGTACCGAGTTCAACTTAGAGTAAAGATTTTGTCAATATCATCTCACTTGGCAATTGAAATCTCACAAGGATTTGCAAGGAATTAACAGAAAGATTTGAAAAGAATTAGACACAGAATAAAACAGAAAAGAGATCTAGATGAAGTTTTTTTAGTTTTTTTAGAGGGAGACAAAATAGCAAGAAACCTATGCAAGAACACAAAGTAAATGAGCAAAGAAACACTAGAGAACTTCATCTAGAAGGGGTCGGCGACAAAGTCACCTATGTTAGAGTATATTGACTTAGGAGTCAAGTGAGATCGCTTGATCATAGGTCATACTCATCGTTTTAAGCTCAAAATGGGGTTACCATTTTTTGTTTAAGCATTTTGATGTATTCACATCTTGTTGAGTTGCTTTGACTCATGACTTGGGTCAAAGCTTCTCTAAGATGGAATGACATACATTGGGTTGTGGTGTTGATTTTGATCATGTAGTCGAACTTGTGTTGGATGCTCAAGGTTGATGTAGTTCATCAAGAGTTGGGAGCACCACTTGGAGTTTGAGTTCATCTTCCTACATGGGTTAGAATTGCAAGGAAGAGCACTTGTGTATCCAAAATGACAATCATGAAACTTGATACCAAATGAAATTTGATATATAGAAATTGTCAAAGGATATGTCGAGTGAGTTCATGCTTCCTTGTATTCAACAACCATATAGTAGGGACTTGGTGATGTAGAGATTGCTCAAAATGTGAGTGACTTGCAATCTCATAGATTTGGGTTCATCCAAGTACCTACAATGGTTAGATAACATGCAAGGGTACAAGTATAGATCCAAGACATATGATCATCATCATAAGAGAAATATCAAGGATTAGTCATAAAAGGCTCATGCCTTGCATGTATCCAAATGGAGCTTCTACTCCAAGTTTGAGGCATCAATGATGTTCAATTCACCTCTCAAACGACAAAATACTTTCTCATCAAGCGGTTTGGTGAATATATCCGCCAATTGCTTATCGGTATGAACATGCTTAAGATTGACGTCTCCTTTAGCAACATGATCTCGAATGAAATGATGACGAACTTCTATATGCTTAGTTCAAGAATGTTGCACGGGATTGTGAGCAATCTTAATAGCACTTTCATTGTCACAAAGCAATGGAACATGTTTCACATGTATCCCATAATCCTTAAGGGTTTGGGTCATCCAAAGTAATTGAGCACAACATGATCTGGCGGCAATGTATTCCACTTCGGCAGTGGATAAGGATACCGAGTTTTGTTTCTTGGAGGACCAAGACACAAGAGATCTGCCAAGAAATTGACAAGTACCCGAAGTGGAGTTTCTATCAACCTTGTCACCGGCATAGTCCGAATCAGAGTAGACAACAAGATCAAAAGATGACCTCTTAGGATACCAAATGCCAAAGTTTGGTGTATGAATTAAGTATCTCACTATCCTTTTCACAGCCTTAAGACGGCATTCTTTAGGGGCCGCTTGATATCGTGCACACATGCACACACTTAGCATAATATCAGGACGGGAGGCACATAGATATAGCAATGAACCAATCATAGAGCAGTAAACCTTTTGGTCAACCGGTTTGCCATCCTTAGTCAAGTCAAGATGTACACTAGTGGGCATGGGTGTTTTCATACCTTTGCTTTCTTGCATGTTGAACTTCTTGAAAAGATCCTTGGTATACTTTGTTTGAGAAACAAAGGTACCTTCCTTAGTTTGCTTGATTTGCAAACGAAGAAACAATTTTAATTCACTCATCATAGACATCTCAAACTTCTCTGACATTAGCCTTACAAACTTTTCACTAAAATGAGGGTTAGTCAAACCAAATATGATATCATCCACATAAATTTGGCACACAAATAATTCACCATTAACCCTTTTAGTAAAAAGTGTAGAATCAATCTTCCCAATTTCAAAGCCTTTTTCAATAAGGAACTTGGTCAAGCATTTATACCATGCTCTAGGGGCTTGTTTAAGACCATAAAGAGCTTTGTGGAGTTTGTAGACATGATTAGGTTTCTTAGGATTGACAAAGCCAGGAGGTTGTTTAACATAAACTTCCTCCTCAATTTCACCATTTAGAAAACACTTTTAATGTCCATTTGGTATAAAGTGATATCATGGTGATTGGCATAAGCAAGTACAATGCGTATGGACTCAAGTCTAGCAACGGGGGCATATGTCTCACCATAGTCCATACCTTTGACTTGAGTGTAGCCTTGAGCGACAAGATGGGCCTTGTCGCGTACAACTTGTCCATCCTCATCTTGCTTATTCCAAAACACCCATTTGGTTCCATTGACATTGTGGTTGTCGTCCGGCTTTTCAACCAATGTCCACACTTGATTCCTCTCGAAGTTGTGTAGCTCTTCATGCATAATGTTCACCCAATCCGGATACTCAAGAGCTTCTTCAACCTTCATAGGTTCAATACTAGAAATGAATGAGTAATGTTCACAAAAGTTAGCCAAACAAGTTTTAGAGCGAGTAATTCTCCCAGTTTGAATGTCATCAAAGATTTGTTTGACGGGATGGTCTCTTGTGACTCTTGTTCTAACTCGTGAGACCTTTTGTTTGGGTTGGGGTGGAACATCCTCTTCATTGTCTTCTTCTTCTTCTTGTCCTCCTTCATTGTTGTTGACGTTGTCGTTCTCTTGTGGAGGTGGAGAGGGAGGTCGATTTGGTTCATCTTGTTGTACTTCCTCATTTCCTTCGTCTTAACGTGTTCCACTTGTGGATGCCTCCAAGTCAACATGTGGTTCATCTTGATGTGAAGTTGAGGCTTCCACTTGAATGGATGAAGTACTCTCCTTCACCTCCGTTGGGCGAATCTTGCCAATGGACAAATCTTGAATTGCTTCCGAAGGATCTTTGTCTCCTACATCAATTGGCAATTGCTCTACTTGCGAGCCGTTAGATTCATCAAACTTCACATCTACTGTCTCTTCAACCTTTAGGGTGAAATTGTTGTAGACACGGTAAGTGTGAGAGTTTGAGCCATAACCAAGTAGGAAACCTTCACGAGATTTAGGAGCAAATTTTGAGCGATGATGCTTATCAAGAATGTAACACTTTGAGCCAAATACTCGAAAGTATCCAACTTGGGGTTTGTTACTGGTGAGAAGCTCGTATGCCGTCTTGCCGAGAAGCTTGTGAAGATATAGTCGATTCGTAGCATGACAAGCTCTCTCAACCGCTTCCGCCCAAAAGTGTCTTGGCATCTTGTATTCATCAAGCATCGTTCTCGCCATCTCAATAAGTGTTCGGTTCTTCCTCTCAACAACTCCATTTTGTTGAGGTGTGTACGTAGCCGAGAACTCATGTGAAATCCCTTCTTCGTCAAGAAAGGTATCCACATTGGAGTTCTTGAACTCCGTTCCGTTATCGCTTCAAACCTTCTTGATCTTCACCTCAAATTGGTTTTGGGCCTTCCTAGCGAAGTTCTTGAAGATCTTTTGGACCCGTGATTTATCATCAATAATGACCAAACCGAACGAGTTACCACCAAGACTCTTGTAGGCGTTGGGACCAAAAAGATCCATATGAAGTAGCTCAAGTGGTCTTCTCATGGTCATGATGTTCTTCACGGGATGACTTCCTCCAACTTGTTTTCCTGCTTGACAAGCACTGCAAAGTCTATCCTTGTCAAATATAACATCTTTAACGCCAAGGATATGATCACCTTTAATAAGCTTATCCAGATTTCGCATACCCACGTGACCTAATCTTCTATGCCACAACCAACCTTTAGAGGAGTAAGCAATTAAGCAAGTACGAGGTTGAGCTCTCTTAGTGAAATCAACAATATATAGATCACCTCTACGAATACCGGTAAAGACCATATTATGATTATCTCTTCAAAACACTTGGCAATCTATTTCAGTAAATAGAACGTTGAAACCGAAGTCAACTAGTCTAGATACGGAAAGTAGATTATAACCAAGAGATTCAACGAGCATGACATTTTGGATAGAGCTATCATGGGAGATGGCCACCTTACCAAGGCCAACTACCTTACCCTTTGAGTTATCACCAAAAGTGACATACTTTCGGGGACCGTCGTTTTTAGCAAGCTCACGAAACATGTCCTTGTCTCCGGTCATATGATCCGTACATCCACTATCAAGAACCCATTCCTTTCCTCCGGCCATGTAACCATTAAGGTTAGCCATAAGACCAAAGTGTCTCATTGACTCATCAAGATCAAAGTCACTATCATCATCTTCATCATAATATCCATGCTCAACATCATCATGTGAATGATCATCACCTAGAGAGAGTGATTCATTAGATGTATGACCATGACAATGTGCATGTTTATGAATTCTAATGACTTGAGAAATGATGCTACAAATGACTCCAACATCTCCTTTGGCACGCATAAGGTCACGAAGCTCAAATAGACAATCATCAAATTTAGGATCACTAGTATCCATTTTTTGAAAAGCAATGGACTTTTGAAGAATCTCATCTAGATTTTTCAAGGAATAGTTTGGAAAGCGCTCCTCAAGATATTTCCATATAGTATAAGCACATTCAAATATAGGCAAGCATACAAGCAAATACCGAGGCAATCCTCTCATGATAAGATCAATAGTTCTAAGATTGCGGGTCATGTCAAGATACTCATCGGGGGTAGGATGCAAAGTGTCGGTGCAACAGACCCTGGGTCCATTGCACGGACTGTGCGCAGGCCAGAGACAAGATTACAAGACCAAGATCAGACCAAACAAGGAGGATCAATTCCTTTGAAGGATCCAAGTGCAAGTCGAGAAGGCCAAGGTGAGTCAGAGGAGCAAGGCGTCACTAAGAGAAGGACCTACCTTGCAGGGCAGGCGAGCCTGGCAGGGTTGGATTTTGCCCCGGAAGCAAGCTCCAGGTCATCCCGGTAGGCCTGCCGAGGCTGGCGGAGGCAAGCCACTCCACCGCTCCACCTCACAAGAAATGCAAGTCATTAATCAGAGCGGTGTCAAGCTCCAAGCTGACTAAGTGGTAGCTTTTTGCCACATGGCAGCCACTTCCTACAGCAAACACCTCCATATGACACCCATCTTGAGATGTGTCAAGCGAGCAGGTGCAAAGCTGGCAAAACAGCCCGGCAGGGCTTGCCGGGCGAGCTGTGATGTGACATTGAGTGGCGCATTTAATGTGCTCTGTCAGCCTGCAGAGTTAGATATGATAGCATTGTTAGCTATCTAATCAGTGCGCAAAGACAGATTTGCCACTGTGGTGACCCCTTAATCTATAAAAGGAGGCCCATGGCGACCGTAGAAGAGGTTGGTTGGTCGATTGGACCCTCGCATATCCATACGCGCGTAGCCACTCTCGTCCCCAAAGCAGGAGTAGGGTTTTACGCCTCACGGCGGCCCGAACCTGGGTAAAGACTGCTCGTGTGATCTCTGTCGTGCTGCGCGACGCTTCTCCGCTCTTTGTGCAACGTGGCCATCCCCCCGCCGAACCAAAAGGGGCTCATGGCCCCATAGGTGGCCGTGGTTTCCCACGACATCTTTGGCGCGCTAGGTAGGGGGATCACTTGCGCGAAACCAAGAGCGTACGCTGTGTAACACCCCGGGAAGCATGCTACAGTAATCTTCCCTTAATGGTGGCCATGTCATCATGATTACTATGCAAATGGCCACTTGTCCAAGATCAAAGTCAAATTCAAATTTAAATTGCAAGTGAAATAATTATTTCTTCGAATGGTACAACTAAAATGTTCGAATAATTCTATAAATTCCCCTGATCATTGTAATGTTAAAACCAACTTCACTTGAATCACAAATAAATTCCTAGGAAATTAATAAGTGGTCGAGCAATGAATAAAATGGCCTTTAAAAAAACAATTATTTATTTAACTCCAGTTGCCCCCAAACTTTTTGTGCTAGCTCAAAATAATATGTATTATTTATGTGCCAAATTTCATGTTCACCAAAAATCGTTTGGTACAAAAAGAAAATAGAAAACGGTGCCAGAAATATAAAACAGAAAAAGAAAAAAAAAGGAAAAACAGAACCCCCCCCCCCCCACCCCCCCCCCCCACTGGGCCGTGGCCAGCTGGACCACCAGGCGGGCCATCCCGCTCTCCCCTTATCCCCCCCCCAAACCCTAGCCCACCCCCACTCCCCCCTCGTTCCCCCCTCCCCCCCCCCACGTTCTGGATCGGGGCAGCAAACCCCGATCCCTTCGCCCTTGTTGCCGAGCGCCGTCGCCGGCGCCAACCCCGTCGCCGGATCGCCTTCGCCGCCGTTGTCGTCGCCGAACGCCTCCGCGTCTCCCCCCTCGTCGGACCTCCTCGAGCCTCGCCGCCCCCGTGCCTCTACAGCCGCCGGTGAGGCCCCGGCCTCGGCCTCCCTCGCTCGCCTCCGCGCGCCGTGCTCGCTCGCCGTGGCCCCGTGCTCGCTGCTGCTCCTCCATCCCTACGCCACACCGTGCCCGGCTGCCGCTCGCCTCGCCGCTGGTGCCCGCGCCCGCCTGTGGCCTCCTTCCGCTCCGCCCTGCGCGCGCGTGCCCCGGCTCGCTGCTGCCGCTGACCTCCCCGCTCGCCCGCTTCTGCAGCTGCTACTGCTGCAGCTGGCGTCGCCCCGCCTCACCCGCTACGGCCCCGCATGCCGGTGCAGTCGCCGCGCCCCGCAGCCGCTCGCCGCGCCCGCACATCGCCACGGCCAGCGCCCGGGCTCGCCCCGTCAGGCGCCCGTGGCTGCGCCCGTTCGCCCGCCCCGTTAAGGCCCCTGTGCCACTGACGAACGGGGCCCACGCCCAAAATATAGAAAGAAAAAAAGATATTAAAAATAAAAATAATTATTAATTAATTAATTAATTAACCTGATTAATTCTGTTTAAATAACTAATTAAGTTTAATTAACTTAATGATTTAATTAACCTAATTAACTACTGTTAATTAATTAAACAGGCTGCAGATGTCATACTGACGTCAGCATACACTGTTTCGGATAATTCTAATTTAAATAATTAAATAATTCAGAAAATCATTAAAACTTTGAAAAATCATATAAAATAATCCGTAGCTCAGATCGAAAAACTTTGTACATGAAAGTTGCTCGGAATTTCGAGACGAATCCGAATACGCGGTCTGTTTGCCCGCCACACGTCCCTAGATCTCCGAACATGCAACCGTTCCCCTCCGGTCATCTGTCTGACAAATGTCCGGAACCGGGAAAACATTCCCGGATGGATTCCCCCTTCCCCGGTGACTTGCAACCATACGTTAGGACACACCTGGCACTGCATATCGTCCTGCCGTACTTTGCGTTGCTCATGTTTGCTCTATATTTATACTGTTTCCTCCCCCTCTTCTCTCTCGATAGACCCCGACACCGACGTCGTCCCCGAGACCGACGCAGCTCCGGAGCCCAACGATACCATTGACGACCTTGCCCTTGCCGCCGAGCAACCAGGCAAGCCCCCCCTTTGATCATCCCGATATCGCCCATTCTATTTTCTCATGCTTGCATTAGAATTGCTGCTGCTGCTTTACCTATTCTGATGTATAGCCTGTTATTGTAACCTGCTGTTGATAATTACATACATATCCTAAACTGCTTAGTATAGGCTGGGTAGAGACCTATCAGTGACCCCACTAGCCCCGACCGCCCCGCTGGATTATCCGAAGACCCGATCAACGGGATTGAAGACCAGGCCCCGACACCGCACATCACCACCCCTTAGTTGTAACGACACTGCAGCGTTACTATCGAGTGCCGAGGGTGAAACCTCTTGTAGCACTTCTGATGTTAACTCTGTAGAGTAGCTATTCGGTCATGGTCATCGAGGGTGATTCCTCCTTCACCACTTCCGATAACAACGTCGTCGTACAACACCTCAAGTGTGAACCCAGCGAGGGTGATTCCTCCGAGTTAACCTTGACGGATACATCGAGTGGGAATCCAACGAGGGTGATACCTCGAATTCCTCTGATGTTATGGACACACGGATACTTGGACTTTACACTGTTACTTGGATAGGCGGGTCGATCCTGAGGGGTACCCGCGTGCGCCTGAGAGGCGAGTGTTGTGAAGACGGGTTGCCTGTGTGGTGCCCGAGTGATGAATACGAGGTGTGGCCGGGCATTCTTGGCCCTTGCCGCAAGTCCTCAAGACGGGGCGATGGGGTCACATCTTTCATGAGTCTCTGCTCGTTACCGCAAGCCCTCGTCCACTAACGATTTGGATATTTGATCCGAGCAGGCCTCTGGCCTGATAGCACTAACCATCACGTGGGCATAGTATGGGCGTTCTGCATCGTAGCCTCAGCCGAAAGCTCTGTCAGACGTCTAGTTCAGCCTTGCGGCCGGGACGGACCTGCACCCTCCTGGTGCCTGGCTTCACCCTGCTCGCAACGACCCGGAGTGCACAGGGCGATGGCCCAAGACCCCTGAGTGCTTAGGATGTAGACTGGCGGGGACCTCTTTGCTGAGCTGTAGGTAGGGCTGCGATGTATCGTTTGGCAGAGGCCGGGCATGACCCAGGAAAGTGTGTCCGACCGAAGTTAATCGAGCGTGTTGGGTAAGTTGGTGCACCCCTGCAGGGAAGAAAACATCTATCCATAGCCTGTCCTACGGTAACGGACACTCGGAGTTGTATCCTGATTGATACAATTAGAACTAGATACTTGGATACTATGGCTCTGGGATTGCTTCTCGCAGGGAGTCGAGAAGGGATCTCAGGACGAGGTTGATGACTGTATGGCTCTGGGATTGCTTTCTCGCAGGGAGTCGAGAAAGGATCTCTGGGTGAGGTTGATATCATTACTTCTACCTTATATTGTACTATTCTACTCTCTTCTATTGCTGCAAGACCTCTGAAGATGCTAGTCTTCGATAGGACTGGGCCTTCTCTCTATTCTGGCATTTCTGCAGCCCAGTCCACATATACAGCCTCCCCTTGAAAATGTTGCATATGTAGTGTAGATCCTTGCTTGCTGAGTACTTCCGAGTACTCACGGTTGCTTTGTTTTCTTTTTCCCCCATATCCTTTTGATGCGACCAGATGACGGAGCCCCAGATACAGCTGCCCCCGCTGACGACCGTTACTACTACCACCTCGAGGGTGTTACTTCTACAAGTTGGCCGAAGACCAGGAGTAGGATCGAAGGGTCCCAGGCAGGAGGCCTGCGCCTTTCGATCGTAGTGTTTTATTTTACCCCGCCTTTCGAAAGGCCTTTCTGTTTCTCTTTTAATATCTGTACTCAGATATCTGATGCTTCCACTGATGCTTGTATGTGAGCTTTTGTATTCGAGCCCTCGAGGCCCCTGGCTTGTAATATAAAGCTTGTATGACTTTATTTATGTTTTAGAGTTGTGTTGTGATATCTTCCCGTGAGTCCTTAGGCTTGATCATGTGCATTTGCGTGTATGATTAGTGCACGATTGAGCCGGGGGCGTCACAAGTTGGTATCAGAGCCAACTGCCTGTAGGAACCCCCTTTCCAACTCCTTGGCCGAAGTTGAGTCTAGTAACCGAAAACTGTTTTACTAACTTGGCTGTGTGGCTTACGGGCCCACGTCGCCAATTGGGTGGTATTAGGATCTTTTACTCCTCGACCTTTACTTTGGGACTCTGATCTCTCTTCTATTCGGGTTAAATTTTTTACTAACCCCAACATTAGGTTCTCGTAATCACATCCACCCGGTGTTCTGAAATATCCCCCCTTGCTCCAAGATTGCGGGCCTGGTTCTGCTTGCAAGATCCTCTTATCGAGGGCACCTTGTGTTGTCACTTGCAGATTCCTCGCTCCAACAGTTTTCTCTGACGTTGATGTAGCCTTTGCTATGTCTCATTGTGTACTTCCCTACCGCGTGCCTGCGCGCCGCCTAGATGTCTAGCCCTCCCCTTTCAACTGTCGTAATGCCGGATTCTAACCGAGGCTATGTGTGGATTTGAATGTCTGGTGCGAATATGATGAAGTATCTATTGCACTTCCTTCTGTTGTGCGTGTTACTTCCTGAATCATTCCATACATATGCAGTTTTCTTGGTAAACTGCCCCTGTTGATTTGGCAGGATGGCTAACGATCCTCCACCTCCACCCTATATTGCCGCCATGATGCAGCAGTTTGAACTCAACCGTCAGCAGTTTGAGCTTAACCGTCAGTTTATGACCGGAGTATTGGCTCAATTCCCAACTCAGAATGCTCAGCAACAGAATGCTCCAATAACTCTGCCAGAATTTGTGCGCCTCGGTCCATCCGTTTTCCGCAACTCCACCAATCCTATGGATGCTGATGATTGGCTTCGTGACATCCTGTTTGAGATGGAATCAGCTAATGTTGCTCCTGACAGTTACATCACCTTTGCGACATTCCACCTAAAGGGCCCAGCTGCTCAATGGTGGGAAAGCCACAAGGGTATGTTGCCCGCTGAAACAGTAACCACTTGGCAGGAATTTCAGTCAGCTTTTCGTGCACGGTACATTCCTCAAGGTCTGATGGACCAGAAGAGGCAGGAGTTCCGCCAACTCTCTCAGGGCAAAATGACTGTGGATGAATATCAGAGGAAATTTCTCGAACTATCCCGCTATGCTGAAGATGACGTCAACACTGACACTCGCAAGCAGGAGAAATTCCGTGAAGGACTACGTACTGATATAAAACTTGCATTTGCTGTCCAAGATTTCATAGATTTCGCAACGCATGTCAGCAAATCTTTCCAAGTTGAAACAGCTCTGACTGAGTACGAGGAGTCGCTCAAGCGCACTCATGAAGCTGGCTCAACCTCGGGTCAGCCTGTTTAGAAACGCCGAGTCTGGATTCCACACAATGTTCATCATCGGCCTGCTCCAACACCAAGGCCGTCTTATGTTGCACCTCGCCTGCCTCCACCACCGAGACAGCTAATGATTTAGGGAGGACAGTCCAATGCCATGGCTTCTCCTCAGGCTGCATCACGTCCTCCTGATGGTCGTACGAAGGGCCATCGAACCCATCATTCCAGAAGTCGTAAGGCCAGGCCGCTTGCTATGGGTCGTGGCCAGGTCACTCATGTCAAAATGGGAGAAGCTCGTGAGTCACCTAAGATCGTGATGGGAACTCTGCCAGTTAATTCAGTTGCAGCCTCTGTTCTCTTTGATTCCAGGGCATCACATTCCTTTGTGTCCAAGCAATTTGCACAAATACATGGGTTAGCTATGAGCTCACTACCCACTCCATTAGAGATTATCACTCCCCGTTCCAGGTGGCAAACCAAGATGGTAAGTCACAACAATCAGATCAGAATTGAAGGGTTGATGTTCTCTGCTTCCCTTATTGCTCTTGGACCTTCCGACATAGACATCATTCTCGGTATGGACTGGTTGACAGCCCATAATGCTTTGATTGACTATGCTACTAAGACAGTCCAGCTCACACACCCTTCTGGTCAGGTGATCAATTACTCAGCCCGAATAGCTCAGGATGCTGAGAGCCAGATATATGTTCTGAATGCATTGAATGCTTCACCTCTTGAAGGCATCGAGAACATTCCAGTTGTTCATGATTTTCAAGACGTCTTTCCAAAAGAACTTCTAGGAATACCCCCTGCTAGAGCTGTCGAGTTTGTCATCGACTTGAAACCTGGCACAACTCCTATTACGAAGCGTCCATATAAAATACCTCCGCACCACCTTCTTGAGCTTAAGGAAGAAATCGACACGTCACTTAAGAAAGGTTTCATCCGCCCCAGTTCCTCTGCTTGGGGAGCACCTTCACTCTTCGTTAAGAAGAAGGATGGAACTAACCGATTGGTTCAGGATTATCGGCCCATTAACCAAGCAACAATTCAGAACAAATATCCGCTTCCTCGGATCAATGATTTAT
The DNA here is from genome assembly GCA_011799875.1 of Thinopyrum elongatum. Taxonomy (NCBI): domain Eukaryota; kingdom Viridiplantae; phylum Streptophyta; class Magnoliopsida; order Poales; family Poaceae; genus Thinopyrum; species Thinopyrum elongatum. The sequence continues at coordinate 263,517,850 of CM022303.1, forward strand.
ATGATTAGCTTGCTGGATCATTGGTGTTTTCTAAACTCGACTTGAGGTTGGGTTATCATCAGATCCGTGTTCGTGAAGAGGATATTCCGAAGACTGCATTTGTTACTCGTTATGGCTCCTACGAGTACACTGTCATGTCATTTGGCCTAACAAATGCTCCAGCCACATTCTCCCGTCTGATGAATTACATCTTCATGGATTACCTCGACAAGTTCGTCATGGTTTATCTAGATGATATTCTGGTATATTCGAAGAATAAGGAAGAACATGCTGAACACCTCCGTCTTGTACTGGAAAGGCTCCGAGAACACCAGTTGTATGCCAAATACTCCAAATGTGAATTCTGGCTTTCTGAAGTAACCTACCTTGGTCATGTGATTTCCAAGGATGGAATTGCTGTTAACCCAGAACGAGTTCAGGCTATTCTGGACTGGACTCCTCCAAAGAACGTCAAGCAAGTCAGAAGTTTTCTCGGCCTTGCAAGTTATTGCCGTCGTTTTGTCGAGAATTTTTCAAAGATTGCTAAGCCTTTGACTGATCTGCTTCACAAAGGCGTTAAGTTCAAATGGACCAAAAAATGCCAGGAAAGTTTTCAAACACTCAAAGACAAGCTGACATCTGCGCCAGTACTATCTCCTCCAGATACCCGCAAAGACTTTGTGATTTATTGTGACGCATCCCATGAAGGATTAGGCTGTGTCCTAATGCAAGAGCGTAAAGTGATTGCTTATGGCTCTCGTCAGTTGCGCCCGCATGAAGAGAATTATCCGGTACATGATTTAGAACTAGCTGCTGTCATGTATGCATTGCAGTTGTGGCGACATTACCTTCTCGGTAATCGTTGCGAGATCTACACGGATCATAAAAGTCTGAAGTACTTGTTCACTCAGCCATCTCTAAACCTCCGTCACCAAAGATGGATGGAGGCCATTGCGGACTATGATTTGGGTATTTCCTATTGTGGCACCCCGGCTCAGAGTAAACCGGAACGCCCCGTATTCCAGGCCAAGGACAAGTCTTCTGGAATACGGCACTGTTGGCATAGAATAAATCAGCTCTTTATTGCAATAGATATGGTTACAACGGTACAAGGATTACATCGGCACGGCAACACCATGCCTGCCCGGGGTAGCTCTATGCTAACAGCGGAGTAACTCTCTCTCGGCAGCGGAACAGCGATGACGATGATGGACTCCACTCCGCAGGGACTCTGGCTAGAACACGTCTCCTAGGTCGCAAACTCAGGATCCTCGACAAGCAAGCAATCATGGCATGACCTGCAAACTGGCATGACACGCCAGGTGAGTACTTTGAATGTACTCGCAAGCTCACAACAAACATCAGCATTAAAGCAAAACAATATCATAGCAATCCAAAATTAACTAGCATGGTTATCTAGCAAGGTAGCTACTGAAATGACTGCAGTAAGGTAAAGCGTATTAAATCCATACTTCAAATAATCTCAGGCTCCAATCCGAACCTGTACCAAGTCCAATCCCCAAGCATGTGGTCATCCGACCACTCCACTCACAGCCATCCCATGGCTAACATATCAAATACCTGATTCCATCTGCACGACAAGCCTGACAAACTTACTCTCCTCCGGGTTGTCTCACAACCCTCAGAATACTCATGAACCACCGAGTACTTCTGATCATACGACGAGTTCTTCCATCATTATCATCACTACCATGGTTGACCACCTAGTGAGGTCTGGACGGACTGTCCAATACCGTGGACATGGCTATTCGAATAGATTTTACACTCTGCAGAGGTTGCGCACTTTACCCACACTATGGAGCACTGACCTCGTGATCCCATTCGGGTGGACCAGCGTTGCTCCAATGAAACCTGCCTGACCCGTGACTCTCCCATCGTACCACCGGCAATCATCCTCCCTCGGAGTCAAGCCCTGGGTGGCCCCTTGTCACCTCGTGACACCTGCCACCGTCGTGGCCAAACTATACTATCCCAAACGGGGACGCCAGCACAAAACTCAACTGGGCTCACAAGGTTATCACCGCCTACCGGGCGAGGGTAGCGCGCACGCATAACCTTCCCTGTCGGGCGGTACCGGTGAAAGAGCACATGATCAGACCAAGTCAAGGCCGTCCCATACCGGCAAATGTGGTTGCACGGATAAGTCCGGACAGGTGACTCAAGGTCAACCATGAAATATCTAATCCTCGAACAATCTCTGTCATGGCTGACACTCTGATATCATAGCAATCCAATAACCAATATGCTTAAGCCACTGCTACTAATTCATCTCTACGAACTGCCGGATGAACTCCAAAATAATCATAGACAGTGATCTCAACATCACAGTATCAACAAGTGGGTAAGCTACTGGTCACTAATAATCCGGTATTCAACATGGTAGTCACCTATCCGAGAATTAACTCGATCATTGCATAATCCAATTCATTTCACAGATACTCATACTTGCTGATAAAGCAAATAGTCAAACTATGACATTGCAATGCGATGATGCAGATGAGAGTTGTGGCTTGCCTGGGGGTGAAGGAATCATCGGAAAGGAGTGCGGAATGGTCGCGGAGTTGACTGCCGGAAACAGTTCTCTCTCGGAGGGGCTGTTTACGAACAAGGGCAAAAGGGTCATTTCCAATGTGTGTAAACATTATGAAAATGACTCCATCAGAACGGGCTCGACGAGATGAAGACGTGGGCGTTGGATTCACCTCGATCGAAGTCTCGGTTAAAAAGTTGTGATAGTTTTTCTGCCAGGGACCTGTCTGTAAATAAAATCTTCACAAACGGGTCCTCAGCAGAAAAACAGATCGCGCATTTCTGAAAGATACACGTTCCAGAAGAGAAAACGCATTTGGGCCCGAAGAAGCACCAAAGTACGCTTTCAGAAAGTGAAAACGTAAACCCGAGTTTACGCCTCCACTTATCCACGCGGGCCCGGGCGTTGACTCCGCCTTGTGGCTGACGGGTGGGGTCCGCTGGGTGGTGGGGCTCGCCTGGCCTAGTCGTCTCCTTCCTCCTCGCACTGGCCCGACCGAAGCAGAGGAGGGGCAGGGGAGGGGCGGCGCCGGCGGTGGTCTGGGCAGCTCAGGCCGTCTTCGGTCGAGCGGAAGGCACCGGCGGACTCGGGCGGCTGCGCCGAGCTCATCCAGAGGAAGGGTCGGCGCCGGGGAAGAGAGGAGGGACCGCGGCAGCAAGCAACAGAGGCTCATCAGCAGCGGCCGGACCTAGGCAGCGGCGGCCACAGGGGCTCCGGCGGTGTGATGCGGTGGTGGGGAGGATCGCCGGTGAGTGGGGGACCTTGTGGAGAGGTCAGGGAGGAGAGGAGGGGTCGGTCTAGCTCAAATTTGAGCCGGAGGAGGGCGGCGTCCATGGTGGTCAATAGAGGCAAGGAGGGCGGCTTGAGCTCCGGGGAGAGGACGGGGAGGCGTAAGGGAACGAGGTGGAGCTGGTGGTGAGCTCGGGAAGGCTCGGGGCAGCCTATATATAGGCGAGCGGCGAGGAGGGCCGGCCATTGCCACGGTGGCGCGTACTCCGGCTTCCCGGAGCTTCGGGAGCTCGCCCAGAGGAGAGGAGGGGGTTCTAGGGAGGTCGGGGAAGGGCGGAGAAGACTCGGGTGTGGTCAGGAGAGCTCGGGAAAACTCGCGAGCTCGCAGGCGATGGGACATGGCGGCGGCAGAGAAGACAAGGTGCGGGCGCGGTGGTTCTGCTCGATGGAGGGGACATGAGAGGGGGAGAGGGGTTCAGGGAGAAGAGGACGGCGAGAGGGCTCTGTTGGACAAGATCGTTCGCGCGGGAACGACAAGGAGGAGAGGGGCCCCGACAAGAAACGACGCAGCTCATGACCACTGCTCGCCAGGGCGGCGGTCACCACGTGAACTTGGCCTTGCCACGCGTGCAAGTCAACTCCAACATGTCAACTCGGTCGGTCACTCGTAGGAAGAGGTCAAGGAGGAAAGAGACAGGCACAGAGAGGCTTGAGGTGACCACAGATAGCAGGTCTATCCAGAACAGTAAGGTGTTTGGAGTGGGCTGGGGGAGATCGAGCAGGATCTAGACTCTGATATTTGGCATGGGGTGATAAAATGCTAAGATGATCATGTCTGCAGATTTGCAGCTCAATTGGATGAAGATACATAGCACTTGCTGTTCAAAGGGCCTCACTGACCAGATTTGCCAATCTTGAAGTAGCACTCACATATCACATGGGATTGGGATGAAATTTTGAGGAGATGATTGATATGGGCATATGAAGGTACTGTATAAATTTCATACCATTTGGATAAACCAAAATGGTACTTCCTTCACACAGCTTCCAAATGGACAGAATCTTTGAAAAATTCTAGGAAATTACTGGTGAAATGAAATGAGCCCAAATTTGGTGGAGAGGTGATAATATGGGTAGGAGAAGGCTCTGGTAAATTTTCAGCAATTATGAAGCAATATAAAATATAGTTGCTTCACAACAGGAAAATATGACCAGAAACCAAGATTTGATGCTGTTCTCTCATAGATGCTTGGATAGGGTTGAAATTTGGTGGAGATTCATGATTTTGGAATATGAAGATGCTTGCAAAATTTCAACTCATTTGGATACTCCTAGCTAGTACTTGCTTCACAAAGGTTCTAGTTGACCAGAAACTTTGGAAATTAGCCAAAGGAGATTTATTACCCAAATAAAGTTGAATTTTGGCATGTGGCAATGATATGGGTTGGAAAGAGTGCACAAAAAGTTTGAGAGCAAGCAATCAAATATAAAGGGTACTTGCTTCTCAATCTGACAAATAGGGCAGAATCAGAAAAGGAATATTTATGAAATATTTTTGAACATGGCAAGGAAAGGTTTGACATATTTGTGGAATATATGACCCAAACAATTTATGAGAATTATTTGGGAATTTTGGGAATGATGAAAATGTGAGTTGCTTCACAACTCAGAGCAAACAGAGTTATTCCTTTAATAGAAAAAAGGAATATTCCCAAGAAAAAGAATATTGGGAGTGGTCCAAGATGGAAATGACATGGTCTTTGGATAGTTTTGAAGTTGGCAAGCCACTTGTGAAGAAAAATGAATAGTAATCCATCCAGGTTTCAAGACCCCTAAGTCACAGAAAGCGAATCCGGACCAAAATCAAAAGAAAAAGAAAATGGGCAAAATCCAGGGTGTTACACCTATACACCTGGCAAGGCTAATGTGATGGCTGATGCCTTAAGCCGCAAGTCCTATTGCGACAACCTCATGGTTAGGCGAGCTCAACCTCGTCTTTTTGAAGAACTGTGCAAGCTGAATCTGCGTATTGTTCCACAGGGCTCTCTAAATAACCTTGTGATACAACCAGATCTTGAGAAAGCTGTTAAGAATGCGCAAGATAAAGATGCTGAAATTGATCTGATGAAGAAAAATCTTCACCTTGAAAAGTACAGGGATTTCTCGCTGTCTGAAGATGGAACCTTGTATTTCAGAAACCGCATTGTCGTACCTCGCTTCAAACTTTTGACCGAAAAGGTCATGAAGGAGGCACATGATACCCCGCTGTCTATTCATTCGGGTAGCACCAAGATGTATCGTGATCTCCGTCAAAGGTACTGGTGGTCTAGAATGAAGCAGGACATTGCTCGTTATGTTGCCGAATGTGATGTGTGTCGTCGCGTTAAAGCAGAACATCAGAAACCAGCTGGAATTCTGCAACCACTTCCCATTCCACTATGGAAATGGGATAAGGTTCAGATGGATTTCATTACAGGACTTCCCAGGTCACAGAAGGGTCACGATGCTATTCTTGTCGTCGTCGACCAACTCTCTAAAGTTGCACACTTCCTGCCCGTCAAGGAAACTATCACTGCTAGTCAGTTAGCAGAGTTGTATATCTCCAGAATTGTTTCACTCCACGGTATTCCGAAGGAGATTAGTTCGGACCGTGGCGGTCTTTTCACCTCAAAGTTCTGGGAAAGTTTCCAAACAGCTATGGGAACTCATATTACCTGGAGTTCAGCTTATCACCCCCAATCCCAAGGCCAAGTCGAGCGAGTCAATCAAGTGCTTGAAGACATGCTTCGGGCTTGTGTTATTTCTTTCGGTAAGAAGTGGGAAGAATCTCTTCCATATGCCGAATTCTCTTACAACAACAGCTATCAAGCCAGTTTGAAGATGGCCCCCTTCAAAGTACTCTATGGACGTAAGTGTCGAACCCCTCTGAATTGGTCAGAAACTGGGGACGACCGCTTGTGTGTTCGGATATTATTCAACACGCAGAAGAACAAGTCTGTATCGTTCGAGAAAATCTCAAGGCGGCTCAGGACCGCCAGAAGAGCAACTACGATCGCAAACGATGGGGTTTGACTTATCAACCTGGTGATCAAGCTTATCTGTGTGTCACTCCTATGAAGGGCACACACCGTTTTGGAATCAAGGGCAAGCTAGCTCCATGCTACATTGGTCCTTTTCGCATTATTGCTAGACGTGGTCAGGTGGCATATAAATTGGAGTTGCCGCCGCAATTCTCTCATATCCACGACGTCTTCCATGTGTTGCAACTTCGTAAATGCTTCAAGGAATCTCCGCACCGCGCAGTGGATCACGAGATGCTCGAATTGCAAGATGATCTTTCTTATAAGGAGCATCCGATCCGCATTCTCGATGAAGCTGAACATCGGACCCGTCAGAAGGTTACCAAGTTCCTCAAATTGCAGTGGTCAAATCATACTGAAGAAGAAGCCACGGGGGAACGCGAGGATAATCCTCGTGCGGAATACCCCGAACTTTTCCCTTCTACCTCTCAATTCTCGGGACGAGAATTCTTGTTAGTGGAGGAGATTTGTAACACCCCGGGAAGCATGCTACAGTAATCTTCCCTTAATGGTGGCCATGTCATCATGATTACTATGCAAATGGCCACTTGTCCAAGATCAAAGTCAAATTCAAATTTAAATTGCAAGTGAAATAATTATTTCTTCGAACGGTACAACTAAAATGTTCGAATAATTCTATAAATTCCCCTGATCATTGTAATGTTAAAACCAACTTCACTTGAATCACAAATAAATTCCTAGGAAATTAATAAGTGGTCGAGCAATGAATAAAATGGCCTTTTCAAAATAAACAGTTATTTATTTAACTCCAGTTGCCCCCAAACTTTTTGTGCTAGCTCAAAATAATTTGTATTATTTATGTGCCAAATTTCATGTTCACCAAAAATCGTTTGGTACAAAAAAAAATAGAAAACGGTGCCAGAAATATAAAACAAAAAAAGAAAAAAAGGAAAAACAGAACCCCCCCCACTGGGCCGTGGCCCAGCTGGACCACCAGGCCGGCCCACCCCGCTCTCCCCTTATCCCCCCCGAACCCTAGCCCACCCCCACTCCCACCCCTCGTTCCCCACTCCCCCCCGCATATTCTGGATCGGGGCAGCGAACCCCGATACCTTCGCCCTCGTCGCCGAGCGCCGTCGCCGGCGCCAACCCCGTCGCCGGATCACCTTCGCCGCCGTTGTCGTCGCCGAACGCCTCCCCGTCTCCCCCCTCGTCAGACCTCCTCGAGCCTCACCGCACCCGTGCCTCCACAGCCGCCGGTGAGGCCCCGGCCTCAGCCTCCCTCGCTCGCCTCCGCACGCCGTGCTCACTCACCGTGGCCCCGTGCCCGCTGCTGCTCCTTCGTCCCGACGCCGCACCGCGCCAGGCTGCCGCTCGCCTCGCCGCTGGTGCCCGCGCCCGCCTGTGGCCTCCTCCCGCTCCGCCCTGCCCGCGCGTGCCCCGGCTCGCTGCTGTCGCTGACCTCCCCGCTCGCCCGCTTCTGCAGCTGCTACTACTGCAGCTGGCGTCGCCCCGCCTCGCCCGCTACGGCCCTGCCTGCCGGCGCAGTCACCGTGCCCCGCAGCCACTCGCCGCGCCCGCACATCGCCACGTCCAGCGCTCGGGCTCGCCCTGTCGGGCGCCCGTGGCTGCGCCCATTCGCCCGCCCCGTTAAGGCCCCTGTGCCACTGACGAACGGGGCCCACGCCCAAAATTTAGAAGAAAAAAAGATATGAAAAATAAAAATAATTATTAATTAATTAACCTGATTAATTCTGTTTAAATAACTAATTATGTTTAATTAAATTAATGATTTAATTAACCTAATTAACTACTTTTAATTAATTAAACAGGCTGCTGATGTCATGTTGACGTCATGATGATGTCAGCATACACTGTTTCGGATAATTCTAATTTAAATAATTAAATAATTCAGAAAATCATTAAAACTTTGAAAAATCATATAAAATAATCCGTAGCTCAGATCGAAAAACTTTGTACATGGAAGTTGCTCGGAATTTCGAGACAAATCCGAAAGCGCTGTCTGTTTGCCCGCCACACGTCCCTAGCTATCCGAACATGCAACCGTTCCCCTCCGGTCATCTGTCTGACAAATGTCCGGAACCGGGAAAACATTCCCGGATGGATTCCCCCTTCCCCGATGACGTGCAACCATACGTTAGGACACACCTGGCACTGCATATCGTCCTGCCGTACTTTGCGTTGCTCATGTTTGCTCTATATTTATACTGTTTCCTCCCCCTCTTCTCTCTCGATAGACCCCGACACCGACGTCGTCCCTGAGACTGACGCAGCTCCGGAGCCCGATGATACCATTGACGACCTTGCCCTTGCTGTCGAGCAACCAGGCAAGCCCCCCCTTTGATCATCCCGATATCGCCCATTCTATTTTCTCATGCTTGCATTAGAATTGCTGCTGCTGCTGCTTTACTTATTCTGATGCATAGCCTGTTTATTGTAACCTGCTGTTGATAATTACATACATATCCTGAACTGCTTAGTATAGGCTGGGTAGAGACCTATCAGTGACCCCACTAGTCCCGACCGCCCCGCTGGATTATCCGAAGACCCGATCAACGGGATTGAAGACCAGGCCCCGACACCGCACATCACCACCCCTTAGTTGTAATGACACTACAGCGTTACTATCGAGTGCCGAGGGTGAAACCACTTGTAGCACTTCTGATGTTAACTCTATAGAGTAGCTATTCGGTCGTGGTCATCGAGGGTGATTCCTCCTTCACCACTTCCGATAACGACGCCGTCGTACAACACCTCAAGTGTGAACCCAGCGAGGGTGATTCCTCCGAGTTCACCTTGACGGATATATCGAGTGGGAATCCAACGAGGGTGATACCTCGGATTCCTCTGATGTTATGGACACACGGATACTTGGACTTTACACTGTTACTTGGATAGGCGGGTCGACCCTGAGGGGTGCCCGCGTGCGCCTGAGAGGCGAGTGTTGTGAAGACGGGTTGCCTGTGTGGTGCCAGAGTGATGAATACGAGGCGTGGCCGGGCATTCTTGGCCCTTGCCGCAAGTCCTCGAGACGGGGCGATGGGGTCACATCTTTCGTGAGTCTCTGCTCGTTACCGCAAGCCCTAGTCCACTAACGATTTGGATATTTGATCCGAGCAGGCCTCTGGCCTGATAGCAATAACCATCACGTGGGCATAGTATGGGCGTTCTGCATCATAGCCTCAGCTGAAAGCTCTGTCAGACGTCTAGTTCAGCCTTGCGGCTAGGACGGACCGGCACCCTCCTGGTGCCTAGCTTCACCCTGCTCGCAACGACCCGGAGTGCACAGGGCGATGGCCCAAGACCCCTGAGCGCTAAGGATGTAGACCGGCGGGGACCTCTCTGCTGAGCTGTAGGTAGGGCTGCGATGTATCGTTTGGCCGAGGCCTGGCATGACCCAGGAAAGTGTGTCCGACCGAAGTTAATCGAGCGTGTTGGGTAAGTTGGTGGACCCCTGCAGGGAAGAAAACATCTATCGATAGCCTGTCCTACGGTAACGCACACTCGGAGTTGTATCCTGATTGATACAATTAGAACTGGATACTTGGATACTATGGCTCTGGGATTGCTTCTCGCAGGGAGTCGAGAAGGAATCTCAGGACGAGGTTGATGACTGTATGGCTCTGGGATTGCTTTCTCGCAGGGAGTCGAGAAAGGATCTCTGGGTGAGGTTGATATCATTACTGCTACCTTATATTGTACTATTCTACTCTCTTCTATTGCTGCAAGACATCTGAAGATGCTAGTCTTCGATAGGACTAGGCCTTCTCTCTATTCTGGCATTTCTACAGCCCAGTCCACATATACAGCCTCGCCTTGAAAATGTTGCATACGTAGTGTAGATCCTTGCTTGCTGAGTACTTCTGAGCACTCATGGTTGCTTTGTTTTCTTTTTCCCCCATATCCTTTTGATGCGACAAGATGACAGAGCCCCGGGTACAGCTACCCCCACTGACGACCGTTACTACTACCACCTCGAGGGTGTTACTTCTACAAGTTGGCCGAAGACCAGGAGTAGGATCGGAGGGTCCCAGGCAGGAGGTCTGCGCCTTTCGATCGTAGTGTTTTATTTTGCCCCGCCTTTCGAAAGGCCTTTCTGTTTCTCTTTTAATATCTGTACTCAAATATCTGATGCTTCCGCTGACGCTTGTATGCGAGCTTTTGTATTCGAGCCCTCGAGGCCCCTGGCTTGTAATATAAAGCTTGTATGACTTTATTTATTTTTTAGAGCTGTGTTGTGATATCTTCCCGTGAGTCCTTAGGCTTGATCGTGTGCATTTGCGTGTATGATTAGTGCAAGATTGAGCCGGGGGCGTCACACGCTGCGCGTCATCTTCATCGACATTTTCATCGTCGACGGCGTCATCGACTATGGCGGCCAAGAGGAAGCCCGAAGCTGCAAATCACCCGTCCACCTCGAAGGCTCCGCCGCCCACGACCGCCGACGTCGTGGGGAACGCGGGGGCTCGCGAGGGTGTGGATGCTGCGGGGGATGTGGTCGGCGCAGGCGGCGCCGTCACCGCCTCCCCCATGGCCGAAGCGGGGACGGGAGGTACCGGGGAAGGACAGCATCAGCGACATCTCGATGGCCATGCTCCATGAGATACAGATGGGGGGATCATTCCACCTGAACCCCTTCTCCTCGCCAACGGGCAGAGCCGCAGTGATGATGCTCGCTCTGGGGTGAATCGCAACCCCCCGGCCGCCCCCGCTGCGGGCGCGACCGCAGGGCACGCGCCACCCCCGTGGCGGGCTGACCCAGCTACTGCGCCCAACGGAGCCGCTGGCCCTCGGGCACCTCCGCCGCATCATCATGCCGTCCAAATGGCTGGTTCGCAGTAGAAAGGGCGCGGCGCAGTCGCCACCGGCAACGTTAGGAGCCGAGCGACACTACGATCTACATCGTCATCACCTATGGCAAGCACTGCCTCAGAGGCCATGGCGCGAGCCCAACTGCTGTTGAGATTTCCACCAGCGATAGACCAAATGGATGAGTGGCGAGCCACCATCCAAAGTTTGATTGGTTTCGCCGAGGCGGAAGGATCACAGCAGGCTGGACCGCCACGGCCTTCCCAGGCAGCAACGACGGCTCGTGCGGCTGGTCGTGCAGGAGGGGCCACACCCACAGTGCAATCCCCACCACGGCAAGCTGCCCGGGAGCCGCAAAACCAAGCGCCTGATGATGTCTCGATGGCCTCATCAAATCCTCGAGCGCGTCAAGGCCGACAGCGTGCCCCGGAGGGCAGGCTAGGGGAAGGCGCGCGCATCATCGACGAGCGGCGCTGCGACAACCCCCGCCGGTCCAATGGGTGTGATGGCCCCGACGTCGGCGAGCCCGCGCTCAGAGATGGCGGGTGCCTGCCTTTCGAGGTTGGGTGCCCTGCCTTCACCCGTGAGCTGTGGCAAGTCCGTTGGCCGTCCACTCGCATGTTCAAGCCAGAGATACCCGAGAAGTATGATGGAAGACTAAACTCGGCAGAGTTCTTGAGCATCTACACCATCGCTGTTCAAGTTGCTGGGGGAAGAGATGAGAAGGTGTTCGCCAACTACTTCCCTTTGGCCCTCAAGTCAAATGTGAGGTCTTGGTTGATGCACCTGCCGAAGAACTCCATTTCGACCTGCGCTGACCTGTGACACGAGTTCATTGGTGCCTTTACGGGCAGCCATCAAGAACTAGGGCGGCCCAGCGACTTGCAGCTTCTCCGGCAGAAAGAAGGAGAAACTCTATGGAAGTACTTGCAGAGATTCAGTAGAGTCCACAAAAATATCCCAGATATCCACCCAGCTGCTGTGATAGCTGCCTTCCAGTCCAACATGCGCAACCGCAGGATACGCTCCAAGATGAACGTTTGGTTGCCCAAGACTGTGAAGGAGCTCTACACTTTGGTGGACAAATGTGCTCGGGTGGAAGAGGGGAGGAAACTTCCTGGAGAGGAAGATTGCGTCGACATTGACTCAGAAGATGGCGACGAAACCATCAATAAGAAGAAGAAGAACAAGAAGCACAACAAGAAGCGCAAGGATAAGACAGTGATGACTGTTGAGGGGTCAGGCACGCCTAGTACCGGCAAGAAGGCCAAGGCTGAAGCCCCCGGCAAGGAGGCTACCGCATGCATTGACTGCCGGGAGGTGGCGGCTGCCGAGAGGGCTGGGAAAAGTGATGGGCCGTACTGTAAGATTCATCGGACCAAGGGCCATGATCTCCAAGAGTGTCATCAGGTTGAGCAGCTCATCAAGAGACAGAAGGCTAAGTATGAGAAGTGCGATAAGGAAAAAGGTCAGAATGGCACTGGCGGGAAGGGCCGGGGTGGTGAAGCAAATCGCCCCGGCAAGGCTCCTCGGAACCAAGGGAAACCCGCCAAGGGCCGAGAAAAGGAGGATTGCGGTAACAAGAGTGATGGAGGGAATGAAGAGGAAACCAGCGAGCAGGAATTCCAGAAGGCCACTGACGCCCTGTGCATTGACGGGGGTGCATCTTTGCACTCCTCTCACCGCCAACTTAAACAGTGGGCGCGTGAAGTCAATGCCATGGAGCCAGCGGCAGATTCTTGGAAGCCGCTCAAGTGGTCACGCAGGCCCATCATCTTTGATGAAGATGACCACCCCGACCGCATTACTGCGGTAGGGTGTTTGCCATTGTTGGTCTCACCAACAATTCGCAACCTCAAGGTTACAAAGATGCTGGTTGACGGCGGGGCCGGGTTGAATCTGATTTCCCCAAAGGTTATCAGCAAACTCCAGATAGCAGAGGAAGAACTTAAGGCCACAGGCACGTTTCAAGGAGTCAATCCCGGCAGGAGCCGTCCTAAGGGAAATGTTACGTTGCCAGTGACATTTGGAGGAGAGTTGAACTACAGGACTGAGATAGTTGTGTTTGATGTGGTTGACCTCCCTCTGCCGTACAATGGGATCCTTGGGCGCCCGGCTCTGGCCAAATTCATGGCAGCATCCCACTATGCCTACAACACCTTGAAGATGCCAGGGCCGATGGGCGTCATTTCCGTTCCATCGGACAAAAAAGACGCAATCATTTGCGTGGATAAGATGTACCGAGACGCGGTCGCGGCAGAGGTCACGGAAGCCACAGTTCCCGCCAAGGAAAAGCATAGCAGAGGCACTGGCAAGGAATCTGGGAAGCGTACCTCTGTGGAATGTGCCATGCCCGTTGATGACACGCCAGAGAGTTCCAACAGTAAGAGATCCAAGGCTGCTCCACCCCAAGTGAAAAAGGTCGCGGTAGGACTGGCTGGTGCTGATGGTACTTTCACTATCAGCGCCACCCTTGATGACAAATAGGAAAGCGCGCTCATTGCCTCCTTGCGGGTGAATATCTATGTGTTTGCCTGGCAACCATCTGATATCCCCGGTGTTCCCAGGGAGGTAATCGAGCACCACCTTGCAGTTTGTCCACATGCCCGGCCTGTCAAGCAGAAGGTTCGGAAGCAGGCCTTGGAACGGCAGCAGTTTATTGCCGAGGAAATCAAGAAACTTGAAGCAGCTGGTTTGGTCAGAGGAGTATTGCATCCAACATGGCTAGCAAACCCAGTGGTTGTGCGCAAGGCTAATGGAAAATGGAGGCTTTGCATAGATTTTACGGATCTGAACAAGGCGTGCCCAAAGAACCCATTTCCCTTGCCGCGCATCGACCAAATCGTGGATTCTACTTCAGGATGTGAGTTACTCTCTTTTCTGGATGCATACTCTGGATACCATCAGATTTTTATGTCCAAGGAAGATGAAGAAAAGGCCTCATTCATCACCCCATGCGGCACGTACTGCTTTGTGCGCATGCCTTTCGGGTTGAAGAGTGCCGGGTCCACTTTTGCAAGAGCAGTCCAGATTGGCTTTGAACCACAGTTACACAGGAACATTGAAGCCTATATGGACGATATTGTAGTCAAGACCAAGGACAGATCAACCCTCATCCAGGATTTAGAAGAGACATTTGCCAATCTGCGCAAGATCAACTTGAAACTGAATCCACAGAAGTGCGTGCTTGGCGTTCCCTCTGGCAAGCTACTGGGTTTCTTTGTGTCTCACCGTGGGATAGAGGCCAACCCCGATAAGATCAAGGCTATTGAGCAGATACAGGCACCCAAGACAGTTAAGGGTGTGAGGCGTTTAACAGGATGCGTTGCCGCGCTTAGCAGATTCATCTCCAAGTCTGCCGAGCGTGCCTTGCCATTCTTCAAGATTTTGAAGAAGGCAGGACCCATGAAGTGGACCCTAGAAGCAGATGCAGCACTGTAGGATTTGAAGGCCTACTTATCTTCTGTGCCTACTTTGGTCGCACCCAAACCACGTTACTGCTATATCTGGCAGCAACTAATCAAGTGGTTAGTGCGGCCCTAGTAGCACAGCGGGAAGTGGAAGAAACAGCAACCTCAGCAAGTGTCCCACCCGGGGAAGAGGAAGAGAGTGACCCGACAAGGCCAGATACGGATCAGGACAAAGAAGAGCACGACAGCGGAAACAACCCCACGGACACGGCAAGGAAGAAGGTGGTGCAGCGCCCAATATACTTCGTCAGCTCCCTGTTGCAGGGGGCTAGATCCAGGTACTCTGGCATGCAAAAATTGATCTTTGGCCTTGTCATGGCCTCAAGGAAACTGCGCCACTACTTCCAAGCCCATGAGATCACGATTGTCACCCGCTTCCTGTTGCAAAGGATACTTCAAAACCCAGAGGCCACCGGCAGGATAGTGGAGTGGGCATTGGAGTTATCCAGCTTTGGCCTGAAGTTTGAAAGCACGTCAATGATCCAGAGCAGGGCGTTGGCAGAGTTTATTGCAGAATGGACGCCAACCCCTGATGAAGAAGTACAAGAAACAGTTATCCCAGGCAAGGAAGCGCCCCAAGAATGGATCATGTATTTCGATGGTGCCTTCTCCCTACAAGGTGCAGGGGCTGGCATGCTTCTCGTGGCTCCCACTAGAGAGCACCTAAGGTACGTCGTCCAAATGCACTTTCCCCGAGAGGAGGCGACCAACAATACAGCAGAATATGAAGGGCTTCTTGCCGGGCTCAAGATTGCCACAGAATTGGGAATCAAGAAGCTGATCATTAGAGGAGATTCACAGCTGGTGGTGAGACAAGTCAACAAGGATTACCATAGCCCATTGATGGAGGCATACATCGAGGAAGTGAGAAGATTGGAGGAGCACTTTGATGGGTTGCAAATAGAGCACGTACCCCGTGCAAAAAATAGCATTGCTGATTACCTGTCAAAGTGCGCTGCGCAGAAGCTTCCTGTGGAACCAGGGACTTTTGTTCTCCGTCTTACTCAGCCCTCTGTATCCCCGACAACAATGGCCCGAAAGAGGAGGAAATTGGACTCCGGTAAGCCTCTCCCGGTAGAGCCTTTCGGGGCTCCAGGCAGGGACCCTGCCGGGAACAACTCCCCTTCGCTTGCCGGGCTGCACCCTCCTGCCAGGCCACTGGTCCCCGCAGACGAGGGATGCGCCCCCACGAATGAGGAGGTGCCGCTAGTCCTTGTTGCCGAGCCTCAGGCTCCAACTTAGGCAAGGCACATAGTCCATTTCCTCCAAACCGGAGAACTTCCCGAAGAGCAAGAAGAAGCTGAAAGAGTAGCCTAGAGGGCCAGTATGTATGAGTTTGTCGATGACACACTATACAGAAGAAGGCCCAATGGTGTGAAATTGAAGTGCATTTGCCGGGAAGGAGGAAAGGAACTGCTGACAGAGATACACAAAGGCATGTGCGTCTCCCACATTGGATCAAGGGCTCTGGTTGGGAAAGCATTCCGGCAAGGATTCTATTGGCCCACAGCCCTCCAAGATGCAGTTGAGCTCGTCACCAAGTGTGAAGCCTGTCAGTTCCATTCCAAAAATATCCATCTGCCTGCCCAAGCACTCCAGACAATCCCTTTGTCATGGCCGTTTTCGGTCTGGGGGCTCGATATCCTCGGCCCTTTCCCCCGAGCTGCCGGGGGCTTTGAATTCTTGTTCGTTGCAATCGACAAGTTTAAAAGTGGCCGGAAGTAGATGCCGTGAGAAAGGTGATGTTAGGTGATGCAGCAGAAAAAAAAATTCGACCTACGCACCAGCCCAGGACCACTATGGAGACTGCATACAAGGTTTGATCATTTTCGTTACCGACTCATAGCGCAGCGGAAGTAGAGTCGATGACGATCGGCGGTGCAGATCCCCACAGCTAGGATTTACAACCTCCCAACTGCGAGGATGTATACCCTCATCCGCCACTCGGACAGCCCTCCGGGAGGCGGCCGGACAGTCCCCCGGACGGTGTCGCGGACAGCCCTTCGGGAGGACCTTCGAAACTCGGACGGTCACTCGGACAACCCTTCGAGAGGACTCACAGAACTCGGACAGTCACTTGGACAGCCCTTCGGGAGGCACTCTCAAACAGCCCCTCGGGAACTAAGAACGAAACTACGACCTCTCTACAGAGTTGCACACATACGGTGTCATCTATCCGGCAGGGCTTCGCCGTCCAGAACTAGTTCCCACCGGAACCCAGACAGCCTTTCGGCTCTACGAAACTATTTCGCGGGGAGGGAGAGAGAAGCCAGAGCATTGCAATGGCACTTGTATGTGAGAAGGGATGATTGTGGAGGGCTGCCCCTCCACCTCTATTTATAGGAAACCCATATGGGAAAAATACCCAAAAAACCCATCTCATGGATCACTTTCAAGGGCATAAAGGGAAGGCAAGTGGAGCTCCACGGAGGAGCTCCATCTTGGCTGGCCACCCCTAGGGGGCCCCCCACATGGGGGTTCCTTGGTCCCCACTCCCTTCTAGAAGCCTTTTTGGAAAAGCCCTAAAAGGTGGCTTTCCAAAAAATATCCCAAAAAGCACTTTCACTATTCATGATGACATTTTTCAGCGTCCGTTCGAACTGAAAATATTTATGTGGGCTTAGAATATTTCCAGTACCCACTAAACTAATTTTCAATGTGTTCTGGAACAATTCCAGACTAGTGATTTTCATCTGCGAAAAGCATCTGAAGCGGTTCCGGCAGCTCCGGAACATTTCTGGTTTTCATCCCGGAAAATTCCCAGAAGTTTCCAGAATGATTCTGGCACCCTCCAAGAATTATCAGGCATGTGCGGAAACCAATTTGACTTTATGGTATCCTCTGAAACAACTTTTCAATTTCACCGGAACTCATCCGGTGACCTCTCTCTTCGGAACTTTTCCGCTGTCTCCGAAAACTTTTTCCAGAAACTTTCTCTCAGACTCCCTGTCTATTATTCAGCAGATAGATGACCCTTAAGCGTGCGACCCTATAGGTTCGGTGAAGTATAGACATGACCTGGAACCCCTTCCAATCGATGATCAACATCGGAGCCGTGGACACCCATATTGACCCCTATACCCACACGAATGATTATTCGAGTGAACCTCCAGTTGCCGTGTGCTATTCCTGTTGCTTCGCGATATGTTACAAATAGCCGAGGTGAGACATGTTGGCATCCCTGTGGATCAACTCCTTGTCCACTATGCCAGTTACCTCATTACCGGTATTGTTCTCTTTTCTCGTTACCGTGTTCCGGCATCCCTGTGATCAAATCACCCTTTGTCTGGCCAGACGATTATGGATACCGTAACACCGAGAGGGCCCAGAGATATCTCTCCTTCGTCGGAGGAGCAAATCCCAATCTTGAGCTATCAAGTTACTTGACATACTTTTCCATGAACCCGTAAGCTGCCGTAATAGCCACCCATTTACAGATGACGTTTAACAAAGCCCAAAGTTCATGAAGCAAGCATGAAGAAACTCGATACTCTCATGGTCTAAGGAATCATGCAAACGTTAACCATCTCTGTGTTATTAACCATTAACTTATGACGAATGTATCTCATAGCATAACATCAATTCGGGTCTATTCAACACAAATGTTCTGCTAACAATTGTGCCCTCAAAATTGCCGGCATAGTCATGCCCATGATCAGGAAAACAGGATCATCATGCAATACTTGAGCCAGTCATAGAGGCTTGACTAGGAATACATTTTACCATTTATTATCCCACACGTGCACATGAGTTTCCCTCCAAGCCTCGTTTTATTTGCAGACTCGAGAATCATTGCAGTTATAGCATGGAACATAAACCTAATTATGAACAGGGAGATAATCAATAAGATTTATTATTGCCTCTAGGGCATATCTCCTATAGACTCCCACTTGCACTAGAGTCAATAGTCTAGTTAATGCTAATGCAATTTACACCGGTGGCACATCGGTGTAAATATGCTTCGCTTGTGGTATAGCCTGATGTCCAACGGATCTGACGACTTCAGCTCCGTGTGTATCTTTGCATATCCTCGCGTTTTCACGCTTTCACAAAATTCATATTTTGTGTGGACTTGGCTTTGTATGTATGTGAATCACAGGTCAAACCTGGATTCCTCAGACTTAGTTATGGAGCAACTACTTGCAGTAGTGTCCCATTGACAAAAGCCATCTTGGAACCGTACTAAGTTCATGAATGAACTATATGATTCAACGTCTTCTTTGTCACTTTAAAAGTGGCAACATACTTCGCCTCTGTTATAGAATTCGCCACAGT
The DNA here is from genome assembly GCA_011799875.1 of Thinopyrum elongatum. Lineage (NCBI taxonomy): Eukaryota > Viridiplantae > Streptophyta > Magnoliopsida > Poales > Poaceae > Thinopyrum > Thinopyrum elongatum. The sequence continues at coordinate 263,536,725 of CM022303.1, forward strand.
AACTTGTTTGGAACATTTTCCAACTAGCTGTGCCACCACATTGTGTGTTACACAAAACCCTCAATATAAATCGAAAATCGCACGGAGAAAAGATGAAGACTGTATAGATGTAACATTTTACAATGAACTCTTCATGATCTCCGCTTGCGAGAAAACATGTCATCAGTGCTACTCTAGCACTCAAAGACACTTTTCACTGTTGTCCTATGATCAGTACTTTTGATCATTTTGGTATCTATACTCGCAACTCCTTGGGAGCATCGGACATATCTAGTTGTTTTACATACCATGGAATACATGATTAATCCAAACACAAGAGTGTGTGGAATTTCCATCATGTATTTTGCTCATCAGTGTTTTGGGACACCGAGTCTTGCAAAAACTCTTTCCATGTGACTTCAGCAAGAATCACTCCTTGGCATTTTAAATGCTAAAAGGTTTTAGCATCTTGTCAATATGTATTCATTGCTTAGCCCCATTAGGTAAATCTATCTCCATAGATCATGCCTAATATTGAGGCTATTTAGCCTAAGCACTTTATTGAAAAACTATTTTCAAATGAAGTCCTAATTCGTGTCAAGAAATTTATTTCCAATTAACAATGTGTCAAGCACACAAGGTGTTTAGAAATATTATTCTACTCCCACTTACTTTCTTGAATCACAAGCATCTTCGTTACCCATTGATGAAGTCAAACCCCTTTGACCATTTCATCAAAACACGAAGATTCCAACTCCATTTTGCTCTCTTCTGTCCATCGCTGGAACTCTGAAGTTTGCACCCTTACTAGCATCCTCTGGATTGACAAAATACCTTGGACTGTAACACATGCAAGTCCTTGGTTTCATTTCCATCAGATGGAAATCCTATTGTCATCCATGTTTCATATCTCATGATTGAAATATGTATTAATTACTAGTTCAACCTGAACCGACTTTAAGCATCGCTACGATGAAACAACCTCATCGTAATCAACTCCTTGAACTTGTTATAAGTCGAGCTTTATGGATAAAACATTTTTATCCGTATCAGTTTTAAGTCCCATAAATATTCATTAGACTCTAAGTCTTCTAAAAGGTGTATCAAGGTTTTAATCTTGAATCACTTATATGGAAATTATCTCGGATTGTATTGGCATTTAGCCAATTCCGGAGTCAGGGCCCATCAACGCTTCCTTGTGTATCGTAGGTATACTATTGTCTAACAACAATATCTCATTGCGCACCTCAGAGGTTTGCACGAGCCTTGCCTACGTGGTTCGGCTGCAAGTTCGACCGAAGTCCATACATTTTATTGTAGAGACTTCCGTATCAGTCGCAGTAGGAAACTCCGGAATCACTTCCAAGGTTCCTTTCCTTTGACCTGATGACGAAGATACTGGTTATCTTGTTGAGTTGCACTGTCCTCCCACTCACCTTTTGCAAGGACAATTCTCTTTAAAAGCATACCGTTTTGTGGCAAAAAACCTTTGCCTCGGTATAGTGGTGGGGGAATACCCAATGACTTGGGATAACCTACAAAGTAGCACTTGTCTGATTTGGAATAGGTTTGTAACCATTTACACAAGCCCCATATTCCAAATGTTAAGAAAAGATATAACATGGTTGGGCGTACCATACCATGGCGTCATTTCAACGGACCCGATGGAGCTCTTTTCAGTGTAAAAGTCGTAGTCTCTAAAGCATCACTCTTTAAAAAGGGATAATGGCAAATCTATTTATGTCATCTTTGATCTCACCATGTCATAAATGGTTTGATTACATCTTCACAGACTTTTCACTTGCAGTGGTGTTTCGGGAGGTGTAAGTTATGAAACCCCTTTCACAACTCATCAAACATTCGCTAAACTTGTAACTCAAATATTCCTTTCTGCAATCGAATTGTAGAAACATAATTTTCTTGTTACAATAACTTCTACTTCATTTTTGAAAACCTTTCGAATGATTTCAAAATATCCAGACTTACGTCTCATCAAATAAATATCCACATATCTACTTGAGTCATTTCTGAAGATAGATAAATCCACAACTTGCAACAATATTTATTGATCTACACACATCAAAATGTATGATCACCAATAAGTTTGTTGCTCGTTCCTTATGGCATGTGAACAATATTTCAGTCACTTCACTTTTCGGAGGAAAGTTGCAAGTGTTAGATGATTCAAAATCAAACGACTTCAAAATCCATCATAATGGAATTTTCCATGCGGGTTTCTCCAATGTGACCAAATGCAGTGCCACACATGTGTGGTATTCTTTTAGTCTTGCGACATTTAGCGTCAGTGTAATGGATGTATCATATTACTCTCAATACTCATAACATACATCCCATCTTTGATGGAAGTATGGCCCTTCATGTTATTCATAATACTGAACAACAATTGTTGTTTTTATGAACAACCCTTTTGCAACAAACATTGTGCAATGGGCTAGAGTGTATGAAACTCTAAAATGAATTATGAAAGTAAACACAGAGGTAATATATTAATATCATTATTCATAACATACATCTCATTCATAATGAAAGTATGGCCCTTATGTTATTCATAACACCGACCATCAAAAGTTCTCTTATGAACAACCTTCTTGCAAGATACCTTATGCAATGGGCTAGAGTGTGTAAAACTCTTAAATGAATTATGAAAATAAATACAGACGGTAATACACCGATTGAAGGTATAGTAACATTTACTATGTTCCCTATGTATACCTAAACCTCATTCCTGGCTAGTCTTTCAGGCCATAGTAGTTCTTACATCGAGTTGCAACAGAATGCAATCGAGCGGGTATCTTTGTGATTTAACTCACAATACCCAAGAATCAGTGATTAACAATTTAATCATAATTCCCAAGGACTATATCTTTGACCAGCCTTCTATACATTAAAAACTTGTATGACATTCATACATGAGCTGGATATTCCAGTCTTCTTTCTTTCTGCCGTTATACTTCTAACAGTTTAACTTTTAGTATTTCTCCTACTCTCAGAAGAAGCACTTAACTTAAGAGTGGCATTAGCCCCGGACTTCCTAGGCGTGAAAGTTACACTAACACCCTTCGGACACTTCCTTTCTCTTTAAGTTGTTGTTTTATTCACCTTTCATCTCATGACAGGCGTTCTCCTGGATCCCTCTCTTATCAGTCTAATGCATAGTAAACTCCTTTACTAATAGTTTGCAAACAAACATTGCTTTGGATATCTTATATCTTTTAGCCTTTGTCTATCTCTGAAAATGATTTTCAGATTCCATGAATATCACATAACTATCCAAACTTCCGAAGTTCGGGTCTCATGGAAGCAAACATATTGCACTTCACTGAAACGGAATTCTAGCTTTTGGATCGAAGGACGAGAGTCACATGATCCATAGCATTAGCGGGAGAATACCAAAAGTATGCGATAGGACAAAGTCCTTCTCGGAACTCTTGAGGACAATCCTCACATTACGTTACCAACCGTAAAGTTTTAACCAGATATTTAACAGCTATTCAATTTTAATAGGGAAGGTGGAAACGCGAGCCATTATTCTACAACTATTAGCAAAACACACTTAGACAGTGTTCAAAATTAATTGCACCAAGAATTAAACAAGTTAATTCTATAGTGCGCTCCCACTCAAATCAATATCTCTCAAAATTGATTATGAGTGATACAAGACCCGCATTTCCATTCAACGCCATTGTTCGAGATGAACACTGATGGCGCCAACTTCAATCGGTAGGCAAACTTGCCGATCACATCTCTATGTGACTCTTGTTCATCTTTCGATGCGCGTGTTCCGAGCTCAGGACGATCCTGCCATGAACGTCAAGACAACCAAGTGATCTCGCTGCAAGGTCTGACGATCATGGCGCACCCCGAAAGGAAAGATGCCGTGACGGTGCTACACTTGGGAGAACACTAACTACTTGATATTTTTGTGAGAGATCACCCTAATAAAAAGCAACTACCGCGCAATCAAAAGGGTGCATCATAAGGGATAAACATCTCAGGCAATTCATAATAGCATGATATGGTATAGCCCTTTCTGACAGAGAAGTCTTTCATTTCTTTGTCTTCAGCATTCGCGTAGGTGTTCACCTTCGTGAAGATTGCCACCACCTTGTCGATGCACCAGATAATATTGCTATCTTTATAGCTAATAAAATAAGTGCATTACTTAAGGTTGACTTGCAGGTCATTTAAAGTGCAATCATATGGCTCCAGCCATCATGCCGAATCATGACACACAGGTCATGTTAATCAATTTACATTATATAGTCATCTCATACATAATCAAATTATTATGAGCACTGCTATACCACATCACATGCAAACCATCCTGCAAAACCAAGTTAGACGCCTCTAATCGGTCCATGCAAAAACTTTTTTTTCCGTGGCTTCTAAGGTTTCGAAACAAATCGAAGCTACCAATGTCCATCATCAAGTATGATAATTCAAGTCGCTAGATTAACTTCGCGGGGTGTATGAAGCATGAGATAATAAAAGCTCGAGCCCCATACTAAACTTCGTCATATGCATGACCCCCGTGCAGATCAAATCTGCATTGCCCTTTCATCTACCAAATATCCATCTTTCTTTAACTATGGTGGAACCCAAAGAACTGTTAACACTTTGTTGATCTGTCAATCAGCATACTAAGGAGCAGCATGAAAGGATCGCAGATTGCCAGAACTTTGTGAGATTCCACCATGCCGTCAAGATCAGGATTATGCAAATTCAAGGGAAGCAACAGGAACATCGGGTAACAGATTTCATCTGCTACCCACACAAATAATTTTCTGTAATAGAACTCATCTACTACCTAATTATATTGTGCAAAACCCATACATCTCTATGTATTCTAGATCGCAACATGCATCAACGCATAGCACGGCTCTGATACCACTGTTAGGTGATGTAGCAAAAAACAAAAAAATTCCGACCTACGCACCAGCCTAGGACCACTATGGAGACTGCATACAAGGTTTGATCATTTTTGTTACCGACTCATAGCGCAGCGGAAGTAGAGTCGATGACGATCGGCGGTGCAGATCCCCGCAGCTAGGATTTACAACCTCCTAACCACAAGGATGTATACCCTCATCTGCCACTCGGACAGCCCTCCGGGAGGCGGTCGAACAGTCCCCCGGACGGTGTCGCGGACAGCCCTTCGGGAGGACCTTCGAAACTCGGACGGTCACTCGGACAGCCCTTCGGGAGGACTCACAGAACTCGGACCGTCACTTGGATAGACCTTCGGGAGGCACTCTCGAACAGCCCCTCGGGCACTAAGGTCAAAACTACGACCTCTCTATAGAGTTGCACAAATACGGTGTCATCTATCCGGCAGGGCTTCGCCGTCCAGAACTAGTTCCCACTGGAACCCAGACAGCCTTTCGGCTCTACGAAACTATTTCGCGGGGAGGGAGAGAGAAGCCAGATCATTGCAATGGCACTTGTATGTGAGAAGGGATGATTGTGGAGGGCTGCCCCTCCACCTCTATTTATAGGAAAACCATCTGGGAAAATACCCAAAAAACCCATCTCATGGATCACTTTCAAGGGCATAAAGGGAAGGCAAGTGGAGCTCCATGGAGGAGCTCCATCTTGGCCGGCCACCCCTAGGGCCCCCCCCACATGGGGGTTCCTTTGTCCCCACTCCCTTCTAGAAGCCTTTCTGCAAAAGCCCTAAAAGGTGGCTTTCCAAAAAATATCCCAAAAAGCACTTTCACTATTCACGACGACATTTTTCTGCGTCCGTTCGAACTGAAAATATTTATGTGGGCTTAGAACATTTCCAGTACCCACTAATATAATTTTCAACGCATTCTAGAACAATTCCAGACTAGTGATTTTCATCTGCGAAAAGCATCTGAAGCGGTTCCGGCAGCTCCGGAACATTTCCGGTTTTCATCCCGGAAAATTCCAGAAGTTTCCAGAATCATTCTGGCACCCTCCAAGAATTATCAGGCATGTGCCGAAACCAATTTGACTTTATGGTATCCTCTGAAACAACTTTTCAGTTTCACCGAAACTCATCCGGTGACCTCTTTCTTCGGAACTTTTCTGCTGTCTCCGAAAACTTTTTCCAGAAACTTTCTCTCAGACTCCCTGTCTAGTATTCAGCAGATAGATGACCCTTAAGCATGTGACCCTATAGGTTCGGTGAAGTATAGACATGACCTGGAACCCCTTCCGATCAATGATCAACATCGGAGCCGTGGACACCCATATTGACCCCTGTACCCACACGAATGAATATTCGAGTGAACCTCCAGTTGTCGTGTGCTATTCCTGTTGCTTCGCAATATGTTACAAATAGCCGAGGTGAGACATGTTGGCATCCCTGTGGATCAACTCCTTGTCCACTATGCCAGTTACCTCGTTACCGGTATTGTTCTCTTTTCTCGTTACCGTGTTCCGGCATCCCTGTGATCACACCCTGTGTCTGGCCAGATGATGATGGATACCGTAACACCGAGAGGGCCCAGAGATATCTCTGCATCGTCGGAGGAGCAAATCCCAATCTTGAGCTATCAAGTTACTTGACATACTTTTCCATGAACCTGTAAGCTGCCGTAATAGCCACCCATTTACGGATGACGTTTAACAAACCCCAAAGTTCATGAAGCAAGCATGAAGAAACTCGATACTCTCATGGTCTAAGGAATCATGCAAATGTTAACCATCTCTGTGTTATTAACCATTAACTTATGACAAATGTATCTCATAGCATAACATTAATTCGGGTCGATTCAACACAAATGTTCTGCTAACAATTGTGCCCTCAAAATTGCCGGCATAGTCATGCCCATGATCAGGAAAACAAGATCATCATGCAATACTTGAGCCAGTCATAGAGGCTTGACTAGGAATACATTTTACCTTTTATTATCCCACACGTGCACATGAGTTTCCCTCCAAGCCTCGTTTTATTTGTAGACTCGAGAATCATTGCAGTTATAGCATGGAACATAAACCTAATTATGAACAGGGAGATAATCAATAACATTTATTATTGCCTCTAGGGCATATCTCCTACAGGTGACTGCTCAGTCAGCTATCAAGTTCTTGAAAGGATTGCTGTGCCACTTCGGGGTCCCTGCCCGGATCATCACCAACAACGGCACCCAGTTCACGAGCCGCGCCTTCATGCAATATGTTCATGCCCTCAGAAGCAAGATCTCATTTGCATCTGTTGCACATCCCAGAAGCAATGGACAAGCTAAGAGGGCGAACACTGAAGTGCTGCGGGGACTCAAGACAAGAACATTTGATAAGCTGCGGAAGCACGGCAGGCAATGGATCAATGAGCTGCCAGTGGTTCTTTGGTCCCGCAGAACGACACCAAACCGAGCTACCGGACAGACTCCCTTCTCCCTAGTCTATGGGGCAGAAGCAGTTATCCCCACGGAACTCATTTACGGGTCACCTTGAGTGCTTGCCTATGATGAAGTAGCGTAGGAACAGCACATGCGTGACAATGACGTGCTTCTCGAGGAGAACCGTCTCCGGGCTGCTACGCGTGCTGCACGCTATCAGCAAGCCCTGTGCCGCTATCATAGCCGCAGGGTTCATGCCCGGTGTTTTGAGGAAGGTGACCTTGCCCTTAGGCGCGTTCAGTCCACCAAGGGTGCAAACAAGCTGTCACCGAAGTGGGAAGGCCCTTACCGGGTGGTACGAGTCACCAGACCTGGCGCAGTTCGTCTGGAGACCGGAGATGGCATTCAATTGCAAAACTCATGGAATATTGAGCATCTCCGCAAGTTCCACCCGTAAGGTGCGGCTGTAGGCCCCTGCCTGGCAGCCACCCTTTTGTACAGGCCTTGCCTCAGCTGCATGTAACCCCTTGTACAAAGCCAGGCGTAGACCCTGAGCATCAAAGAAATAAATGAAGCGATGGGGGCCCCCGACAAGTTGCATGCATGCATAAGCATTTCATAAGCATTGCATGATTCATGTAGATAGGTTGCATGATCATGTAGATAGATTGCATCTGGCATCATCTTCATTTGCATAAACTGCAGGCTCCTGCCGTGGACTCAGTCCTAGGAAGAGGATGCGAAGACAAGCCAACACTGCGATCTCCGGCAAGCCAAACAGATAAGTTCCATCTCTTATCCATACATGTCCCGTGAGTAGGGCTTGTGCATATGAAAACCTCGCCACCTCAGAAAAAAGGTGCTCCCATCTACTGACACGAACGCTGCTTCGGTCAGGATGGTCGTAGTGGCCTTTGGCTGAAAGGGGTTGGCGGGGGGCTGGTCTCTCCCAATGGGTTATGCGCCCGGCAGGCTCAGCCTCACGGCAGCAGTCCTGTGGGGAGCCGGCAAGGTAGCTTACCGGGATCTACTTGTTTACGTGAAATTATGGATCCGTTTCACCTCTGCATGGATATCATACATGCACAAGTGCGCGGCAAAGCTTATCTTTTTCATTAATATGTTGATCAACAAGTACAAATCTCACGGAACATAAACATGGATACAAGAGATTACATTATTTCAACTAAAATTTGGCAAGTGCCTGTAGATTTAAGACTGAAAAAAAGATAAGTGCCCCGTAAACTCCTCTCCCTGTCCCTTTTTATCCCAGGTAGTTCGGAGGGAAGAGGAGAGGTCAGGAGGAATGCCCGAGCAGGAGCCCACCCCGATCCCGTCATGGCCTGCCGGGTGCAGCCTGACAAGATCAGGAGTGGCGAGGCTGCGAAGAAGGAGGACGAAAGGAGCAGCTCAGCGGCGCCCTGGTCACCACCTCCAGGACCGGTCGAAAGCCCCAGCACAAGCGCCGACAGGGAAGGCCGTCGAAGCTCGGCTGGAAGACTGCTGGAGGAGGCGAAGGCACCAAGAGAGCGGCCCCCTCCCCGGCGGTCGAGAGCCTAGTGATGACGGTGCCGGGGAGGGGAGGGGAAGAACGGAAGACGAGGCGGTAGGACATCAGTACGAGATGAGTGCGTCGATACCCTCGTACTCCGACCTGACGGTCTGCCTCTCGCCTTCTCCGTCTTCCCTAACTTCATCTTCATCAACACCGCTCCAAGAAGGCGCTAGGCCCCCAGCCCGGCACCTCCCCCAAAGAGACGGCGAGCGATTGCGACAAGCAGGACGCTCGAGGCGCGCCGCTCCCTACCTTGGCGGGCAGGAAGACGCCGCCATCATTAGCAAGAATGCGAGGTCCGCCTGAAGGAGCAGTGCTGGGATTACCAAGGACCCCATATACTGCATCCCAGGTGAGCATCAAGAGTCCCGGACACCTCGCCAACAGGGTGGCGACCCTCGACGACGCGCGGCACCAGACCAGACTCACTCCCCAAGCGTTAGCGCCAGCATTTGACATCGTCAACAACTCCAATCTAGGGCCTGGGGGCTGGCCTCGGGCTCTCCCTTTCATCATACTCAGAAGAAGCAGAAGGTGGAGGAAGAGAGAAGTGTGGATGAAAGCCTCCGCTCCTCCCCCGCTCCCCCTTTTATAAGCGGCCGGGGGCTAGGGGCTGATTCCCCGGCGGGTAACCGCCATCCTCCTCCCCAATCCAAGAAGATCGGGCCCCTGCCCTGATGCTCTCCCGCACCACGCGCCTTCGTTACCTACCCCACTCAATGCATGCGGCATACGTGGCTATGGATAAGGGCGCGGTGGGAAGAGTGAATTGGCAGTTTTTCCACCCGTGCATTAAAGTCATTCACGGGCCATTACAAGAATGGCCCCCACCACAATTGGTGTTGCACGGCGTGCGGGGAAACTGGAAACTGACCCGAGCTCAGGTTAATGAAGAAGCAAAGGAGATCTCAAGGGGCGGAGCCGCCCTTACATTTCTACCTATGCACTGGTTAGGGCCTACCCCGACGACGCCCAGCGATGTGTCCGTGCCAGGCCCGGGGGCTCCTGTCAGTGAAATAGACCCTAGGTCCATTGCACGGACTGTGCACAGGCCAGAGACAAGATTACAAGACCAAGATCAGACCAAACAAGGAGGATCAATTCCTTTGAAGGATCCAAGTGCAAGTCGAGAAGGCCAAGGTGTGGTACCCTGGCTCAGAGAAACTGGAACATGGTGCTGCAGCTCTCGGGGTTCGTCACCCTGTGCGAGGGCTACCTGGGCGTCGAGCCCAGTGTCGATCTCTGGGTCTGCTTCTTCTTCTTGAAGCAGCAGGGGCTGGAGGCGAGCTTGATGTCCGCCTGCGGGGCCATCGTCGTCTCGATCCGGCCGCTTGGGGCATGCTCCAAAATGCTGCTGGAGGATTCTGCCAAGAAGTGGTAGAATTCTTTCTTCTATGTCCGCAATCTTGGCGCGAACCACATCAATCTGCCGCTCTTCGCCGATGTGGCGCCGCACGCCAAGACCAACTAGACCTACTATCCCAAGAACCCGATACAGGAGGTGCTCAACCTGAGCAACCGGGTGGTGGAGATGACGACGCGTGAGGGGCTCACCAGGACGGACCTCATCGCCGCCATCATCGCGCGCCGGGTGCTGCCGCTGCAGCGTAGGACGCACATCATCGGCCAGATGACCGGCCTTCAGGTCCCCAACCGGATGTCATCCTGGCGAATGATGCAGGAATAGATCGCCGGCAGGGTCAATGACATCTCGAAGGCCGGGATGCCAGAGGTGTGGAACTTTGGGAAGGTGCCCTATAGCCACGGGAACCCGGCGCCGGCGGTGAGTCCTTGGTCTCCATATTTTGCCATGTGACATCTCTTTCTTCATCCTGCTGCGACAAGGGAGGTGCTGTTAAATGCCATCCAGCATCCATATGACGGAACGACGACGCAGGTTGCGGCCACCCAGCAAGCCGGCTCGGAGGAGGTGGAGATCCTCGCCGAGGACCCGGAGATGGCCGACGCCGAAGCTGGCGAGGCGCGCCGTACGGGTAAGTTTTCGCATCCCGATCCCTTGGGAGATTGGGTGAAAGTCGAAATGAAGGCTTTGACGCATGTTGATGATGCAGCACCGCCGAGGGGAGGAGGCGGTAACGCCGGCTCCCCAAGACGGCCAACGAAAATGGCCGAGGCCGGGTCGTCCCGCGCGCTGGCCGCGGCTAGCCGGCCGCACGGGAAGGAGGATGTGGCACCGAGGAAGCCGGCTGCAAGGTGCACGGCGGACCTGGCTGTAGGTGGCAAGCCGGCCGCCAAGCGCATGGCAAGACCGACCATCCCGACGGCGACCGGGTACATTATTTTTGCTGACTCCGACGAGCCGCCGAGTTGTTCCTTTCTCATGTTTCTCTTGTTGGGATCCAGGTCGCCGCTAGAGCTGGTGCTGGCGGCAACGGATGCTGTCTGGAGGCGGCTTCACGTTCCGGAAGTCCCGGAGCAGCGCCATTGACCTGCCCGAGGGTTCGGCCGAGGAGGACCTCGGTTTGGATCCGGCGAACACAGAGCGGTGCGCCTGGCGGACCGAAACAAGGCCGAGGAGGAGGCGGCGGCGGCCATCAGGGCTGTGGAGGAGGCTTCAGTCCAGGCATGGGCGAGGGCCACCGGGGCGAGTGGGCAAGCCGCCATGAAGCAGGCATGGCCGGAGATGCCGGCGGGTCTCGAGCCGGCGGAGATGGCGGTGGACGACCGGGAGGTCGTGGAGATTGACGGCGACACCCCACCATGGACCGACGTGGTCGAGCGGGTGGAGGTGGGAGGAGGGGCCGCCCCGGAGGGAACGCCGTAGGTGACGCCGGATGGGGCGGCGCAGGGGACACCGGTTGGGGTGCCGCAGGGGACACAGGTTGGTGCGCCGGAGCCGAGGCCGGCCGCAGAGGAGACGGCAGGCGGCGAGCATGCCTTGGTGATCAGGCGGCCGCAAGTGGCATCGGGAGGCCGCCCTGCAGCCGGGACGCAGTCGATGCAGGCCGGGTCCAGCTGGGCTGCTGACGCAGGAGGAGGCGTCGATGGACGCCGTGTGCCTGCATCTTCATGGGCTGGCGGAGCGGGTTTAGGCCTTTGCCCAGGCCGAGACGGTGCGGGCGCGGGAGCTGGAGTGCTCCGTGTTTGTGAGTCTTTCTTCCTCTGGCTTTTTCTTTGTAGCCAGCTAGTGGGGGCGCGCCAGCGCACCCACTGGGTGTAGCCCCCGAGATTCGGGCCAACTATGTAGTAGTTGGGTCAAATCTTCAGTAAGTGTCTTGTGTTGATTCTTGCTTTTTCGCAGCAATTGGATGCCTTCCGGGTCGGCGTCTACAACCGGCTTCTGGAGAAGCACCAGCAGATCACGGCGCAGCTCGTCGCCAAGGAGGAGGCGCTCCGCCTTGCTGAAGGTGCGTCTTGCGTGCTCTTAGTGGGGGCGCGCTAGCGCACCCACTGGATGTAGCCCCCGAGATTCGGGCCAACTACGTAGTAGTTGGGTTGAATATTCAAATGCTTTGTCTTTTCCTTTTCTTTCGTCATCCTGACTTTGAGTCTTTGCCACGCAGCCGCCATGGCCGAGGTGCCAGACCTGCGAACCCGGCTGGCCGAAGCTGGCCAACAGCGTGATGAGGCGATCGCCGACGCCGGCTAGCTCCGGACCGAGGTGGAGCGGCTGAGGGTAGAAGCCGCTAAGGTGGAGGAGGCCCAGCAGGTGCTTGCCGAAGCCGGCCAGCAGTGCGACCAGCTGGCCGGTGACAAGAGCCAGCTCCAGGCCGAAGTGGAGCGCCTGAAGGCGACGGCAGCCAAAGTGGCGGAGGCCCAGCAGGCGCTCGTCGAAGCCGGCCAGCAGCGTGACTAGCTGGTCGACGACAAGAGCTAGCTCCAGGCCGAGGTGGAGCGCCTGAAGGTCGAGGCAGCCTGTCGGGGCACGACACCTATGGGATCCCGAGAGATCCCTTTACGATTCGGCGGGGGGAGAGGTACACGCAAAGAGCAGAACCAGTGATCGACGCGGGAAGTTTTTACCCAGGTTCGGGCCGCTGATCAGCGTAAAACCCTACTCCTGCTTTGTGTTCTTATTGATGTTCTTGAGCCCAGCCTTCAGGAGCGCTCGTAATGAATAGTACGTTCAAAGAGCAGCTACGCATGCAGAATGGGCCAGAAGTTCTTCTCCCCTGTAGCAGTCGCCTTGGGCCTCCTTTTATATGATCAAAGGGGTCTCCACAGTGGCAAAATGTACATACATTGAGGTGGAAAGTAGCTACAGGGTATCATACCTAACCCCTGACGGATTAGGACGAGCGCACTTAATGCACCGTGAGGTGTCCGTTTAGGTGTCCTCACTTTCTTGGGGATGGAAAAAGGGGCCATCCCATCAGCACCGCTTAAGCTCTCCTCCACTGGCGCATTGCCACGCATCCAGAGAAGGACCCAGAATGTCAGGTTTGCCACTGTGCCGAAGCGGTGGCACAGTGGCAGAATCTCGCCAGGCGCCGATCCTTGCCGGGCACCAATCCTTGCCGGGCGCCAGGGGTTGCCAGGCGTCGAGCTTTGCTGGGAACCAAGCCTTGTCGGGTGCCGAGGCTTGCCGGGCTCCACGGGCCATCCCGGCAAGGATCTTGCCGGGGAGGCTGGCCTTCGATTTCCAGCTTTGCTTATTTGCTGATTCTCAGATCTCTAACTTGATGATTTCCTTGATGACTTAAATCGACCTCGAGCTGATCCCGGCAAGCCTTGCCGCGAGGATGGCTACAACTGCCCGTGCACAAGTAAGGGGTACTAGTGGCCCAATACTTAGTACACCGACAGGAGCCCCTGGGCCTGGGCCATACACGAGTGCGAGGCGTTGTTGGGCTAGGCCCAAACAGTGCACGGGCACACGTGGCAGGGAACTAACTGCTCGTAAAAGATCTTGTTTTACTGTGCCCCCACTACACGCACGGAGCGCGCGATGTGGGAAGTGTGCCAAAAAGGCTGCAAATTGTTTCGCGCCCACAGAGGCGCATGATGAAGCTGTTCAAAGGATTGCTGCCGAAGATGCCCTCCTGACGGGGCGCCGCGTTGCTCTTGATGCTCATGGGGAAGATCTCACTGCTCGTGAGCAGGCGCTCGCCGCCAAGCTTCGCAGCAAGGATGAAGACATTGAAAATCTTGTCGCGCGGCGGACCCAGAAGCTGGATCAGAAGCACAAGGAGGCGCTCGAAGCTCTAACTGCAAGTCATGCTGGCAAGCTCAAAGAGGCCGTCGATGCTGCCGAAGCTGCAGAGGCCGCCAAGAACGAGTTGAGCGACAAAGTAAAGAGGCTGGAGACAGATCTTGGTGAGCACGGTAAGGAGCTCTCGACGCTCAAAGGGGACAGGGAAAAAAGCCTCCACTCCTTGGCGGAGATGCAAGTCGCCCTGTCCGACAAGACCAAGCAGCTCTCCTCTGCGGCTGATGATATTGCGGTTCTGGAGCTGAAGTTAACCACGCTGCAGAAATCTCTCGAGGCCGGCAGGGCCCGTGAGAAGGCTCTACTCAAGGATGTCCAAGGAGAGAGGAACCTGCTCAAGAGCGCTGCCGCTGCCCAGAACGAGTACGAGAAGGGAGTGGAGATCTGGATTGGTCGTCTCATCGCTGCCGCGGAGAAGCTTACCGCAGAACTGTCAACCATGGGCTTGTCGAACTTCAGATATTCTTCCGAGGAAAGAATATCTCCAAGTGCCAGGTTGATGATGTTCTTTGAAAGTATCATCAACGCGTTGAGGGCGCTCCCTTCCAGCCGGGCGACCCAACTGGCGAACGAGACTCGCCGGCTTTGCCGGGCCGTCCTTCGCAAGGTGCTCCTCAAGGTGGTGCACAGCAATCCCGGCATCGACCTCTCCAGCGCACTCGGCCACCTGCCAAAGGATGCAAATGTTGAGGCGCTTGAGAAGTGCATCGCGCCGATCCTTGAGAAGGTGGACTCCATCAAAAGGATCGAAGGCCAGCGCAGGGATTGAGTGCTTCCCTTTTATTCTTGCCGCCATCATCTCATGTAAAAGACAGTTAAGTCTCGAGTTAGGACTGCGGCAACTCATGGATGTAATATAATTTAACTATGTTTAGGCTCATGCTAGCTACTTTCCTTGTCTAATTCCTTTATGTATGGAGTTCATCCTACGCTTACTGAAAAACTTGCCGGCGCGCAACCTGCCGTGAGCGCTGGGTGCGGGACTTCAGCAGCCTGCCGGAGGCGCAGCGGCCGGCAAGACTCCTTGGCGTTCTCAGTGCAGCCACTTAAATCATTGAGCGGACTCGAAACAAAATAAGGGCGCAACTGATTACAACAAGGGTTCCTTCGCGTGCAGATTTTCCATACAAGGGTCGGAATCATCCAAGGAAATAACTTGGTAATAAAAGAAAAACTTGCTCTGAGTTTTTAGGACTTAGCTTTCTGTCTTTGTCCTTCCTCCGGCAAGCATACGATTCCGAACGTCACCAACTGGTATTCATGTCTCCCTTCCCCCCCGGCAAATGTGCACGCGAGGAATCCTTTTGTCTTTAAGAAAAAGAAAGAAGAGAAAATGAAGAGATGAAACCTTGGCGGTTCGTTAGAACTTACGGCGTCGGGATCAGGTGTTATACAACATCTTAGACAAACATGCATATATGAATGTGAACATGAGAATCAATAAGGAAATGTACAACACTCAAATTTATTCATCTGTGCTCAGGGTCTGCGCCTGGCTTTGTACAAAGGATCACATGCCTTGCAGGCAGGACTTGTACAAAAAGGTGGTTGGCGGGAGCCCCCGGCAATCGCGCCTTATGGATAGAACTTGCGAAGATGTTCGATATTCCAGGAATTATTCACTGGAACGCCATCCTCGGTCTCCAGGCGGACAGCGCCAGGCCTGGTGACTCGTACTACCCGATAAGGGCCTTCCCACTTTGGCGTCAACTTGTTTGAATTCTTGGTGGACTGAATCCGTCGAAGAATAAGGTCGCCTTCCTCAAGGCTTCGGGCATGAACTTTATGGCTATGATAGCGGTGCAAAGCTTGCTGGTAGCGTGCAGCTCGCACAGCAGCCTAAAGACGATTCTCCTCAAGGAGCACAGCGTTATCTTGCCGCAGTTGCTCTTGCTCAAGCTCATCATAAGCGAGCACTCGAGGAGATCCGTATATGAGTTCCGTGGGGAGAACTGCTTCCGCTCCATACACTAGAGCGACGGGCGTCTGGCCGGTGGCTCGATTTGGTGTCGTTCTGATTGACCAAAGAACCGCCGGCAACTCATCAATCCAGCGTCTTCCGTACTTTTTCAGCCTGTCAAAAGTTCTGGTCCTGAGACCGCGCAGCACTTCAGCATTGGCCCTCTCCGCTTGGCCGTTGCTTCTCGGGTGAGCAACAGAGGCAAAACAGATATTGCCGCCAAGGTCTTGGACGTATTGCATGAAGGTGCGACTTGTGAACTGCGTGCCGTTGTCGGTGATGATCCTGTTAGGCACACTGAAACGGCAAACAATTCCTTTGAAGAACTTGACAGCCGACTGCGCTGTCACCTTCCTCACTGCTTCCACCTCCGGCCACTTTGTGAACTTGTCGATAGCAACGTACAAGTAGTCAAAGCCCCCGGCAGCACAGGGGAAGGGGCCCAGTATGTCGAGCCCCCAGACCGAAAATGGCCAGGAGAGAGGGATTGTTTGAAGAGCTTCAGCTGGCTGATGTAATTTCTTCGAATGAAACTGGCACGCTTCACACCTGGTTACTAGTGCAGTCGCATCCTGGAGGGTGGTGGGCCAAAAGAAACCTTGCCGGAATGCTTTCCCGGCAAGCGCTCTTGACCCTATGTGAGAGCCACACATGCCCCCATGTATCTCCGCCAACAGCTCTAGTCCATCCTCCCGAGGAATGCACTTCAATTTCACACCGTTTGGTCTCTTTCTGTACAGGACATCATCGACGAACTTGTACATAACAGACCGACGGGCTACTCTCTCCGCTTCTTCTTGTTCCTCAGGGAGTTCACCTGTCTGAAGGAAATGGACAATGGGCTGCGCCCATGCTGGAGCCTGAGGCTCGACAGCTAGGACTAAAGGCATCTCCTCTGCCCGGGGGACATTTGTCTCGACAGCAAGGGCCTGAGGCCCTGCCGGAGCCTGTTGTTCACCGGCAGGCGTGTCGATCCCGGCAACTTCCTTGCCGGCGGCTCCGGGGAGCTCTGCCGGGAAGTACTGGCCAGAGTTCAACTTTCTTCTCTTTTCTTGCCGCATCGATGGCGCCATGGATGGTTGAGTCAATTGGAGCACAAAAGTTACTGGTTCCACAGGCAACTTGAGGGCAGTACGCTTTGACAGGTCGTCAGCAACGCTGTTCTCGGCACGAGGGACATGCTCCATTTGGAGACTGTCAAAGCGCTCTTCCAATTTCCTCACTTCATCTACGTAGGCTTGCATCAATGGGCTTTGATAGTTCTTGTTGACCTGCCTGACGACAAGCTGTGAATCACCTCTGATAATGAGCTTTTTAATACCAAGGTCTGCCGCGATCCTAAGACCGGCAAGCAAACCTTCGTACTCTGCAGTGTTGTTGGTTGAACTCTCCCGGGGAAAATGCATTTGGACTACATACTTGAGGTGCTCTCTGGTGGGTGCGACAAGCAGCACACCCGCACCGGCGCCTTGCAGCGAAAAAGCCCCGTCAAAGTACATAACCCATTGCTGATCGACTTCCTTGTCGGGGAGACTTGTTTCTTGAACTTCTTCGTCTGGCGTCGGGGTCCATTCTGCAATGAACTCCGCCAAGGCCCTGCTCTGAATTGTGGAAGTACTTTCAAACTTAAGACCAAAGCTGGACAGCTCCAACGCCCACTCCACGATCCTGCCGGTTGCCTCTGGATTTTGCAAAATCCGTTGCAACGGAAAGCGAGTGACGACGGTGATCTCATGTGCTTGAAAATAATGGCGCAGCTTTCTCGAGGCCATAAGGAGGCCGAAAAGCAACTTCTGCACACCAGAATATCTTGACCTAGCCCCTTGTAAGAGGGAGCTAACAAAATAAACTGGGTGCTGCACCACCTTTTTCTTCTGCACGGGCTCTTCTGTTTGCGCAGATCCTTTCTTGCCGGGATCAACCCTTGCCGGGGAAGATCTTGCCGCGTCACTTGGCGGTCTTGCCGCTGGTGTTGCTTCCTCATCAGCTTCTCTCTGCGCCACCAGCGCAGCACTAACCACTTGATTTGTTGCCGCCAGATACAGCAGCAACGGCTCTTGTGGTTTAGGTGCGACTAGCGTCGGCGGAGAAGAAAGGTATTTCTTCAAATCTTGCAGCGCCGCCTCCACTTCTGGAGTCCATTTCATTGGACCTGCCTTCTTCAAAATTTTGAAGAAGGGCAGGGCGCGCTCAGCAGATTTGGAAATAAACCTGCTTAGAGCACCAACACAGCTGGCAAGACGACGCACATCCTTGACGCGTCTCGGTGCTTCAATTTGCTCAATGGCTCTGATCTTGTCGGGGTTAGCTTTGATTCCCTGGCAAGATACAAAGAATCCGAGGAGCTTGCCGGAAGGAACACCGAACACGCACTTCTCAGGATTGAGCTTCAAGTTGATCTTGCGCAAGTTCGCAAATGTTTCTTCTAAGTCTTGAATGAGCATTGCTTTATCCTTAGTTTTGACCACTATATCATCCATATATGCCTCCATATTTCTATGGAGTTGTGGCTCAAAACCAATCTGGATCGCTCTGGCGAATGTTGAACCAGCACTTTTCAACCCAAAAGGCATTCGTATAAAACAATACGTACCACATGGGGTGATAAAGGCGGTCTTCTCTTCGTCTTCCTTTGCCATAAAAATCTGATGATACCCTGAATAGGCATCAAGGAAGGACAGGAGATCACAACCAGCGGTGGCATCCACAATCTGGTTGATGCGCGGCAAGGGAAAAGGATCTTTTGGACAAGCTTTATTGATATCTGTATAATCGATACAAAGCCTCCATTTCCCGTTCGCTTTCCGCACTACAACCGGATTGGCCAACCAGGTTGGATGAAGCACTCCTTTGACCAGTCCTGCCGCCTCCAGCTTCTTAATTTCTTCGGCGATGAATTCTTGCCGCTCCAAGGCCTGCTTCCTCACCCTTTGCTTGACGGGCCGCGCATGAGGACAGACAGCAAGGTGGTGCTCAATCACTTTCCTGGGAACACCGGGGATGTCAGACGGTTGCCATGCAAACATGTCGACATTCGCCCGCAGGAAAGCAACGAGCACGCTTTCCTATTTGTCATCTAGGGTGGAACTTATGGTGAAAGTTCCCCCCGTTCTGTCCTCCCTGGCAGGCACCTTCTTGGTTTCCGGCGGGGCAGCCTTGGACTTCTTGTTCTTGCCGGTGGAACTCTCTGGCACGTCCTCGACGGAAGCACAGCACTCCGAGGAGGTGCGCTTGCCGGAGTTGGCGCCAAGGTTCCTGCCGGTCTTCTTCTTCCCCCCGGGAGTTCCAGCGGCAGGAGCAGATGCCTTGATGGCAGGTGCTGCAACTGCTTCCCGGTAAAGTTGGTCGGCACAGATGAGCGCATCCTTCTTATCGGAATGGATAGTGATGACGCACAACGGCCCAGGCATCTTCAAGACGTTGTATGCGTAGTGTGATGCCGCCATAAACTTAGCCAGCGCTGGCCGGCCAAGGATCCCATTGTATGACATGGGGATCTTGGCGACATCAAACACCACCTTTTCGGTCCTGAAGTTAAGCTCGCTGCCAAATGTTACCGGCAGCATGATCTTGCCCTTAGGCTGGGTTCTTCCCGGGTTGACCCCTTGAAACGTACCCGTTTCCTCGAGGTCTTCGTCGGGAATCTGAAGCTTTGTGAGCACATCTGGTGAGATTAAGTTTAGGCCGGCCCCGCCGTCAACTAACATCTTCATCACCTTGAGGTTGCAAATTGTCGGGGAAACCAACAATGGCAAGCACCCGACCGCAGTTGTGCGATCAGGGTGATCCTCGGTGTCAAAGATGATAGGCGTGCTGGACCACTTCAGAGGCCTACATGCATCGGGGGATGGCTCTGCCGCATTAACCTCCCACATCCACTGTTTAAGTTGGCGGTGGGAAGAATGCAGCGAGGCACCCCCATCAATGCACATAGCCTCCGTAGCCTTCTGGAATTCCTGCTCACTGGACTCGTCATCTTCTTCATCATCATCTCCTTCTTTATCTCGGCCCCGAGCGGGCCGATCCTTCTGTTGCTTGGCCTTGCTGCGGCGACCTCCTCGGCCACCGCGTTTCTTGCCGGACCCCTCAGCACCATCTTGGGCCTTCTCCTTATCTCGCCTCTCGTATTCGGCCTTCTGCTTCTCGGCAAGCTGCTCAACTTGCCGGCAGTTCTGGAGATCGTGGCCCTTAGTGCGATGGATCTTGCAATACTGCTTGCCGGAGTTCTCCGACTTGTCGGCAGCCGCCAAGGCCTGACAGGAAGGGCACCCGGCAAGATCCTTGCCGGGGTCACCAACCTTGGCCCTCTTGGTGGCGCCAGGGTTGCCGGATTCCTTGACGGCAAGCACGGCCTTGCCTCCGCGCTTCCTATTCCGCCGTCGGCCTTTCCTTGACGGAGCCGCAGCATCTTCTTCTTCTGAGTCGCCTGCCGCACCAACAGCTTCACCGGGGAGTTTCCTCCCCTCTTCAGCTCGAGCACACTTGTCGGCCAGAGTGTAAAGCTCAGCAATACTCCTGACTTTGTTCATTGCCAGCTCTTCCCGCATCCTGCGGTTACGCACGTTCTGATGGAACGCGCTAATGACAGCGGCAGGATGAACATCAGGAATATTGTACTGCACCCGGCTGAATCTCTGCATAAACTTGCGCAGGGACTCGCCCTCCTTCTGAGGGATGATGTGCAAATCACTTTCTTGGCCAGGAGTTTGGTGGCCTCCAACAAAGGCGCCAACAAATTGATGGCACAGATCTGACCAGCAAGAAATAGAATCCTCCGGCAGATGCATCAACCATGACCTAACGTTGGGTTTGAGCACCAACGGGAAGTAGTTGGCAAGTATCTTGTCATCTCAGCCCCCGGCAGCTTGCACCGCAATGGTGTAGATGCTCAGGAACTCCGAGGGATGGGTCTTGCCGTCATATTTCTCCGGGACCTCTGGCTTGAAGGTTCGGAGATTGGGCCACTGGACTTGCCGCAGCTCACGGGTAAACGCTGGACGTCCTACCTCATAAGACAAGTCTCCTACGTTCACTGGCGCAGGCTCGTCGACAACCGGCCCCGCGCGCTTATCGGACTGATAGCGCGCTTCCCGACGCCACTCGATGGTTGTTCGAGCGTCCTCCTTGCCTCGTTCCTGGAGAACCAGACGCTAATCACGGCGCATCCGTGGATCGGACGACGCCGTGGAAACTTCTTCATGGCGGTCGACTTGCTGAGTCATCGGCCGCTGCTGACGCCGCGGAGGAGAGTGCACGGTAGTTGCACCACCTCCAGTTTTCTCTGCACCGGCTCGCGTCGGATCGATGGGCCTCCGCTGAGAGGGCCCTGCCTCTTGCGGTCCATCCTTGTTAGCGAAGCCGATAAGGCTCTGGATAGTAGCTCGCCACTCCTCCATCTTCTCCGGAGCGGGAGGAAAATCGAGGAGCAGCTGTGCACGTGCCAAGGCTTCCGATGGCGTAGGTGGCGGCGACAAGTGCGAGGTGCGTGAGGTGCTCTGACTCCTAACCAAGTTAGAAGGAGCACCGCCACGGTCACGCGACCGCGCGCCACCTTCGCCGGCAGCTCGGTGTGCATGCTGGTCCTGCGCATCTTGGGATCTATGCGCAAAAACCTTTTCGTGAGGACGCCCCGAACCACCAGCGCCATGATGTCGCTCATCTCGCCCGACTTGAGCAGGTTGCGAGGCTCGCGCCGGCGCGGGAGCTCCAGCAGGCGCTCTTCGATCCCTAGAGTTTGTTGTGCCACCCGTAGGCAACACAACGCCATCTCTAGATCCAGCGGCGCGCAAGTTACCACTGCCACTGCGAACGATACCGCTCGCTTGGCTTGGGTCACCAGAACGCCGAGGGGGTTCCAGTCCTCTTCCTTCTGCACCCACACCATCGCCTGTCTGCGAAGGCGCGGGTAAAACGGACCCGGACGGTTGTGCTGTCGCGATGTTCTTCTTCTTGGGCGGCATGATGATGAAGATGATGAAGGAACTAGGGCGTCAACCACCAGATCAGGTTCACGCAAACCTCAATCCCCCTACCTGGTGCGCCAAAGATGTCGGGGCACGACACCTATGGGATCCCGAGAGATCCCTTTACGATTCGGCGGGGGGAGAGGTACACGCAAAGAGCAGAACCAGTGATCGACGCGGGAAGTTTTTACCCAGGTTCGGGCCGCTGATCAGCGTAAAACCCTACTCCTGCTTTGTGTTCTTATTGATGTTCTTGAGCCCAGCCTTTAGGAGCGCTCGTAATGAACAGTACGTTCAAAGAGCAGCTACGCATGCAGAATGGGCCAGAAGTTCTTCTCCCCTGTAGCAGTCGCCTTGGGCCTCCTTTTATATGATCAAAGGGGTCTCCAGAGTGGCAAAATGTACATACATTGAGGTGGAAAGTAGCTACAGGGTATCATACCTAACCCCTGACGGATTAGGACGAGCGCATTTAATGCACCGTGAGGTGTCCGTTTAGGTGTCCTCACTTTCTTGGGGATGGAAAAAGGGGCCATCCCATCAGCACCGCTTAAGCTCTCCTCCACTGGCGCGTTGCCATGCATCTAGAGAAGGACCCAGAATGTCAGGTTTGCCACTGTGCTGAAGCGGTGGCACAGTGGCAGAATCTCGCCAGGCGCCGATCCTTGCCGGGCACCAATCCTTGCCGGGCGCCAGGGCTTGCCGGGCGTCGAGCTTTGCTGGGAACCAAGCCTTGTCGGGTGCCGAGGCTTGCCGGGCTCCACGGGCCATCCCGGCAAGGATCTTGTCGGGGAGGCTGGCCTTTGATTTCCAGCTTTGCTTATTTGCTGATTCTCAGGTCTCTAACTTGATGATTTCCTTGATGACTTAAATCGACCTCGAGCTGATCCCGGCAAGCCTTGCCGCGAGGATGGCTACAACTGCCCATGCACAAGTAAGGGGTACTAGTGGCCCAATACTTAGTACACCGACACAGCCAAAGCGGTGGAGGCCCACCAGGCGGAGCTCCTCCGCCTCAAGGTGGAGTACGAGGAGGCGGCCGTCGCTAAGGGCGACAAGCTGAAGGCGGCCATTGACAAGTGCGCCGAGCTGGAGAAGGCGCTGCTCGAAGCGAGCGTCCGTGCCTGGGACTTGGAGTGGCACGGTACGTTGCTCGAAGCGCAGTACCTGGATAAGGCCTTCGCCAGTAACTTTTTCTTCATTGGTGTCGCCGGGTTAGAAGCCGGCTGGTTTATTTTGTTGCTAACTGTCTTGCTTCTTTTCTTGACAGGGCACTTCCTGGAGATGCAGGGAACGGCGGACGAGGTCGTGCTTGCTCACCGGTCGACCCAGGCGGACGCGGGTGCCGGGCTTGACCCGAACATCGCCTAGAGTTTCCCGGAGATCATGCAATCCGCCGAGGCCCACCTGCAGGTCCTGGGTACGCAGATGTCCTGGGTGTCCGCAGCCGGAGTGGGGATGAAGGCGGCCCTCTGGCCCGGCGCCATTGCGCCCGACAGCTTCACGCGGCTGGCGCGGTGGCTGGAAACTGGGCCGGTGCAGCTTCACGCGTGGCGCGTTTCTGCCGCTCGTGCTGGCGCTGACCTGGCGCTGAGGTTTGTCATGTCTTGGTATCCGAATTTGAACCTAGACCGGCTGGCAGCCCAGCGAGCCGGCGCGGAGCCCCAGCTGCAGGCCGAGGCAGGCCGGATTGCCACACGGGCCAGCTACCTGGCCTCGTTTGCATCGCATGACGAGTTCCAGGTAGAGCGGACTGACGACGGTGGGGTGGTGCCACTTGATAACTTCAGCTTGCTGCTCGACGACCCGAAGGGCAGTTCTGAGGAGTTGGGCGCCTATGCGGATGATGAGGCCGGGTTGGACGATACCAGCACCTCGGTGAACCCGGAGGCCACCGCGGGGGAGCCGGCAGCTGCGCAACCCGGCGCGGGAGCCATCTGAAGCCACCCTGTTTTATCTTTCTTGCACTTTTGTTAAGTAGCAGGTCCACCCACCCACTGGGGTGTATCAGTGAATGCAATGAACTCTGGCCTTGGGCCCATATTTCTAGAATGAAAATATTTTCGCGAGTGTTTACGTCTTTGCTCTTTGTTCTCTAAGCCTTTTTCCTTGCTTGCTCCTTCTTTGGGCCTCCCCCCCCACGAGTTGAACAGCCGGGTTCCAGTCTGTGACAAGGAGTTGGGTCCTTGGAAAGAGCGCGCAGTACTTAGGCCCTTCGAACGTTGAGCGCGAGCGAAACACCCACTTGGCCGGCTGGCGAGCAGCTGGTCGTGCGGCAACTTAGTGCGGTGAGGCCGGGTTGACCGATCCAGCAAGTCAAACTTAGTGTTTCTCGGCGTGCAGGTGCTTTGGCCCATAATTCTTGCCGGCCGACAGCTGAAGCCGGACTATGGCCTAGGGCGAAGTGGAGGGCCTTGGCTACTCGAACACGCCGGGATGTGCTAAGGGGACGGCGGGTTACTGTAACACCCCGAGAATCATGCTACAATAATCTCCCGCTAATGGTGGCCATGTCATCGCGATTACTATGCAAATTTCCACTCGTCCAAAAATCAAAGTCAAATTCGAATTTAAATTGCAAGTGAAATTATTATTTCTTCTAATGGTAAAACAAAAATGTTCGTTGGGTTGCAAATGTTCGCTAAGGAATTATCATGTAGGAACCAACATTGTTTGACTCACAGATAAATTCCTAGGAAATTAGTAAGTGGTCCAGAGGCATTTAAATTGGCCTTTTCAAAATAAACAAATATTTCAACCTTTGCAAATGCCCCAAGACTTTTTGTGCAGCCCTAGAATATTGCATAGCATTTTTGTGCAAAGTTTCATAATTAACAAAATTCATTTGATCAATAAACTATTTGGAGGACGTAGCTGCT
This sequence comes from Thinopyrum elongatum, assembly GCA_011799875.1. Classification (NCBI taxonomy): domain Eukaryota; kingdom Viridiplantae; phylum Streptophyta; class Magnoliopsida; order Poales; family Poaceae; genus Thinopyrum; species Thinopyrum elongatum. The sequence goes on from CM022303.1 coordinate 263,561,559, forward strand.
TATTGTTTTAGGAAAAAGGAAATATGAAGACCCCTGTGCACTTAAGCCCATTAGGAATAGTAGCAATCCAGCCCACCTCTTGTCTCCCTTCATCCTCACGTACAGTAGGCAAGGGGATGTGCGTGGCGCACATCAAAGCCATCATGGCCGCCGTTGCTGCCGTGTCGTCCATCCCATGGTTCCCCACGGTAGATAAGATCCCCCCTGACACGGTGGACAAACCCTAACCCTCACTTTTCCCCTCCCTTGCTCGGTCTCATCCAAATGCAATCCGCCCATCCGCTGCTCATCGTAGTCATCATCGTCACCGCAGCCACCGGCCTTCCCTTGCCGCTCCAAGATGTCCAGAAGCCTCCCCACGGTCGTCTCCTTCGTACCCACTGAAGAACCCGAACCGGGCCGTACGCTCGGGATCGAGCCGTTTTCCCACCACGGCCGCCGCCGCTCGTCGACGAGCACGACGCGTCCGACCACCCCCGTACCTTCTAATCATGTCTACGAGCTTCGCGGTGAGCTTCTCCCCCGATTCCCCTCCTTTCCCCCTTGATTCATTCCCTTTTGGCGGTGTTTGTTGTGGACCGGATCTCGCCCGAGCTTGACCCATGCCCGAGCGCCCCTGCTGCGCTGACCGCGCTCACCACGCCGCGGCCGCGCCCCCATGTGTCCCCGGGTGCATTGCCTGCGTCCGTCCGCACCTTCACGCGCGCTTGCGCTGCCCCTGCTCACTGCTTCTGCTGCTGTGTATTGCTGCTGCTGCGCCTCGCTGCGGCGCCCTGCCTGCTGCTGTCCGCTGCTGCTGCCGTGTACTTCTGCTGCTCCCGCGGCCGCTACCGCCTGCTGGCCATGCACGCTCGCCGCTCCACGCTAGCCGCATCTTGGCCAAGCCACGACCATGGCCATGTGCCTGTGTGCTTGTGCGTGATGCACAGCCACGCGATGGCTGGCTTGTGCCACTGCACATGGCCTAGCCTAATCTATTTAGGGACTAATTAAAGGTTTGTTAGGGCTAATTAGTGGTAGGTTAGCTAGCTAGACCATGGCATGTGGGGCCGCCACTGCGAAACAATTTTTTTTAAGATTGAAAAAAAATATAATAAATATTAATTAATTAATCTAGGTTAATTAACTTAACTTAATTAACCTGTCTAATTACACTAATTAACTAGGTTTTTAGTTAGCAGTCAATGGCAGATGGGACCCGCACGTCAGTTTGACCGGTCAACGGTTAGCGTTGACCGCTAACATCATGCTGATGCAGTAAACACATTTTTGTTTTAATTTAAATATGTTAATTCCAGAATATTATTAAACCTTTAAAAATTAATAGAAAATAATCCGTAATTCGGATGAATATACTTTGTACATGAAAGTTGCTCAGAACGACGAGACGAATCCGAATACGTAGTCCGTTCGTCCATCACACGCCCCTAGCATAGCGAACATGCAACTGTCCCCCTCCGGTTCGACTGTCCGAAAACGTAAAACATCGGGAATACTTTCCCAGATGTTTTCCCCCTTCGCTGGTATCACCTATCCCTGCGTTAGATCACCCCTGGCACCGTGTGTTGCCTTGATATATTTTGTGATGCTTTGTTTGGTCCATATTTACTGCTTCTCCCCCCTCTTCTTCTCCGGTAGACCCCGAGACTGGCGTTGATGCCACTGAGTACGACTATGTCACCGACGACCCTTCTTCCTATGCAACAGAGCTTCCAGGCAAGCAAACACCCCTTGTTCATCCCGATATCGCCTACTCTTTCCCTCTAATGCTTGCATTAGAGTAGTGTAGCTGTTACTGCTTTCGGTTAATCCTATTCTGCTGCATAGCCTGTCTTTGCTACTACTGTTTACACCTTTACCTACAATCCTAATGCTTAGTATAGGTTGCTAGAATTACATCAGTGGCCCTACATTCTTGTCCATCTGCCATGCTATACTACTGGGCCGTGATCACTTCAGGAGGTGATCACGGGTACATATACTATATACTTTTACATTACATATGTTACTGTTTGGAGATGGGGGCTGAAGGGGCAGGTGGTTCCACCCAGGTAGTGGTGGGCCTGGGTTCCTGGCAGCCCCCTGATTGTTACTTTGTGGCGGAGCGACATGGTAGGTTGCGACCACCTAGGAGACAGGTGGGCCTGGTCCCTGGTCGGCGTCCGCGGTTACTTCAAAATAACATGCTTAACGAGATCTTGGTATTTGTTCTGAGTCTGGCTACGAGCCTATACGCACTAACCACCACGTGGGAACAGTTATGGGCACTCGACGTCGTGGTATCAGCCGAAGCCTTCTTGACGTCAGTGGTTGAGCGGCGCGCGCCGGATTGGACTGGAATGCCTGCTCTGTATTAGGGAGGCTAGGTCTGCTTCCGGCCGCCCTTGCAACATGCAGGAGTGCAATGGGCGATGGGCCCAGACCCCTGCACGCTTAGGATTTAGACCGGGTGCTGACCTCTCTATTGAGCCTAGGTAGGGTTGCGACGTGTTGATCTTCCGAGGCTGGGCATGACCCAGGAAAGTGTGTCCGGCCAGAGGGATCGAGCTTGTTGGGTATTGTGGTGCACCCTTGCAGGGAAGTTTATCTATTCGAATAGCCGTGTCCCTCGGTAAAAGGACGACCCGGAGTTGTACTTCGACCTTATGAAAACTAGAACCAGATACTTAATAAAACGCACCCCTTACAAGTTCCAGATACAACCCGGTGATTGCTTTCCCACAGGGCAACGAGGGGAGGATCGCCGGGTAGGATTATGCTATGCGACGTTACTTGATGCTGCACTTGCTACTCTCTTCTACATGCTTCAAGATGGAGGCTGCCAAAAGCGTAGTCTTCGATAGGCCTAGCTATTCCCCTCTTATTCTGGCATTCTGCAGTTCAGTCCACAGATACTACCCATTTCATTGATACCAACGCATATGTAGTGTAGATCCTTGCTTGCGAGTACTTTGGATGAGTACTCACGGTTGCTTTGCTCCCTCTTTTCCCCCTTTTTTCATTCTTCTCGGATGTCGCAACCAGTTGTTGGAGCCCCGGAGCCAGACGCCACCTTCGACGACCCCTACTACACCGAGGGTGCCTACTACTATGTTCAGGCCGCCTACGACCAGGAGTAGTTTAGGAGGATCCCAGGCAGGAGGCCTTGCCTTTTCGATCTGTATCCCCATTTGTGCTAGCCATCTTATGGCACCGTGTTTAACTTATGTCTGTACTCAGATATTGTTGCTTCCGCTGACTCGTTTATGTTCGAGCACTTGTATTCGAGCCCTCGAGGCCCCTGGCTTGTAATATGATGCTTGTATGACTTATTTGTTTTTAGAGTTATGTTGCGATATCTTCCCATGAGTCCCTGATCTTGATCGTACATGTTTGCGTGTACGATTAGTGTACAATTGAATCGGGGGCGTCATAGTTAAGGCTAAGCCGGCTAGCCCCCGAGCCCCCGGGTTGGGCGTACCAACCCGGCGGTGGAGGTTTTAAGAAAATTTGGAAGGATGTGCAAAACACAATGACTTGGCAGGAAAAGGCAGCCCCCGAGTGTCGTTCGGGGGTCCCATAGTCTTTCATAGAATTACAAAAGGCAGCGATACATACGTGCATACAGCTAACTGTAAAATGGGCGGAGGAGCTCTGCGTTCCAGGGCCGGCTTGTCACTTCGGCGGCGGTATCTCTCTTGCACTTGTTCGGCTTGCGGGCGTCGATGAGGTAGTAGGCGTTGCGGTCACACAGGGCTTTGCTGACGATGAAGGGGCCCTCCCATGGGGAGGCCAACTTGTGCTGGCCGGTTTGCTGCTGGACAAGCCAGAGGATGAGGTCTCCTTCGCAGAATGCGAGGGGCTTGATCTTTTTGCTGTGGTAGTGCCTCAGTCCTTGCTGATAGATAGCCGACCGGCTGAGGGTCAAAAGGCGTGCCTCTTCGAGTAGGTCGACACCGTCTTCGTGGGCTTCCTTGGCTTGGGCTTTTGTGTACATTACGACTCGTGGTGAGTCGAACTCGATGTCGGTCGGGATGATGGCTTCTTCTCCGTAGACGAGGAAGAATGGGGTGAGCCCGGTCGACCGGTTTGGCGTTGTCCGGAGACTCTAGAGGACGGCCGGTAGCTTGTCAAGCCAGCTGCCGGGTGAGTAGATGAGGGGCTCGATGAGTCGCGGCTTGATGCCGGACAGAATCAGCCCATTGGCCCGCTCGACCTGGCCGTTGGATTGGGGATGGGCAACGAAGGCCAGGTCAAGCCGGATGCCGGAGACTGAGCAGTATTGCGCCAGAGCGCCTTTGGCAAAGTTGGTGTCATTATCAGTGATGATGCTGTGCGGGACGCCGTAGCGTACCACGATGTCTTTGACGAACCGAACGGCCGTTGGCCCGTCCAGTTTCTTGATCGGCCGCACCTCGATCCACTTGGTGAACTTGTCGACCGCCACCAGCAAGTGCATCATGCCGCCCCAAGCAGTTTTGAAGGGTCCTACCATGTCGAGTCCCCAGACCGCGAAGGGCTAGGTGATCGGGATGGTTTGTAGGGCTGAAGCCGGCTGGTGGCTGCGCTTGCTGAAGCATTGGCAACCCTCACACTTGAGGACGAGCGACTCGGCGTCTTTGAGGGCCATGGTCCAGTAGAAACCATGGCGGAAAGCCTTGGCCACCAGGGACCTGCAAGCGGCATGGTGCCCGCACTCGCCCTGATGTATGTCGTGGAGGATCTCTATGCCCTTGTCTTGCTCGATGCAACGCTGGAACATGCCTGTCGCGCTGCGCTTAACAAGCTCATTGTTGATGATGCTGTAGGCGGACGCCCAGCGTTGCACTGGGCCTCGGTCCCATCCATGGGGAGCGCTCCACTCTCTAGGAAGGCCAGGATCGGCTGGGCCCATGACGGAGCCGTCACCACGGTGAAGACGACCGCTAAGACGGGCTCTGGGGCAGCAGTCCCCGAGCCGGGGTCGACAGCCCTCGGGTCAGGGATGGCGGCGGTCGGGTTGAGCACGGCAGCCCCCGTGCCAGGTTCAGCAGCACCCGGGCCGGGGTCGAGGGTCGCCGGAGTCGAGAAGGCAGCCCCCGGGCTAGGGTTAGCAGTCCCCGGGCCGGGATCCGCAGCCCCCGGGACTGTCCTGGGACGGCAGCCCCCGAGCTTGGGTCGGTAGTCCCCGGGTTTGGGTTGGGGAGGGGCCTTGCAGGGTCGTCCGGGATAAAGATGGACTCTGAATCCGGAGACGGCTTGACGAACGGCTTGCGCAAGTACTCGAGGGAGACACCGGACGGTATGGCCTCCCTGGATGAGCCGATCTTGGCTAGCATGTCGGCGGCTTCGTTTTCTGCACGCGGGACGTGTAGGAACTCACAGCCGTCGAAGTTGCCGGAGAGCTGCTGGACCAGGAAATGGTAGCTAGCCATGTTGGCATCTCGGGCGTCCCACTCGCCGAAACACTGCTGCACCACGAGATCCGAGTCGCCATAGCATAGGATGCGCCGGACGCTGAGTTCCTTGGCAAGCCGGAGGCCATGCACAAGGGCTTCATACTTGGCGACGTTGTTGGAGGCGGTGAAGTGGATCTGGAGTGCGTATCGTAGTTGGTCGCCCTTCGGGGAGGACTGCACGATGCCAGCTCCCAACCCGGTGTGCATCTTGGAGCCGTCGAAGTGCATGTGCCAGTGCATCAAATCCGGCGGCGGCGACAGGTACTGGGTCTCTGTCCAGTCGATGAGGAAGTCGGCCAGAGCCTGGGACTTGATCATGGTGCGGGGCTCGTAGAGGATGGTGTGGCTGGCCAGCTCGATGGCCCATTTGGCAACCCGGCTAGAAGCATCCCGACAGCCCATGATCTCGCCGATGGGGGCTGTGCTGACCACGGTGACGACATGCTCTTGAAAGTACTGCTTCAGCTTCTTGGCGGTAAAGTATACGCCGTAACACATCTTCTGGTAATGCGGGTAGTTCTGTTTGGAGGCGGAAAGCACCTCGCTTAGGTAGTAGACCGGGCGCTGGACGGACTGGATCTTGCCCTTCTCTGGTCGCTTGACCACCAGCACCGTGCTAACCGACCACGAGGTGGCGGCAATGTATAGTACCAGCGGCTCCTTGTCAGCCAGCGTGGCCAGGATGGGTGCGGTGGAGAGCATGCGCTTGAGATCCCGGAACGCTTTGTCTGCCTAGTCGTTCCACTCGAACGGCTTCATCTTCTTCATCGGCTGATATAGGGGCAAGGCTCTCTCGCCCAGCCGGCTGAGAAACCGGCTGACTGAGGCCAAGCAGCCGGTGAACTTCTGGACATCGCGCAGCCGGGCTGGCTTGCGCATGCGCTCGATGGCCTTGATCTTTTCTGGGTTTGCCTCAATGCCGTGCTCTGAGACGAGGAAACCGAGCAGCTTCTCGGCCGGCACGCCAAAGACGCACTTCTCTGGATTGAGCTTGATTTGGTACTCGTGCAGATTGGCGAATGTCTTGTTCAGGTCATCAAGGAGTGTGAGGTGCTGCTTGGTCTTCACCACGATGTCATCGACGTAGACATGAATGTTGCGGCCGAGTTGCTTCAGCAGGCATTTTTGCATGCAGCGCTGGAAGGTGGTGCCGGCATTCTTCAGGCCGAACGACATGGTGATGTAGTAGCAGTACGCCCCGAAGGGCGTGATGAAGGACGTTTTCAGGGGGTCGGCCGGGTCCCGCTTGATCTGATGATAGCCGGAGTAAGCATCCAGGAAGGACAGGAGCTCGCAGCCGGCGGTGGAGTCGATCACTTGATCAATCCATGGGAGGGTGAAAGGATCCTTGGGGTAGGCCTTGTTCAGGCTAGTGTAGTCTTTGCACATGCGCCAGGTGTTGTTTTTCTTCAATACGAGGACTGGTATGGCAAGCCACTTGGGGTGAAACACTTCCATGATGGAGCCGGCCGCGAGCAGCTTGGTGACCTCTTCACCGATGGTTCTTCTCTTCTCTTCTGAAAAGTGGCGTAATGGTTGACGGACAGGCTTGGCGTCCTTGCGGGCGTGTAGTTTGTGCTCGGCGTACTTCTAGGAATTCCCGGCATGTCCTTTGGGGTCCATGCAAAGATATCCCGATTCTCACGGAGGAAGTCGACGAACTCGCCTTCCTATTTGCTGTCGAGGCGGGTGCCTATGATGACGTACTTGCTGCAACTGGGGTCTTCCGGGTTCAGCTTGACCTTCTTGGTCTCCTTGGATGGCTGCAACGAGGCCTCGCCGGCCGGCTCCTTGGCCGAAGCTGGCACGACCGGCTCCTCGCTGGCCAGCGCCACGATCCGGTCAAGCTGGCGCCGCTCCTCGGTTTTGACCAGTGACTCGGCCAGCTTGGCGCCGGCTTGAGTGCACTCCAAAGATTTCCTGTAGTCGTCGACGACAGTGATGAGGCCCTTGGGACCCGGCAGCTTCATCTTCAGGTAGGCATAGTGGGGGACCGCCATGAACTTGGCGACCGCAGGCCGGCCCAGCAACGCGTGGTACGCGCTGGACAGGTCCACCACTTCGAACCAGATAGGCTCCCGCCGGAAGTGATCGCTCATGCCGAAAAGCACATCAAGCCAGATCCGGCCAATGGGGGAGCCGGACAAACCCGGCACGATGTCGTGGAACACCGTCCAGGATGGCTCCAACTGCTTGGCCTCGATGCCGAGCTTAGTCATGGTGTCGCGGTAGAGGATGTTGATGCTGCTGCCGCCATCGATGAGGACCCGCAAAAACTTGCAAGTGCGCCTGGCGGCGATGACGGTGGTGTTGAGGACGAGGGCGTAGCCACCCGGGTTGGGCATGACGGCCGTGTAGTCCTCCCTGGTCTCGCTGATCGGGCGCTCCGACTAGTGCATGTATTCCGGCATGGCTGGGACGACGGTGTTCACTTCCTGCCGGAGCAGGCACTCGCTACACTTGTCATCGCCAAGGCTGGTGAAGACGATGTAGCTCACGTTCTGGTTGGGGAAAACATCATCGCGCATCGCGCCATTTGACGGGGGAGGGGGAGGAGGCAGAGGCGGCTGCCCCGCACCCGGAGCCAGAGCCGGAGGCGGCGGGATGTCGCCCCTCATGATGCGCTTGGTGATGGCGCACTGCCGAAGCGTGTGCGTGGATGGCCTTGCGCCGCTGTGGTGCTTGCAGGGAGCATCGAGCATCTCCTCGAAGCTCATGGCGGGTTGCCATGCCATCCTGCCGGTTTGCTGGCGCTTGCCGGCTGGCTCGGCCGTGGACGCCTGCTCGGCGGCCACGACGAGGTGGCTGTCATAGCGGGGGGCCTGCTGGTAGGAATTGCGTTTGTTGTTCTGCTGGTTCTGCTGGCGGCTGCTTTCGCCAGCCGGCTTGGAGGGTGATGCCGACAATGCCCTGCCGGCTTCGTCCAGCACCACTTGGGCTTTCATGGCAGAGTCGGCATTGGCGTACTTGTCCACCATGACCATGAGTGCGGCCATGGTGGTCGGCTCGGAGCGCATGAGTTTGTGCTTGAGAAGGGTGCCATCCCGGCAACCGCTCACGAAGTACTGAATGGCTTGGACCTGGTGGATGCCCTCGTAGCTGTTCCGGAGCTTGGTCTAGCGTGCGAGGTACTCACGGCCAGTTTTCGTCAGCCCCTGCACGCACATGGCGAGCTGGCTGGGGCATCCGGGGCGCTTGTAGGTGCCGGTGAAGTTGCAAATGAACGCCTGCTCGAAATCAACCCACGCGTTGATGCTGCCGGCCGGCAGGCTGTTCAACCTTGTCCGGGCCGATCCTTGGGGCATGAGTTGGGCATAGCACACGGCAAGACGATGGTTGCCGCCCGCGATGCCGATGGCGGTGGTGTAGTCGATGAGCCAGTCCTCCGGCTTGACGGTCCCGTTGTACTTGGGGGTGTCACGGGGCAGTGTGAACCCTTTGTGGAAGGGCTCATCCCGGATGGGCGGACTAAAGCAAGCTGGCCCGACGGCGTTGTCTTCCTCCAGCTCAAGGGAGAGGGCGAGCTGATCGAGGCGGTGGCAGGCGTCGGTGTCGTTGATGGCGCGCGGGCCTAGCCGGCTTGCGACCGGGCCGCGGGGGGGGGGGGGTCGAACGAAGCCAGTCGGGCACATCGATTGGATTGCGGGGGGGGGGGGGGGGGGGGGGGGTCTTGCCGGCGCCGCTCCTCCGGAGCCGGCTCGTCGCCTTGGCCGTTGCCGGCCGTCAGAGCGCGGTCGCACCGGGTTCGGGTCTGGCCGGAATGTGCTTCGCTAGGGGGCGGGGAAGACGTCGTGTTCCGCTGCTCGAGGTCCTTGGTGCGGCACGAGCCGAACGCGGCGGGATGGTCGAGGCGGTCCTACTACGTGTTCGCAGTGCTGAGAAGCTCGTTCATGCGCCGCAGGTGCTCCTGCACCTCCTCAACCTGCAGCTGCTCCAAGCCGACGGCGGCTGCTTGCGTGGAGCCCATGTTCTTGACGGGGGTGTCGTAGATGGGCGGGATCACGCCCAGTGCACGGCCGATGGCGGCGCCACGGTTCCGCACCTCACCAACCCGACTGGGTTCAGCAGCGGCCGGCATGAAGCCGTACGCGGCGTCATGCTCCTGCTGGGCGGACTCCAGCTGGTGCTGCGTAGCAGCGAGCGTCTCGGCCTTGTCCAGCAGGCGCTTGCGCTCCTCCTCGAGCTGGGCCCGGGTCTCCGCGGCGTTGGTGGCGTCGATGTTGGTGGCGATGGGGACGCTGAGGTTCTGCATCATGGCACGCAGCGGGTCTGTCGCATCGATGAACCCTGCTGCGGCCCTGGCGGCGGCGGCATTCTTCGCGGCGCTAGACGAAGAGGAGCCGGAGCCGGTGGAGAGCACCTCCACCCAAACGCAGGGATATGCCACACTGGCGGAGACGTCGCCGAGGGGGATAGGCGAGTCGGTGACGTCGAGCACCCCGCTGGGGTACTCATCGGCCATGGACGCATTGGAGATGCGCAGCGCACCGAAGGAGGCGGTGAGAGAGTCGATGAAGTCAGCTGCGAGCGCGCCGGGCGCAGGGAACGCGCAGTGCGCAATGTGCTCACCGGAGTCGATGAAGGGCCCCGTCTGGAACGTGTCTCCAGCCGGGACCTCGAGCTGCCCCACGGTGGGCGCCAACTATCGTGGTGGGCGTACGGCAGATGCCAAAGGATGGCTAAAGAGAGGGACAAGCTCAAGGGCACTGGTGGGCTCCAGAGGCGAGGTCGGCATGAGGGAGCGAGGGACGTAAGACATACCTAGGTTCGGGCCTCTCCGGAGAGATAACACCCCTTGTCCTGCCGAGTGTGGTTTATATGTGGATGGTACAAGCTTGCTCCTAGAGCTGTATCAGGGAGGAAGTAAGACAGGCCAAAGCATAGGTTGCTCCTTCTCGTTGTGTGTGTGTGTATTCTACTGATGGCCGACCCTTTGTGTGGAGGCCTCCTGGGGGGTTTTATAGGTCAACCCCCCAGGGTTACAATGGTAAAGTTACATGGCTGCGGGGCCGGGATGTCAGCGTCTAGGAAGCCGGCGCTAGGGCCCGCCGGGTACCAGGATACGCCGGGTTCTCCATGCGCGGGCCCCGTGCGCCAAGGGACACTGTTCTCCATCTTGTCGTGCATCACGGAGTGGGTGAGCTGGCTCGGCTACAGTGGTGCGTCGCCTGGTCACCATCGGTCTTGCGTCAGCAAGACGAGGGATGCACTGTAGCCATGCCGGCCCTGGTCAGCGGAGTAGGTGGGCCACTGTTGCCACGCTCCTGTCGGTCAGCGGGGTTGGTGGGCCACTGTAGCCATGCTCATCCCTTCATGGGGACTTGTTCCATCGTACGCCCAGGATGGGACGGGAGCTGACCCGTGGCCGGGTTGAGGGGCGCATCGTTGTTGCGCTTACTTGCTGAAGAAGTCATGACTTGCCGGGACCGGCCGGCATGCGCCAGCGGGTCTGGCCGAGTTGCGGGCCTTGGCCGGATTGAGGAACCCGGCCAAGGATAAGCCGGATTGAGGGGTGTTGCTAGCCCTGAAGTTTTTGAAAAGGATCCGGGTTCCGTTGCCTGCCCGTGGTTCATCCCCCCGACACTTGGCCTCATCAAGTTCGTGCGAGCGGGGAAAGGAAGAACACGGCAGTTTACCCAGGTTCGGGCCACCTTGTGGTGTAAGACCCTACTCCTGCTTTGTGGTGGATTGGCCTCACGAGGAGGTTGAGGATGAACTAGTACAGTGGGTGAGCTGCCTCGCGAGGGCTCAAGGGATGATAATGAGTCAATCCGGGATCGATCCCTCTCTATGGTGGAGGCTAGTCTATCTTTATAGTGGCCTTGGTCCTCTTCCCTCATAGCTTAGGCGGGATGGGATTCCACAATGGCCAATTTGAAAGGGGACAAGAGGTACATCTTATCCTGACGAAAGGTGGTCTTCGCCTACAAAGCTTCTGGCAATGACGCCGTGGTGGGCTCGGTGATGACACCCATCCTGCCGAGCTTGTGGTTTTGGTCTTGTTGCATCGGAATAGAAACCTTTGGGAGATCCCTCGGGAACCCGCGCTGGTCCTTGCCTCCTTAGCACCAAAGAGGAAACTGTCCTCCTCTGCGCCCACTGGCGCCTACCTGGCCTTGGTCGTCATGGCTCCCGTAACTACGAGCCTCGTGAGGCGGGGTACCTACATAGAAATCTCCGCTCCTCGGGAGGCAGGCTCGGGGAGCTAACCCTCAGGAGGTCTTAGCGTCGTCCGCTTCACGAGGGTCTTGCTCACAGGGTCTTGTAGCTGGGCCGTACTGGGCCGTTGACGGGGCCATGCGCTGGGCCATAGGTAGGCAAGTCTGGGTACCCCCGATCCCAGAACGCCGACATATGCCATATATCACACACACCTTGATCGGGCTAACCATTTCTGTTACATTCCCTAATAGCAAACAGTTCATCGGAGCGAACTGTATGCCGTATATCGCACACCTTGATATGGCTGCCCATTTGTGTTATTCTGTCTCATCGCAAACAGTTCGTATGGATCAACTGTATGCCCCGCATTGCACACGCAACTAAAATCTTAACCGTGTTTGATCTATCTGCCATCGCAAATGTTTTGCATCTTTTTTGACTTTTTTTTACATCATCGTTTGCGATTAATGCATCGCACACAGCTTCGTCAAAGGGTCTCTGATCGTAGTGTCATGTTAGCAGCATCCTGCAGTAGTGTTACCTCGACTAGCGGCAAGTCCTTGGAATATGGAGGCACCATCCTGCCCCCCCCCCCGTGGGTTGTCTAGAGCGCAAGTGATTGATCTAAAATTGGCCCCCACATCCTTCTCGTCGAGCTCCTCTGGATGCACTTGAGTGGGGTCACTCGACCCCTCATACATCCACATAGGATTGGCTCTGGCCTACAGGGGCTGGATCCACCGAGTGAGGAACATCTCCAGCAGATCCATCCTGTTCACGCCGGCGTTTACAACCCCGACAAGGACGCTGGCGAGGATGCCGACCTCCGTCTTCTCCACCTTCGCCACCGTAAGGGACTCAGGAGCCCTCATCCTGTCAGCCGAGTACGAGGGGCGGCCCAACTGATTATTAGCCCCGGGGACATCCCTGCAGTAGAACTAGGTTCCCTACCATCCCTTGACTGAGTCGGGAAAACTCATCTTAGGAAGGCACTGCCGCCCCGGAGCTCGATCCCCAAGCCACTGCACAACTGAGTGACATGGGCCTTCTCACCAGTCGGCGAATCCTTTTTCACAGCCATCGACTGACAAGTAAAGACATGCTTGAAGAGGCCCCAATGGGGGTGGCAACAAAGGAAATTATCACACACAGAGATGAAAGTCGAAAGGTAGATGACAACTGTCGGCGTTCTGGGATCGGGGGTACCCAGATCTGCCTGCCTGTGGCCCAGCACGTGGGCCCATCGACGACCTTGTATGGCCTAGCTACAACAACTCCAAGACAAGACCCTCACGAGGGCCCTGGCCTCGCAAGGCGAACGACACCAAGACCCCCAGAGGAGCGGCCTCCCCAGGCTACCTCTCGAGGAGCGGAGATCTCTATGCAGGCCTCCCGCCTCATGAGGCTGTGATGACGTGAGCCGTGATGACCAAGGCCAGACGGGCGCCAGCGGGCGCAGAGGGGACAGTTTCCTCTTCGGTGCTAAGGGAGCAAGGGCAGGCGCAGGTTCCTGAGGAAGGCCCCAAAGCTTTCCTTTCTGGTGCAACGAGACTAAGACCACGAGCTCGGCAGGATGAATGTCATCGCCGAGCCCACCGCTGCGTCATGGCCAGAAGCTTTGCAGGTGAAGACCACCTCTCGTCAGGATAAGATGTACTCCTTGTCCCCCTTCAAATTTGGCCGTTGTGGAATCCCTTCCCACCTAAGCTATGAGGGAAGAGGACCGAGGCCACTATAAATATGGGCTAGCCATCACCATAGAAAGGATCCCCGAATCGAACCCTTGTCCAATCCACCCTCACCACTCGAGCCCTCGTGAGGAAGCTCATCCACTGTACTAGTTCATCCTCTACCTCCTCATGAGGCCAATCCACCAAAAGCAGGAGTAGGGTTTTACACCGCAAGGTGGCCTGAACCTGGGTAAATCTCTATGTTGTTCCCTTCCGCGCAATCTAGCGTAATCATTGAGATCAGGTCATGGGCATGGCGAGCTAGCATTGTTGAGAAGCGAGATCCTTCATTCATGCCCCAGAGTTCGAACCTTCTTGGGTCTGCGGAGCCCTGAATCCGACAACAACATTTGGGGGAAGGTTATGGAGCTACGCCCCGAAATAGTCTAGAAAAGCCCAAAAGAAAGGGTGGGGAGGCATCGAAAAACTTCTGTCGATGTGGGTCACCAGGAGAACACACTCGTCCTCCTACTGCACCGGCTCGACCTCCCTTGCCTTCAGACGGCGCCACCATCCTGCGGGATGAGTACCTCTACAGACAGGTCCTCCAGCCTCTTGGCCGAGATGCGCGAGGGGATCCAATCCCCTGACGCGCCCCCAGCCGATGCGCCGGAGCCCGAGGAGGTGGCCTTGCCACCTTCTTAGCCTTCTCCTCCTTGGCTGTGGAATCATTTTCCATGGCTTCGAGTGTTCAGTGCGCTCGGATTGAGAGGAGAAGTGGAGGGGTCGAGGGAGAGAAGGGGATCTGGACATCCAACCCCAGCCCAAAATTCTTTTATATCTTCGATAAAAATCACGGGGCGGATCTCTCGCCGCAGATCTCTGCATCGACGGTGCGTGTAGAGCAACAATGACACATGGTGCGATATGTCCATTTTGCAACGATGACACTGGGCGGGCGACGTGGCCCATGGCGCGCCTCCTCCTCCTCTGTGTGGAGCCGACCCTGAGCCTAGGCGCGACGCGCCCCCGCACGACCCGCCGCGTGGGGCACCAGCGCCGGCACGGGATGAGGCAAGCTGTCAGGTGATGCAGCGGCCACAAGGCGATGCCCGTGCGCTCCACGCACCACCGCACCAGCCTCAGGACCATGCGCAACTGGAGGCAGCAGCACGCGGATGTCAAGACTGAGCTCCCCCCGCGCGTGCTATGCCCGTGAGTGCAGCGGGCTGCCGCACCTTCACCCCTGAGCTGCGCCGCGTCGTCTAGCCCGGAAAGTTCAAGCGGATCTACCTCCACGCTATGACGGCACCCCCGACCCTGCAGAGTTCCTTCAGCTCTAGTCATTGAGCATCGAGGCGGCGAATGGTGATGACAAGGTCATGGCAAACTGGTTCCCCATGGCTCTCAAGGATGGCGCGCACTCCTGGCTTCTTCACCTCCCGGAGGGATCGATTTCCTCCTGGGACGAGCTTCGCGAGCGCTTCATCACCAACTTCTAAGGCACTCATGACCACACCCCTGGAGTGAACGATCTACGGCGCGTGAAGCAGCAGCTAGGCAAGACTCTGCACAAGTACATACAGCGCTTCATGAATGTTCGCCTCAAGATCCCGAAAGCGTCAGACGAGGCCATCATCTCAGCGTTCACCGATGAAGTCAGGGATGTCAAGATGAAAGAGGAGCTTGCCATCCACGACGACTTGTGCTTGGCCTTGGAGATGTTCAACATAGCGAACAAGTGTGCAAGGGCCGAGGAAGGCCGCCTCTCCCTCCTCGAGCTTCCGAAGGCCGACCTTGAAGACAAGAAGGCCAAGGCTAAGGAGGCGAAGCGCAAGGGCCCCACCGTGTTGGCAGCAGAGCTCAAGATGAAGCGCGGTCCTGACCACGATGAGCCCCCCAGGGGCAACTGCCCGTTCTGCGTCTTCCACAACGTACACAGCCACAACACCAACGACTGTCAGGAGCTCAGAGCCCTCCGTAACGGGTGCCTCGGCCGCCACCCCGAGCGTGGTGACCTTGGCTACGGTTGTGGCGGAGGCCGCAGCGGAGGCCGCAGCAGAGGCCGCGGCGGAGGCCGCTGGGACAACCGCGACCCTCGCTAGGACAGGCGCGACCAGCCTCGCGAGGACCACTGGCGGGATCAGCCACGCGATGGCCCCTAGCGTGACCAGCCTCGTGAGGACCATCCCCAGGGAAATGCCGGCCTCCCTCCATTGCCGCCGCCGCCAAGGAGAAATGACAACAACCGATAGGATGATGGGGCTGGGGGCTTCTGGGAACCCCGCGCGATCGCTTGCATCCTGGGTGGTGCCCAGGCCCTGCCTCGAACCGCATCTTCAAGCAGTTCTCTCGTGAGGTGAATGCAGCCCTCCCGAAGCTTGAGGCCGCGCGTCCCCTTAGGTGGTCGCAGTACGCGATTACTTTCGACTCCAAGGACCACCTCAAGTGTTCGGCCGCCGCAGGCGCGCTTCCAATGCTCTACACACCCTCCATCAGCAACGTCCTTGTCACCAAGACCCTCATCGACGGTGGCACTGGGCTCAATGTCCTCTCTGTGGAAACATTCGACACGCTTCAAGTGCCTTATGACTAGCTCCTGCCCACCAAGCCTTTCTCGGGGGTGACTGATGGCTCCACCACACCCCTGGGGCAGGTGCGCCTTCCCGTCACCTTCGGCAAGCATGACAACTACCACACCGAGCTCATTGACTTCGACGTCACCCACATCGGCCTCTGTAGCGATCTAACCTCAAACGGTCAAATCTCTATGCATAAGTGTTATCCCTGGATCGGTAATGCTGACACACACAGTACTTGAAGGATTTATAACAGAGTGCAATCACACACTTATTACATCGAATGTCTCAAAAGAGAACTTATTACAATAATATGGCTTAAGGCCATCTAAAATAAGATAACAGCGGAAGCATCGAAGGTAAATGAGTCCATCGACTCCAACGGCATAGCTGAGTGCACGACAACGACCTAGTGCACCTTACTCTTCGTCTGAAAAGTCTGCAACATGATATGTTGCAGCCCGAAACGGGTCAGCACATGGAATATGCTGGCAAAATAACACAGTAGAGCAATGAACAAAGTAAATGCTATCACTACATGCATATATGGCTGGTGGAGGCTCTATGGCTAATATGATTTTGCGAAAAGCTAATTTTTCCCTACAACAAAGGAATATATTTTATTTAACTATCATGGTAGTTGATAAACATTGAGAATGGTAACCCCATCTCAATCCCAATTAAACATTAATTAACAACCCAGCAACATTAATTAAGAGTGATGAGATCAACATGATAATCCAAGAACCAGATACTCAAGACGTCCATAACCGGGGACACGGCTAACCATGATTAGTTTGTACACTCTGCAGAGGTTTGCGCACTTTTCCCCACAAGACTTGATCTCCTCCGTTGGATTTCTCGCACTACATGGTGTTTGAGAAACGGATGACCGAGACACAGTCTTTCAGAAGCATTAACTCTTTCGACGGGTAAACCGTACCACCTACATCCCCTACATCTGCTAGTTTACCAATGAAAGAGGTCACACAACATACTCAACTATGCCAGAGCCTATAATGGCTTGTGGCTGCACACGGAAGTTTCTAGCTAGAATAATCTTATGATCCCTTTGAGCCTGGGTGGCGAACCATAGGATGATCACACGGATGCCCCGGGATCTCCTTGGACAACACTGGATTCCCCAGGTGCCCACAAACAATCCACCCAGATGTGTGTTCAAGTAGCCACCTTAAATAAACCCTTAGTTTATAAATAATCTCACATCTGTCATGGATACACTCAACCAAACCACGTCTACGAGCATAGCATAACAGTATAAGCATAACGTAGAAGTAACTCCCAAGGTTTGATAAGAAAGGGCAATAGGTTCTACCTCATCATCTACTTCCCAATACCCACAAGTTAATCACATCCTAATCATGCAGTGTTTGAGATTGTAACTAATGCATAAAAACTGGGTAATAAGGAAGTATGATCAATGTGTTACTTGCCTTGCTGACGATTTGCAAACCCTAGAGACTCGTAGTAGCACGCTTCGCACTCCGGGAATTCTATCGCAAACAAACAATAGCATACATAAGCACTCAAGCATAGATGCAAGTGTAAAACTCAGATGAGAAAGATCAAATCTGAAAGATCAACTGAAAAGCTTCGATTTGCAAAACGAATCAAATGAATCGGAGCTACGGAACTAAAACTACGGTCAAAAGAACTTCGAACTCAAATCTGCTTGAAACCAAATTTTAAATTGTCAAAACCATGTTCAAGTTGTTTAACCAGAAATAGGGGTTTGAGACGAAGATTTTGGCGTTGGTTTCACTGGATTTGGACGAACGGTTGAAAAGTTGCGAGGGTTTGAAGATTAGGGGCTACTCTGCGATAAAAAGAATTGCGGATAGGTCCCTGGCGAAAAATAAAACAGAAAAAAAAGAAAAACCTAACGAACGAACGTTCGCTAACAGAATCTAATGAACGAATTCGTTCATGACAGAACTAAACTAACGAACGTTCGCATATTAGATCTAAACCGAGAAAAAAAACCAAGAAAACCGATAAAACTGATCGGTAAAAAAACGGAGTAGATCTAGGGTTTAAAAAAAACCGAACGGACCGGAACAAAACTGGCGGCGGCGACGAGGTCAACGGCGGCGACGGCGGGCAGGGCGGCGGCTCCGGCGGGCTGCGGGGTGGCGCGGGCTCGGGGTCGGCGGCGGAGAAGCGGCGGCAGGAGGCGGCGGCGGCGCAAGGGCGGCGGCGGCGCGGCTCAGCTGGAGGCGGGCTGCGGCGGCGGCGGTGATGAGGAGGTGGAGGGGGGGCTCGGCTTTTAAAGGCCCGAGGGGGGGCGACTTGGGCGAGGGGGCGCCGGGTCGGGGTCGGCCTCGGGAGGCGTTCCCTGGCCGGACTCGGACGGCGGCGGCGGCGCGGACTCCTCCCGCTCTGGAGGAAGGCGGCGGGGCGACGTGGGCTGCGGCCTGGCTCGGCTGGGCCTTCGGCCAAGTCGGGCGACGAAACTTTTTTTTTAATAAATAATTTCCACCGAAGAAAAATCCTAATAAAATATAAAAAAATTCTAAAAATGCCAAAAACAATTTTCACCGTCTAAATAAAATATTTAGAACAAGGTGAACATTTTTCTGGCCTAAAATGCAATTTTAAAAAATGCATATGTTTTTCTAATTCAAATAAAATAGAAATAAAATCCAAATAAAATTATTTATTTGATTTTAACGTTCTTCCTCCAATATTTCTTTTATTTTGGAGAAGTCATTTTATCTCCTCTCTTTTATTTTTGATATTGGAAATATTTTGGAGAGAAAAATTATTAAAACCAAAATGATCCTCTTTTCAAATTTGAGAAAAATTCAAATATCAAAATAAATGAAATCCCCAACTCTCTCCGTGGGTCCTTGATTTTCTTAAGATTTCTAGGATCACAAACGAAATGCAAATAAAATATGATATGCATATGATGACCTATGTATAACATTCCAAATAGAAAATTTGGGATGTTACAGCCTCCCATACAACGCCATCCTCGGGTACCCTGCCCTCACCAAGTTCATGGCGGCAACCCACCATGGCTACAATGTCCTCAAGATGCCAGGGTGCAGCAGCGTCATCATAGTCACCTGCGCTGAGAAGGACGCGGTCTGTTCTCTTGAGCATGCATATTGTGCCGCTGCAGCCGAGAACTCTGACGATGAGGGTGGCGTCCTGCCCCCTGAGGCCACCCCCGCGAAGAAGAAGCAGCTCCTCCCCAAGAATCCTCTGGAGACCAAGAAGCCCTCTGGCGGCGCCTCAGGCCCCGCGCCTACCGTCAGGGCACCTCTTCCTCCCGCATAGGAAGGCGCGCCCGGCGCCTCCCTTGTGACGGGCTCGGGGGCTTCAATCTAGAGAGCTTCCAACCTGACCAGTGCGACGAGGGAGGTGCTCGGGCACCACTTGGAGGCGTGCCTCGATGCATGCCCCCACAAGCAAGGAGCGAGGCACGAGGCGCCAGGGACGCGAGAATTCATGACCAAGGCGATCGAGGAGCTTCAGGAGGCGCATGCCATGCGTGGCGAGCGTCGCCCCGCACCACCCAGTGCAGCTGCAGCCCCCGATGCCGGATGGCGAGCTGCGCGTCTGCATCAACATCCCGGGCCTCAACAGGGCCGCTTCACAGGATCTCTTCTGGCCATCACGTGTCGGCCGGAGTGGGGGTTACCCCTGCAACTACGTCTGCATGCCGTCCGGCCTGCTGAACGTGGGCGCCTCGTACCAGCTCCTGGTGCAGTGTGCTATGGCGTCTCATGAGGCCAGGCGCTCGGCGACCGCGTCTCAGGAGGTCTTGGACCCTCGAGAGCTCCCTGGGCCTTGCGGGCCTCCCAGGCCTCCGGAGCCGCCGAGCTCATGAGGAGTAATCTCCACGGCATGCATCCTCAGCTACCTCGACGCTTCTTCAGCACTGGTGCTAGGTGACTTTTTGGTTTGTTCAGTTGAGGGCGCCCTCCGGGCTGCATTATCCTCGAGCCATCAGGGTCTGCCCCCGCGGCTGTGTCATTTCGTTTATGTACCTTGAACTATTTGTGCTCCCATGAGCCGCTACGGCTGATAACCCTACGCATGATGATGTATCGCTTCTGGAGTCACCTTCGCGGGCTTCGCATGTTGCCAGTTCTCATTCTAAGCGTCCCATGAGAGGGGGCTACTGGCACGGCGCCTGTGCTTGGGTCCGTCCCTGCAGCGTCGATAAATCTAAGAGACTGAGCTCTGACTCTCAGGCCGGCCCCGTACACGTCACCTCACCAGGTCCTTAGTGCCTTCGTCTTCTCACGGAATGATCATGAGCAGATCAGCGAGCGCGTGACACCTCTCGTATTATGTAGTTGCCTAATTCACAGGAACCTCAGAAGACGGGCGTTCAAGCAATGTGGTCGACACCCTGCTACCTCAGAAGGGCCGACTCCGGTGGGGCAGCAGTTCAACTCGCAAAGGCTAAGTAAATCAGTTTGCCTGCCTTGGCTGCTGGTCAAGGCCCTCCTTCCTAGCTACCCCTGCAAGGTGGAACCGCTCCTTTCCCACGGAGACCGCTTGCATGTCGAAGGGGACACCTAAGCATTGCATCTCAGGAGCCCCTACTGGCTCTCGGGCCCTCACCCCTGGCCTTGACTACGGCATCGCGACCTATCATACAAGCGGCGGCTGAGCTCTGCTCGAGGGCCGGGTCCTGAGGACGTAGAGCACCAAGCTCGGCAAGGAGAGGGGCCGGTGTACCTCGCACGGGAATATGGGGAGAAGGGTGTGGCCCAGTGGCACAGGCATTTTTTCAGAATATGATGGGCGTTAATTTCTTCACGCACCCCTAGTGGGACTTGTGCTAGTTCCTTTCAGAACAGGAGGCGCGCGTAGGATCAAAAGCTCCAGGAAAGCACGCCCTTACGACCCAGGAGCACCTCGTGGATCACAAACACCCAGAGCTAAGTCACCGTCGCCACGCCGGGCACAAGCCCCACTGTTGATACTACACTTCTGTCTCTGCGATCTCGTGTGGATAAAAACCCTTTCCCGTCCAAAAGCTGCTTGCGCGTCAAGGGGGACCTCTTGAGCATCGCACCTCAGGAGCTCTTACCAGACCTCGGGCCGCTCCTCTCCTGGCCTTGCGCACGACATCGCGACCTGGCATACCAGCGATGACAGAAGCTTACCTGGGGACTTGGTCCCGGTGACGCAGGGCACTAAGCTATCGTGAGGAGGAAAGGGCTTGAGCTCAAACGATGGACGCCGACACAATTCAGAAATGCGATAAACATTAACATAAAAGGCGCGAGCGCCGCAGTCTCTTACATACCCCCACGGGGCTCTCCATGATTTTTGTTGTAGGAAATAAAATCAAGAGAGGCGGTCCCCCTGAGGGCCATGGCTCAGGAGGTGCCG
This sequence comes from Thinopyrum elongatum, assembly GCA_011799875.1. Lineage (NCBI taxonomy): Eukaryota > Viridiplantae > Streptophyta > Magnoliopsida > Poales > Poaceae > Thinopyrum > Thinopyrum elongatum. The sequence goes on from CM022303.1 coordinate 263,582,766, forward strand.
GCTCCAGCGTGGCGACACCTAGTCGGTGTCCCCCTCCACCTTGATCCGGGCGCCGCGATGCAGCGGCTCGTTGTAGTCGTCATCGCTCGAGCTCCCCTCGGAGAAGGTGTAGCCGCTGCTGGAGGCCTCGCGGCCAAGGGCAAGTTCACAACCGAGGACGTCGCCGCCCTGCCAGCCGTCGCCATCAGAGGGGCGATCGCCGCCGCTGCTATCGCCCTCAGGGCAGCACTCCAGGTGCCTGTCGTCCTCCCCGAAGATCTTGACGAAGAGCGTCATCGCCCTGTCGTACTTGAAGTGGAGGGCGTTCCTCCCCGATGGGCCGCAGGCGCGGGCAAGCGTATGCCACCCGTAGGTCATGTAAACATGGCCTGAGGGGGTGGCGTCTACCTCCGCCCATGAAGACCGGGTGCAGCAGCCGTCAGGCTCCAGACACAGCCCGACGGGTCCTCTCACCGGCAGCTCCTCCACGAAGGAGTATGGGTGCCGGATCCAGGAGCCCGGAGGCCTCTCCATCCATACCACAAACTCGTGAGCTGTGGCGTCCGTATGGGCCCATGGGCGAAGTGGATGGGCGACTGCCGCACGCCTTCCCCCTCGGCCTCCGCAGCTTCCGCGGCCGCGCCCGCGGGAAGAACTCCTCTCATGATTGCCGGGGCCGATGAGGACCCCCGGCGGCATGCGACCTCGCCCGCGGGGGATCACTGCGGGCGTCGCCGTAGACTTGCGGGGACGGCCGTGCCCCCTCCACTACAAAAAAATACACTTCCGTGATGATACGTCTTTGTCACAGTAGGTCATGTTTTCTGTCATGCATGTACATCCATGACGATTTTATGACAGAATCAAGATAGTCATACATGTGCTGTCGTAGAAGTGTTCCATGACAATACCAAAATTATCATCACGGAAGTGTCCACTTCCATGACGATAAATGGCGCGTCATGGAAGTGCTTTCGTCAACGGTAACCGACACGTGGCATCCACCTTAACGGGTCGTCGTTAAGCTATCGGGTTCCGGTTTGGATACGATAACCCGTTAACAGCCCGCACCAAAGGGGTTTTCCACGTGTAAAATTCTCATTCGCCCGCGGATCCACGTGTCGGCCCAGCATTGGGACAGTTGTCATCCAGCGAATGGACGGGACATGCCTATGATACGTCAACACGTGGCTCGGCCCAACACTGGCCCATTCAGGTTAAAAGGCCGGCCCGGTTGACCTGGTCAAAAGGTAACGGCCGGCCCACTTAAAGCCTGCTAGCGGCCTATTCGCATATAGCCCATTTATAGCCCGCTAACTAACGGCCCATTATGGCCTATCCGAATTAGGCCCAGTAGTGTCATCTGGGCCGTCCAATATGATTCCAGCCCATTGTAACTTCAGGCCCATGTATGGCCCATGATGTCTTTCAGCCCATATGAGGCCCTTTGTAACTCTTGGCCCATTAATGGCCCGTGGTGAAACTGGCCCGTAATGAAGAGTGTAACGCTTTATACCCATTAACGGCCCATTATTCCATTGGGTCGTTTCCATCCCGTGTTATCTTTCGGCCTTCTCAGGGCCCATTTATTCTTGGGCTGATTTGCAGCATTCGATTACTTATGGTCCGTTACTGGCCTGTTCCGGTTGTGGGGCAAATTCAGCCAGTGGTTGAAGTCGGCCTGTTTGTGGCCCGTTAATCCGTTGGGACATTTTCATAGCATCATCAAATACGGCCGATTAACGACGGCCCTTTATGGTCGGCCCATGAATGGATGATTCCAACTCTAGCCCGTTTACGGCCCATAATGCGGTCCGTTATTGGCACATGTTTGGCCAATCGATCATACAGCCCGTAGAAGGCCCACTAATTCTACGACCCGTAGAAGGCCCATTGTTTGTACGGCCCATAGAAGGCCCATTGTTTCTACGACCCGTAGAAGACCCATTGTTTCTACAGCCCGTAGGAGGCCCATGGCCACTACAGTAAATATGTAGCCCATGGTTATTATGGCCTAGTTTTAAAAAATAGGTTATTGCGGCCACTAGCAAACCGAGAAAAAAGAACTGCACTGCCTACAAGCAAACAAATAAACAAGACAACAAGGAAATAAATAAGCAAGCAACTTACGCTAGGCTATCACGGCTATTACACATATTACGTCCACTGGGCATCAAAGTTTGCCACCAGTGCAAATATGGGGAACAAAGCAGCATATTACATACACTGGTTGTCAAAGTTGGCAACTAGTGCAAATAAACGCCGTAGCAAAACAAGTCCAGCACTGAAACCACTTCACAAGAGCTCAAGAAACAATATCCTGGGTATCCACCATGCTGGCAAGATGCTTAGCAAGCTTATTAGCTTTCTCATGTTTGGCGCTTAAATCCTCCGGCGCTTGTTGTTGCACCAGAAAGTATGCATCTGAATTCTGCAGGGACTTCCTCAGTCCTTTGGCTTCCTGTCGCAGCACATCTGATCGATGTCTTTCAACTTGAAGTTGAGACTCAAGAAGCCAAACTGATTCAGGCAGCGAGTTCGAAGAGCTGGTGCCAGCAGTTGTGGCCAGTAACTCGAACACTACATCAAGACAAGACTTTGGGGTTGTCTCAGTGTCTTCAATATAGTTTTTATCAACTTTCTTGGAGACCAACGGGGATGTCTTACTATCTTGAACCTTATCTGCATTACTTCCTTTACCATTGCATAACGGGGTACTCTTCTCCAATATTTTGTCCACATTCTAAAAGAGAAACAAGCAGACAGATCACAGGTTTACCATGTTGTATATGAAACTCATTTTGGTAACCAGTTCAGTAGTAAGGTGGACAGGATAACAGCATGAAACAAACATATATCTATGTAGTATGGTCACTGTATGGTCTATATCATTCTAGTTTATATGGCCAAATCAAGATAGAGACAGTTCAAATCATATTTGTTTAAGACAAAGCAGCATAGACATAATATAAGTGTGGGAAACTACACATCAATAACAACACTTGTAATGTGCATGGCATGAGAACATAACTGTTTATTCAATTGAATTTGAAATCAACATAGAGCAAGTTACAACAGCAAATACGTTAAAGAAACAGGTTTAAAACATACCTGTTGCGCCATTGGAGTTTCAATTGCATCCTTCAAATTTGAAATTAGTTGGTATGAGTAAATACAGTGATGCAAGAGCAAAGGAGTATGAACCATAGCTACGGAACCTAACCTGAGAACAATTCTTCTTCTACTTTAAGCATTGACTTGGGGTTCAGAGTGGTGGTTCTCGTGCTTTGGGCACTGCAGTTGCCTTACTAACTTTCTCGTGTTTGGGTGCTCTGTGGTGGAGACGGTGCTGTGTCAACTGGAACTGGGTTACTATCTGCTGGGATTGGGGTTAAAAGGGGATGTAGTTGGTTCTCTGTCCAACTGGGTAGGGGTACAATCTGCGTGAGTCTGGGTTATGTGTGGTGGGGCTGGTTCTTGGGCAAGTACAACCGTGGTTCTATCTGCATCGATGGGTAGCACGATCTTTTCTGAAGACCGTGTTTTTACTCCCATAGATACGGCCATCACCCCCTCCAATCCAAATGGCTGATAAACAAGAAAAGTAACTGAATGTACAGACATTGTAAGATAGACAGGTGCAATGGATAGTAGGGAAGAAAACAGGGCATGAAATAATTCATATTTATGTTGTCTAACCAAACAGGATAGCATGACATAATTTCACATATATGATGGCTAATTAAACAGGATAGCCTGACACAATTTCACATATATGATGGCTAACTAAACAGGATAGAATGACATACTTCAAAATATGATGACTATGTAAACAGGATGACATGATATAACTATACGATGTGTCTATTAAAGTGGTTGGCATGCCATAATTCACAAACATGCCGTCGATGGAAACATGATGGCATGATATAATTCATGGATAGAATGACATAATTCAAAATATGATGACTATGTAAACAGGATGAGATGATATAACTATATTATGTCTTTAGAAAATGGATTGGCATGCCATAATTCAGATACATGCTGTCTATGTAAACATCATGGCATGATATAATTCAAATATATGATTTATATACTAAGCAAGTGAGCAGAGGGCAATCGCATCTATGATGTGTCAACTAAGGAGATGGCATTCAATATTGTGTATATGATGTAAAAACTAAGCATTGCAAGACAACATATGCATGATATGAGTAATATAACCCTGCCAAGTTTGAGCATACACCTCAGGGGGAAAATAGGACTGGTCATCTGCCTCTGAATCCTCCTCTGAGGAGCTATCTGTAACCAGCAAGATATCTGCTTCAGCAGGTAGCATTGTCTGCTCTGAAGACCTTGTTTTCACTCCAGATTTCTCCATCACCAATTCAAATGGCTGATGCACAGGAAGAGCAGTTGAATATACAAACATTGTCGACAAATGGAATGAGTAATACAAAAAAAGGATGGCATGATATAATTCGCATATATGACGCTTGGCTAAACAGCATGGCATTGCATAATTCACATACATAATGCCTTGCAACAAGATAGCATTGCATAATTCACATATATAATGTCTTGCAACAAGATGGCAATGCAAAATTCACATATATGGTAATTAGACACTAGACAGGTGGCACTCACACAAAGCATGTCTAAACTAAGCAAATGACATGCCAATTCAAGACACCATATGCACGATATGAGCAATATAACCCTGCCAAGTTAGAGCATGCACCTCGGGGGGGAAATACGACTGGTCATCTGTCTCTGAATCCTCCTCTGAGGAGCTATCCATAACCAGCAAGACATGCGCTTCGTCAGATAGCATTGTCTACTCTGAAGACCTTGTTTTCACTCCAGATTTTTTCATGACCGTGTCAAATGGCTGATGCACAGGAAGAGTAATTGAATGTACTAAAATTGTTGGCAAATTTAATACGTAATAAAAAAGGATGGCATGATATAATTCACATATAAGATGACTGGCTAACCAGGATGGCATTGCAAAATTCACATATATGATGCCTGGCTAAACAAGATGGCATTGCATGATTCACATATATGATATAGAAACTAAACAGATGGCATTCACACAATGCATGTCTAAACTAAGCAGATGACATATTTTATGTATAAAGTAAGCAATGCAAGGCACCATATGCATGATATGACCAACATCAGCATGCCAAGTTAGAGCAAAAGACCTCAGGGGGTAAATAGGAGTGGTCTGCTTCCTCTGAATCCCCCTCTAAACAGTTTTCTTCCTCTTGATTACAGTCTGGAATGGGGGGAGGGGGGGTTGCTTTTGCACCGACCATGGAGCGACATCTGCATGAAATTTTATTGCCACGCAAGGCTTGTCTCTTTTGCTCTACATGTTCAGTGCCATTGTGTACAATAACTGACATGCATAGGAATAAAACATAGTGAGATTATGTAAGGAGTGCATGCACAAATTTAGAGTGATGGTAGCAAACTATGGATAGACCCAAAACCAATGATAGTAGGCAGATAATAGCTTCAGTTAAAAAATACAGATAATGGCTCCTTTAATGTTTGTTTCCACCCAACATGAAAGTCATAGTAGACACCCAAGATTAACCAGATAGTAGACAGATAGTATTGATTGCTGCCCCAATATGTACCCCACAACCATTTAAGAACTCAAGTTTGAGCATTAGTTTGGACCTGACTCGGAGTCTAATCGGTGAACAACACGATAAAGTAGCATGTCATCATATTAAGCGATGCATAACAAAAGCAGACACGAAAGAGCGCGACCTCTCTTGCAGACCCGTGTAGTCCTCAAGGTCATCTGCTCAGTTGATGATGGTAATGCAGTTGTCGTGGCTGCCGGCGGCGGGGAAGGAGATCTGAGGCGGTGAAAGACAGTCTCGAGGGCGGATCCCTGCTGTGGTGAACCCGTCCGTCGTTGGAGCAGCGGAGCTGGGGAGGACCACAGCGCAGCAAGAGCAGGACAAACCACACAAGGTTTTCTTTGACACATATCTGTAACAGAAGTAATTCTATAAGGGCTTGTTTGAATTGGAGGATTCTAACAATGCAGGGATAGGAAATACACAGGAATACGATAGGACTGCACGTGCAAAACAGAGAATTTAAAAACACATGATTTCTGCCAATCTGGGTGTTTGGTTCACAAGAATTGGAAGATCACATGATGCAAAGAAGCATGGTGAGATTAAGTCAAACCACAAGAAAATGTACGGTTATAATGCTATTATGCTACTATCTCTTAGTATTGTGCTTCATGAATAGGAATTTGAAAAGGACGACAAGTGGATATTAAAATTCCTACGGTTTTTCTTTCAAGGAGACACTAAAGGAACAAACACTACTGGAATCAGCTTCTTTGCGGCATAGATCACGGACGGCAAAATGCTTTGCCGTCCGCTAGCGGACGGCAAACTGTCCAGATGAAAGCCTGCCAGCAAAGGCCTTCTTTGCCGTCCGCTTCTTAGAAATGGACGACAAAGGATTACGCCGTCCGCCATCCGAGGCCAGCAGACGGCAAAGAAAGCTGACGGCAATGCGGTGGCGTGAGAGCCGTTAGGGGGTTAACGGCACTATTTGCCGTCCGCCAGCGGACGACAAAGAGTCAAAGATCTTTGCCGTCCGCTGGCGGACGACAAAGAGCCTAGCTAGGCAGCACTGGGAAGCTGCCACGTGTCCAGATATGCGGTCCGCCAGCAGATGGCAAAGAGGTTTGAATCATTGCCGTCTGCTGGCAGACGGCATAGATGGTCACTTTGCCATCCGCCAGCAGTCGGCAAAATGACCAAATAGGCAGCCGGTGTTCCCAGTTTGCATAGGTGACTGCCACGTGTCCTCTTTGCCGTCTGCTAGCGGACGGCAAAGAGGCTATATATCCCCTGTTTTTATTTAAATCGCATTAATTAGACATGGTTTCAAACACAGATATACATGCATACATATCCAACATATCCAACAGCATGTCCAACAACATATTTCATCCAATCCAACAACATAGTTCAACAAAGTCCAACATATCCATATATACATAACCAGAAACAAGTTTCCAACAACATATCCATATAGACATACATATCCAAACAAGTTTTCATAAACAACAAGGAAGCACCACAAGAATAGTACACTCCATGAATCCAAGCTTCCTCATGTAAAGCAAATCTGCAAATTGGGAAAGATGAAAGTTAGAAGAAGAAGAAGAAGAAGACTAGTTAGAAGAAGAAGAAGAAGATTTTTTTTCTTCTCTTTCTTTTTCTCCTCTCCTCTTCTTTATCTTCTTCTTCTTCTAACTAAGGTAGGTAAAAATGTCATTTTATTGCTAAGCTAGGTAAAAATGCTAAGTGTAGGTCATTTTAGAGCTAAGGTAGGTAAATAGGTCATTTTGGAGCTTAGTAAGGTTATTATGTCATTTTTGAGGAAAATAAGCTAAGTCTATATCATTTTGGAGCTAACAAAGATTATCATGCCATTTTTTACCTAAGTATGCTAAGTATGTCATAAATGAACTGAATAAGCTAAGTATAGCTTATTTTTTATCTAACTTAGGTAATTATGCCATTTAGGAGGAAAATAAGCTAAGTATCCATTTGTAAAGCAAAACACTAGAGAAAACTTACCCTCATCACAACAAATGTGATGAAGATCGCAACTAAGGTAACAATTGATCCAACGACATAATGATACCAAGCCTCATTATCAATGGCATATTTTCTAATCTTCTTAAGCTTCAGGCGCATTGCATCCATCTTCAAGCGCATTGCATTCATCTTCATCTTGTGATCATCGATGGCATCGGCAACATACAACTCCAATGTCATCTTCTCTTCTTCAATTCTTTTAATTTTTTCTTTCAAATACTCATATTCTTTTTCAACTAAATTTAACTTCTCGACCAGAGGGTCCGTTTCAAATTCCGGTTCACATACCTCCAAGATTAAAATATCTCTATGTCAACTTGATGGCCATAATTTGCATAAATGCGAAATGCAACAAATAGTTATGAAAGAGAATTTACCACATCCGAATCATAAAGCGGGCGAGGGCCGACCGGGACGGAAATCAAGACCATGGCACTATGTATAAGAAACAATCATACAAAGTAAGAAAATTATAAATACCAACTATATAAATCATACAATCATACAAATAACTATATAAATCAAGTACAACATAAAAATTTGAATACCTAATAATCATTATCGGTAATGACGTGCTCGTCATCATCATTAATAAAAGCATCATCATCATCACTATCGGTAATGACATGCTCATCATCATCATTAATAAATGCATCATCATGTGGAAGGCCACCATTACGTAATCGTTCAAGCATTGACAGGTCATCTGCAACAGTAACTTCTTCTTCTTCCAGCTCTTCTTGTTCCAGCTCAGGGGTGAAGTCGGATTCACTATCGTTGCCTACTTCAATGTTCTGGGGTGGAGTAGAGTGGTTCTTGAAACGTTTTTTGGAAAGACGTGTTTTTTGGATGTAGTGTTCGACACCGATGGGCACATGTATCTCGCACCGACGGTACTTGCTATTTAGGGTTCCATCGACAACGACCCCCTAACCCGCTCGTCCCCGGGTAAACTAAATAGCAACTACCATCGGTGCAAGTTACATGAGGCGGTCGGCGTTGAACACTAGATCCACATCCCACAAGTGAAGCCGGCGCCCGGCGTCCCGCAACAATAGTTATGGTGGCCGATGACGGTCGAACACCTTGGCGAATTTGTCTGGCAGCCTCTGTGATGAGGATTAAAGCCAAGTTTTGAAATTTCAAACAACCAAACCGACTTGAGTCAGTTTGGGTGTTTCAAGTTTCAACACTTGCCTTTCAATCGTCATCGCAGAGGCTGCCAGACAAATTCGCAATGGTGTTCGACCGCCATCGACGCCGAGAACAGTTGCTTTGGGACGCCGGACGTCGGCGTCACTTCTGGGACGTGGATGTAGTATTCGACACCGACGGCCACATGTACCTTGCACCGATGATACTTGCTATTTAGGGTTCCATCGACACCGAGGAACCCCCTAACCCGCTCGTCCCCAGGCGCCCTCTTTTCCTACTTCTTTTTTTCATCTTCAACTTCTACTTCTTTTTTTCATCTTCTTCTTCTTCTACTACTTATTGTTCTTTTTTCTTCTTCTTCTTCCTCTTCTTCTTTTTCTTTTTTTTTTCATCTTTCTTGATTATTCTTAAAAACAGGAAAAAAACCTAAACAAAACTATAAACTAAATGTAACCTAAAATAAACTAAATTAACCTAAACTAACCTAAACTAAACTAAATAAACTAAACTAACCTAAACTAAACTAACCTAAACTAAACAAATATAAACTAAATCTAAAAAAGAAGAAAAAAAACTCACCACGATGAGGGGCGGGGCGGCGGCGGGGCAGGGCCGGGCGGTGCGGCCGGGTGGTGCGGTGCGGCCGGGCGGCGGCGGCTCGGGACTGGGGCGGGGCGGTGCGGGGCGGCCGGCGACTCGGGACGGGGGCGACGCGGCCGGGCGGGAGGGGCGGGCGAGGCGTAGCGGCCGGCGGCGGCGACTCGTCTGGGCGGCGACGGCTCGGGACGGGCGGGGCGGGGCGGCCGACGACGTGGGTGGCGCGGGGCGGGGGCGGCTCAGGCATGGCCGGGCGGGCGGGGCGGCGCGGCCGGCGGCGGCGGCTTGGCTGGGCGGGGCGGGCGGCGGCGTGGCCGGGCGGCGGCAGGGGTGAGGGGTCGGGGCGGCTCGGGCAGGGAGAGAGAGGGAATGGACAGATCGGGCGCCGGCGCGGCCCCTTATCTGCTAGGTCACAGCTCTTTGCCGTCTGCGAGCAGACGGCAAAGAGCGTACCTAGTGGGGTGTGGCCGGGGGGAAACGGACGAACTAACGGCCATCTTCTTTGCCGTCTGCTGACGGACGGCAAAGATGTTTTGCCGTCAGCCAGCATACGGCAAAGAAGATGGTCGTTAGGTCGCCCTCGTACGCCCGCCACCCACCCTCTTTGTCGTCCGTTAGCAGACGGCAAAGATATGCTGATGGCAAAGCCATCCGTTGTCGTCCGCTACCTCTTTGCCGTCAGTTTGCTGGTGGCTGATGGCAAAGCCTTTCTTTGCCGTCCGCTAGCTGACAGCAAAGAAGTGGTAGACGGCAAAGAAGTGGATTCCAGTAGTGAAATCCTACAGTTTTCCTTTGCTCCATTCCTTTGTACCAAATGCATGAATAGTAGTACCATACAAAACTTTCCAATTCCTATGTTTTTCCTTCACTTTTCCTTTCAAGCACTGGCGATTTTAGTAGGCAGGCTTGAACAGGGAAAAGCCTACACTCAAAAAATATTTTTGTGATACTTCTACTACTTTGGACCCAGGCCACTGCCCTACTAGCTCAACTCCCATGCTCATCTACAAATGCATAGCTCAAACTCGCAGAAATAAATAATGATGGCGTTCAAGAGAGTCCATCATGGATGGCTAAGTTGCCTGGTACCTCACTGCTTGTCATATAGTAGGAGAAACTAATCGTATTTCATGTTACTATGTGTGCTTAGTGGACAATATATATAACATGTAGAGTAAAAAAGTGATGCAACAAGTGTACAACCTCTTTGGCGAAGCCATGTCGATCTCAGCATGATTGGGTTGGCTGGTGAGGATGCTCCAGCTGATTTGGCTGTCGGAGGAGGGGAAGAAGATCTTAGGCGTCAGGAGATGGAGCCGGGGGTACTGCTCCGCTGTGATGGAGGGTTTCATCGTTGGAGCAGCTCCGGTGAGTTGTACGATGGCGAGGCTGAAGCAGGATAAGAGAGACAACGTTAACCTGAGTGGAATTCTAATAGCATCTCCAATAGATGATGTAAAATACATAACTACAAAGTGCTAGAAGTAAAATACATCAGCCGCTCATCTCTGAACTTAACTGTCGAAACTGAATTTAATTGTCGAAACTGAATTTTACTGTCGAAACTAAATTTTGCTCTCGAAACTGAATTTTACTGTCGAAACTGAACGCACTAGTAGCAGAAAAGCAGTAGCAGCAGCAACGCCCGGAGCAGCAGCGCGTGCGAGAGCCGGGGCAGCTAGTCGTGTAGCAGCATCTCGGGTAGCAGCTACAGGGGCTCGAGCGAGAGCAGGATCTGCTCCTCGTGCAGCAACAGCGTGAGCAAGAGTAGAGCAGCAGTGCATGCAAGAGCAAGAGCGAGAGAAGCAGCGCATGCAAGAGCAAGAGCGAGAGCAGCAGCACGAGCAAGAGCAGACCAGGCAGGGGACCGAGAGCAAGAGCAGAGCAGCAGCGCAAGCGAGAGCCAAAGTAGCAGCAGCTCCTACTGATGTGGACGTCGCCGCCGAGGGAGCGACGCCGTGGAGGAAGTGGCCGGCGATGCCGCCGTAGATGGAGCCGCGCCATGTCGGCTCGGGACCGAGCGCCGGCAGCACCGTGAGATCGAATCAAGAAGAAAATGCAGAGATTACCGTAGAACCTCTTTGGTGGCGCCGATTAGGCCTCAGCTTCATCCGAGGAATCGGTGATGATGCTGCTCTTCCGGTGGTGCAGGTGAAGACGGTGGTGTGGGAATGGAGGTGGCGCGAAAGACGAGGGGAACGTCGGGGCAGCTCCTTGGAGGTGGAGGGCGGGATGGATGAACCGGCAGGACAACGAGATCGACAACGGATCCTCATCCGGTGCGGTGGATGAGGGACGTCGAGGTGTTGCTGTGGACGACATCGTCGGGGAAGAGGCTCCGGCTGGGTGGCGGACGGAGGAGGGTGTGGGGTTTCGCGGGTTTTTGCGGCCTCGGTGTACGAATGGGAGGCGGATGGGATGGGAGGGGGGAACCACGGCTTAGGGACGCGCTTGTCCGAAATGTGGGGTAAGTTACGAAAGTACCACCACCGATTTGAGCTAGGCGGTTCTTTCAGTTCAGGGGTATCACGGGCATTTCGCGTGTCAGGATTTCACAGGAAGTGGGAGTTTTCGCGCGCGTTGTAATTTTGGGATAGCAAGGCGCGGGTTGAGATGGAGGGAGTTTTCGGAGCACAACGAGACAAAGAGCTATCTTAAAATTTCGGGCTAACAAGGCGCGGGTTAAAGAGGCGGGAGTTTCGCAGCACGATAGACAGAGATGCTAGCTTGAAATTTCAGCATAACAAGGCGCGGCTTGAAATTTCGGGAGAACAAGCTTAACGTCTACAAAAAAAAAGACAATTCGCACCTCACTAGAGGAGCCATGTCCCGTTTTACTATATTACTAGAAATGCATTCAAATAGAACAACAAAAAACTAAAAAAAATCGGGACAACAAACTTAACGTGTACAGTACCAAATCAATTTGCACTTCTCTCAACAATAAAAAAACAATTCGTGTTGTCTAGCATATGGACTAAATTTGAGTACATTTTCCCTGTTTGAATGGGATTGTACTCGGGTTAGTTATACAACCATCTAAATATTATCTTCACAACACATGACATGAATATAGGAGTAGTAAATTCCCATATAAATATGAACTACATGTACATACGATCTCGAATTCGAATATATGTATCCATTTTATGTTTAATTCAAATCATAGTACATGTATGCTCTAGCTAGATGCTCGAAATCTAAACCATGTATGATACTTCGTACAATGTGTTTAACACAGACACACATCATTTAGACTAGTAAGGTACGCGTGCATTGCAGGCATGAGATTTGGCAACAAAATTATGAATAAATATCACATTATAGCATGTAAGCTTTGAGTCATATATGCATGATGTAGATGTTCGTTTAATTCTTATAGTTCATCTCATTCAAAGTCAATTAGTTTTCATAAAAAAGCTAATCTATTTTAAGATTCATGGAATTGTGCGTTCTAAAGCATAAAGTAAAAACAAATAATGGCAATTCATCTAGAAAAAAAAAATTGGGCAATTATGATACGGAAAATTCTAGAACAAAGGAGAAGTGCTTGTGTTTTGAGGTTTGTGCATTATGCTTAAGTTCAACCATGTAGTCTTCTAGATTGTACATGTGGCAAAATCTGGTGGAATGTAGATGATATCCAACGGCCAATAGTGCTCGGATTTGCCATCTCTGCACCGTCGGATTGGCTTCATCCAACGACCATCTTTCAAAGTTATTCGCACACTATATAGGGGTATAGATATGTGATGCGAAAGCCACCCATCATCTCCAATTTGAATAGTGTGTCCATGCACGGATGCAATGTGGCCAAACGATGCCTGCCATTGGTATCTCAAATTCAAATCAGTCTGACCTTGTTCAATGTGTATATAGTATAGCATGCTCATTTCCAAACCACACCACGCATATCTCAGTTATATTCATGCATGCATGGGTTTCAAACATCATGATCTCTTATTCAAATATTTGAATTCAACTTTACATTGATTATGACCTCACCTAGTCTTTTACACCCACACAAGCGTCTTCTCTTTATAATTGTACCACTAACTTTCTCTTGTGCATGCATGCACACACACTACCACTCGGCATTATCCATCGCACACATGCAATCTTTTTCTTCAGGTCGGTCTCCCATGCATGCACACACACACCTCCCCCTCTTCATCACTTCGGGCATTCTTTATCTCTTACATGCATGCACAATGATAGATGTTCCTCTATGTGTGTGTGTATATATAGCTAGGTCGTTCCAGTTTTCCACACAAACTGATCGATCTATATATGTAGTCAGGTCTCACCCTCTTTCCCACGTACACATCGATCAATCTATACCTCTCTATATAGGATTACATAGCTGATACACCCACATTATCTATCCATCGTCCCCCTCTCATCATCCATGCCTTCCGCTTCATCTCTCAAACGCGCGCACAGTGGCGAAGACAAGGGGCAGCAAGGGCCCTGCCCCCCTAACATCACTATATACTAAGGCTAATATGAATTAATGTGATCAGTAGATCAATTGTTGGTAAAATGGTTTAAGTTGATGAATTGGCCCTCCCCGTAAAGGATTAGCAATGCTTGGCCCCTAGCTCATTTATTTTTCATGGCTTCGCCACTGCGCGCAACCACGCACATTCTCGCCCCTCTCTTTAAATATCGATCTCGCACTTGTGCACTCCTTCATAGTCTCCATCCACTTGTCCCCTCGCACCACCTTCCAGCACCCCACCCCCCCCATATCCCAGTGCTTGTACGCTCGTAGAGCTCTTCCCTCTATCTATCTCTATCGATATCTCGCGCGGTCGACCCCTCCCCTCCCTTCTCGTATATCACCCCGGCCCCATGCACATACATGTATGTATATAGGCCTCTCCTTCACACAAATTGCATTGACACGTATTCCCTCACCATATCTTAGTATCTCTCACACACATGAACTACGTGTGCAAAAGAGAAGAGGTGCACACATGCACTCGTTCCCACATACAAACGCGCGGGTGCACGGTGGAGCACACTTGTACAAAAAATGAGCGTGTAGAAAGGCTTTAGATGATGTGCCACTAGTTTATATCTATACCTCTATATCTATACCCCTATATTGAGTGCGAATAAAATTGAAAGATGGTCATTGGATGAAGCCAATCAGACGGTGCAGAGATGGCAAATCCGAGCACTACTGGCCATTGGATATCATCTACATTCCACCAGATTCTGCCACATGTACAATCTATAAGATTCCATGGTTGAACTTTGAAATAATGCACAAACCTCAAAACACAAGTACTTCTCCTTTGTTCTAGAATCTTCCATATCATAATTGCCCAAACTTTTTTTCTAGTTGAATTGCCATTATTTGTTTTTACTTTATGCTTTGCAACGCACAATTCCATGAATCATAAAAAGATTAACTTTTTTATAAAAACTAATTGATTTTGAATGAGATGAACTATAAGAATTAAACAAACGTCTACATCATGCATATATGACTCAAAGCTTACATGCTATACTGTGGTATTTATTCATAATTTGGTTGCCAAATCTCATGCGTGCAATGCACGTGTACCTTACTAGTACTTCCAGCATGTGCAAAACACGTAAATTAGAATTCCAATGGCACGCTACACAATGTCTCTCCATTTTTCAGTTAATATATTATGATTAAAATGATGTGGGGGCATCCATGAAGCCACGTGGCACATGTGGAGGCGTTGTCGCGACCTCCTTGTGTGGATTGATCATAGTGACGTGCTGCTGGTTCCATAAGAATGTACTCGTCCTCTCTCATGCACACTAGCAGTACATGCATGAAGCGAAGATGCGCACGCATGCACTCATTCCCTCGCACGCACACGCGGGTACACGGTGGGACACATTTTTGTACGAAGATCCACCCCATGTGATAATTTGACGTGTGTAAAGTCGTTCAATTCATTGATGGTCAATTAATACAGTGCATGCAAATTGAGTGGACGTGAGGGAGGAAATAGTTGAGAAAGACATTACTACTCCACTGCGTGCATGCGAGTAGTTAAATCATGGGTTACTACTTCCATTGGTCTCCTTCGTATTTTGTGCCAATTTTTAACCATAATTTTAAGTAACACAATATTTATGAATGTCATAAAAATTAATGCCACCGAAAATATGCTCAAATGTGATTCCAATGATATAATTTTTGGTGACATGCATTAACATTTTCTTAGTTAATTTTTTGGTCAAAAATTGGCACAAAATAAAAAGGGGGCCAATAAACCAGGATGCAGGCAGGATGATCAATTTTTGCCTGGGTTACTATTAGTGGCCTTTGTATTTAAATATGGATGGAGTGGAGTAGTACTATCTTTATCTTAGCCTCGTAGGGCTCTCCCAGCACCTACGCTCGCCTCCCCGCTTCGCCCACCGGATCCCGCCATGGATAATCCCTTAGATCCTAGGATCCCGCAGGCTACCCTCTCGCTGCGGCCCGCAGCACTGCCGCCTTTGAGCGAAACCCACATGTGTTTCAGAGGGGATCCATTGCTCTGGAATCACAGATCGGTGGCGCCGGAGGACATGCCAAGGCTGCGTTTCAGCTGGTGGGTAGCAAGGGCAAATCGGATCTAGGAAGCGTCGCATCGATTGGAGACAAGTTCGAAGGAGCTGCGCCTAGCAAAGAACAAGGCGGAGGCGCAAGTCGATCTCAGTGGAGAGATGCTGAGGGATGTCAGCATCTGGTAGCGTCGCGTTGATTTCGAGCTGGGGCTAATGGCAGAGATCATATTCACGGAGTCGACTGCAGAGGAAAGAATGCGCATGCCTGCGGAATGGCATGAGCAGCTGGTGCAACTGTTCAAATGGGCGGTAGGAGAAGCCAAATAGTGGGACCAGCTGCGGCGGCGCCGCTGGGCATGCCTCGTAGGCGAGGTGAGCTGCCCTTCTTCCCCGCTAGCGATGCAGTGACCTACTCGGTTGCTGCTGCAGTGAACTTACGGCGCCATGGCGGTTTGCAACCATGACAATCACTCCATCTATATGTATTGTATTCCTGTGAAAATACTTGGTCGTTTGGAAAAAGATGGCAATTGATTTATCACTATTTTTTGAATGTTTGGTCGTGACAATCACCCAAAGCCACAACCATAAGTCTCCATCACGTAATACTTACGGTCGGTCGCACCAACAGACGGTCGGTCGCACCCGCGTCTCATCGAAGGGACACGCATCCCCTTGGTCTGACATGTACGACCAGTTACATCATTGACTAGTGCGACCGCATTTGAGCAGTAGTACTTGAAATTTGTGTTCCAGGAAACTCATCGGGAGCCGTTTCAGGCCTCGAAACCAAAACCATCAATTAATCTTTAGCTTGTTCCCATCACATTCCAAAGTAGTACTACCATGCTATAATTAAGTGCAAACCTATTCACACCTAGTACGTATCAAACCTGAACGTGTTCCCACTATGCAAGTTTTAGTACTAGTGCTAGTACTAGGTTATAAAAAGGGGAACTACCTAGCCGAAAATCACTCTACCTTCCTCCTCATGAATCTTTCTTGTTCGTCCGTCCATGCCATGGCCGGTGTGCAGAGCTCTAGGTCGAGAACTACTCGTAACATGGGAGCGGCGACCAAGGCTGCGGAAAAAAAGAGGGCTCGCCGCCTCGCAGAGACCTCGAAAGATCTCTCACAGGCAGGCGAGGGCTCCCAGGAGCGCCCTAGCCGCGGAGGCGAACATGCCAAGCTGGCGGTGCTGGAGTCGTTATCCCTCGACGACATGCCCGATCAGCTCAATAAGCAGAAGGAGTTCATCGACGGCTTGGTGCATCTGCTGAAGGAGAGCCTCAACAAAATGCCCGCTGAGCTCAATAAGAAGGAGGAGTTGACCGCCGGCTTGGTGATGCTACTGAAGGAGAGCATTGCCTTGGGTAAGAAGGCGAAATCCTGCAACTTCAGGAGGACAAGGCGAAGCTCTGCCACGAGCTTGACCTGCTGAAGGAGGAGAATGCCGGCTAGAAGAAGCTGCACGAGAAGAGTAGTTCCTCGTTGAAGATGCTGCACGCCCTCGTCATGGAACAGAAGGAGGAGTTGGCGAAGCTCCGCATCAAGCACCCGGCTGCTGTCAAGGTACGTAATGCGGCCGTGGAACAGATGATGAAGGCTCGCGTCGAGAAATCCCGCGTCATGGACAGAATGAAGAAGATGGCGGAGGAGATGTGTGAGGAGATGGAGGTCGTGGAGGCGATGAAGAAGCAGTTACGACTCCGCGGCCAGCAACCCTTCATGTAGTAGAGAGCAGCGCCCCAGACTTGTGTGTGCGTCTTCCTTCTTTTTTTGGGGGATAATCTTCCTTCTTCTTTTGCTCCTGTGTTTCTTCTTTTGCTTCGGGTGTTTCGTCGCACGTGTCATGTTCTCTGCGAGGCTTGAAAAGAACAATGCTAACGATGAGCGGCGCTGTGGGATCGATGACTAGAAAATTAGATCAATTTTTATCGCCATATCGCACTGGGCTGCCGTGTTTCGTGCTCCTCCGTCGTACTAGTACTCCAGTGGAAAACTTGAGTATACGGCACGGTTCTTTGCTCCTCCTCAGGTCGTCGGCAACATTTATACAAGCAGTCAAATTACAAGGCCCGGCCTTCCAGCGGTAATGAGCTGTCAAATCACAAAGGCCCTCGCCACTCGTGAAACCGACCAAGCGAGACTGCGCCGCCCTCTAGCCTTTTAAATGTATACTTTTGTATAGTAGTAGTATCGATGGATTACGCCATGGAGCAAAACTAACAAGATGAAATTAAAGAAAAAAGGTGGTACATATAGAGAGCGCTCGTCGCCAAATTATGCATATAGTACTATTAAAAAAGCTAGTACATGCTTAGATGGGGTGCTAAAGTATATTAAAGAAATTAGCATACCTAGTTAATTCTTTGACAACTAAACTCCATGCTTTGGGTAAACTTCTCTCATTTAAGTTTTTTTTTAGAATTACATATCTCATTTAAGTGTTTTGCGTATGTGGCATGCTTAGAGCGTGGTTAATAGTATAGCCAACTGCTGGCTATATGATGTTGGCCATATATATTCTATGTATATAATGTGAAGAAACGAGTGGTAGTACTACCAACTACAAGATGAACTGTAAGAAATACTAGTATGTACATACTGAAGAGTTAAAGTAACGAGAAGGAACATAACATAGTTCTACTGGGGGCTTAGCACAACGCACCCCTCAAATAAAACTAAGCACACTGAAATTAAACTAAGCAACTAATCCGGTAGACACTGCATTAGAACCACCATGAGCAATGACACTGCCACCTTACTCGGACTCCTCGTCCATGTGCTCGACTTCGTCATTGTCCATCTTCCTCTTGGCCAATACTTCTTTGCTTGAACCGCACACTTGGCTCTCGCTCTTCATCCAACCCTTGTAGATATTGAAGCAAAGGTAGGCATCCATTGCAGTGTACTGGATGTGGTCTCTATCTAGTACATTCCACTGCCATGTAAGATGAAACTTGGGCGGAGGTTTCGTCAGTTTACCGTACGAAGGATCAACCATGGCTCCTGCCAGGGTCAGCATTAAAGGCTGACGGGAGGGCACCAGCCCATTCTTCTGGAGGTCGAAGGGCTGGCCTACAACGAGGCCTATCCGACTCAGGACTCTTCTGTCGTTCGTAAAGTCTACAGTAAGGAATTTGACTTTGCCGCCCGCGAGGAAGTTCTTAAAATCCTCGCACTCAACGTCGGCATGGCATATGTGGTAGACCAAGCACAAGCTATGCACGCAAACCTAGATGACGGCAAGCTTCTTCCTCTCTTCCTCCTTTAGATTCTTCTCTTTTCCCAGGACTGTGGTGTACTCAACATCTAGCCCAGCGACCCACTCATCACCATTTGACTTTTCAAACATGCGACTGAAGCGAGCAAGGCATCCTTTCACCGTCGCGGAAGAACGGGTGTAGATGACGTCGAACTCATTGCCGGTGATGGTTCTAACCTTGTACTCACCGCTGATCATGGAGATTTGGCATGCCATGGATTTGGGAGGAGGGTTAGGATTAGTGGAACTGCTGTAATGTGAAAGGACAGGACGACTAGGAGCGAACTGTCGTAATGTTAAAGGACGGCTGGGGACAAGCAGGAGCGAACTACTAGCGGTTTTCCGATTGTAAAAATGCTTGAGTGGGTCATGCGAACGGCATGGTAGTGGCTTGCCCGATGGATAAATGGATTCATACACAGTACTATGGGGGCCCAATTAGATGTCATGTCTACTAGACGCCCAATTAAATGGCTTCATGCATCTGCGTGTTTGCACGTCAAGCGTCGGGAAAATTACAGGTGATACGAAGCTTTCCATGCTCCCATGATACGGGCTTCCGAGAGCCCTTGCATCTGAGATCGAACGGTTGCATGGCGTGATTCTAGACCTATGGGTAAATATCCTATCCTGGAGGGTTATTCTGCAAATTTTCAGCAACTTAGCATCCGACCGTTCGATCTCAGATCCAAGGGCTGTCAGCAGCCCGTATCATGGTCGCGCCTACCATGACCGTCGCCTCGCTCGTGCGGTCGCGCCCTTGGAGATTTCAGACGACTATAAATGAGCAATTTTTTTTTGCCTACTTCGCATGCATGAAACTACTTCCTCCGTCCAGGTGCGTTAGGCTATCTGATGTTGGCATGTCATACATAGTCATCACTTAGTCACTCATACAACAAGGTTAGCTATAAGGTTGGCTATAAGAGTTTTTTTTTACTTCTCTCTATCTCTTTCTTCATAGTATTTGCTGCATTTGCCAAGGAGTAAGGAGTACTAGTACTTGGCACCTGTATACCATGGAGGTGGTCAGGAATTGGGAGACTAACACCAGTCATAGCACCGCAGTAATAATGATAATGGCAAGTCAAATCACAGGGCCCCACCTGTCCAGCAGTAATGAGCCGTCAAATCACACAGCTCTACGTTTGCAGCAGCCTACTCCCTCATCTTCTCGCCTATCTGTCGAACCGACTAGGCGGAACCACCCCACCTACCGCGCGGGAAAAGCCCTGCCCTCGACTTTAAATATAATTTTGTATCCATGGATTGCGCCATGGAGCAAAGCCTCAAGAAAATGGCGGTACACATGTATACAACACACCCGTCGCGTTCGCATCGCACCCCAGACGGTCGGTCGGTTTGGCATGCCGCTCTCTGAATGGAATGCGTGTCATATTGCATTTGCACACACATGTGGGACCGCAGTTGAGAACCGACCATAGGCACACTCCCTCGTCCCCGCAAGTCGGCTGAGTTAATAGAAGAGAGAGACGAGCGATAGTACTAGAGCAGTGATGTAAACACGTCGGTGCCTGGACGATCCCTGCACGACACGGGAGATTAGTTCGTCCATGCATGTGACCAGACTCTAGACTCTAGCAGACGGCTGGATTGGCTATCGTCTACATATCGTGCAGGCTGTCTTGTACAGGGCTGTAGTTCTGATGAGAAATCTAAAATAAAGGTTTCTTGTCATCTCGTAATATTAGGTGTCATGTGCTTCGCATCACTGCGAGGGTTAAACAGTGACAACTGCGTTCCTCCAAGGCGCTAGTCATTGGGGGCACATGCACGAAGACTACTCGGCTGCCATCTAGGTCAAGCCGGCTATGTTAATTAGGACATCTATCAATTGACCCCTTTTCTATGAGTTTGTCTTTAATTTGAGCTTTGATCCTCGTCTAGTTTATCCGTCGGGATTCATGTTGTCTCCTTGGGGCAGTGAGGTTATGGTTTCTTGTCATGTGGCATTTTTTCGTGTTATATGTTAATCCGGTGCTTCAGATCAAAATGACGACAACTACGCCTCCGGGGCACGTGCATGAAGACTTCTCGACAGTCATTGACGAGGTCAAGCCGGCTTCGGTAGATAAAAGAAAACTACTCCACTATATAGGCAGGAGCCTTCGCGCTTGCTTGCTAGTGTTGCTCTCTTCACAATCTCTCGTCCTCTCCAGATCTAAACACGACAGCGGTGGCCACACTCTCTCTCTGCTCACCGCTGGTCTTAGATCCGGCCGGATCCCCTTCGCTGGGGAAGGTGAGAAGGTGCAATGTTCACGCGGTCGTCCTCGGTGATGGGTCTTACCCACTGCCGGCGCGTCCCAATCAGCGTGCCTTGCTGTTCTCTCCCATGCAGCATCGGCTAGGGAGGGCCTCCGACCCCTTCTTCCTTGCTACCGTAGTGTGGGCAGATCCAGCCTCCCGCCGCCCACCTAGCGAGATCCCGGCGACCCTCAGGTATAACTTCCTTCGAAACCGGCCTTGCTCTACTGCCCCAGCTCCTGACGTCGCTGCATTTGTATCTTTTACTATTTCTCAGGCCCCCTCGTAGATAGGATCGATCGGCTGTTCGAAAGCCACATAAATTTTTACTGTTAAGAGGTAAAACTACTTCATGCAGTTGAATCTAGTACTACTTGGTTCAAATAGGGAAGAAAGGGGGTGGGGGTGGGGGAAGATTTGTTACCTGAATCTAGGACTTGGTCGAAAGAGGAAATAATGGGGGCGAAAAGTAGCAGAGACTGGCTATCCAACTGGTCTCTTGGTCTAATAGGGAAATAAATGGAAACGCAGTACAAACTCAATATAAACCGATCTATTGGTTGAAAAAGGAAAGAAAGTGGGGACTGGGGGATAAGTCAACAGAGTATGTCCAGCAATAGATTTGCTAGCCTCACACAGTATAAGGTGGCTATACCGAACAAAAATGGGACCAACCCAGATATCTTGTTCTGATGTTTGTTGCCCCGAGCCCCTCTTATGTAATGCCACTTGTAAAATGTAGCAGTCTGTAATGCCACTGGTAAAATGTAGCAGTCCCACTGTTAAAAGTAAGGACACGTTAAACCAATGTTGTTTTCAATGTAATGCCTCCAGTAATATGAATCAATGGCACTGTTTTTCATGTCCTGCCAAATTTCCCATTAAGATAAGTTGCTTCTTTTCGTTAGAAATGGAACTGTCCTGGTCCGCCTACTCTCCCGTGCCCAAATACCAACTCTTTAGCAGCTGTTAATGTAATGTTGCTGGTAAAATGAAGCAATGGCACCATTAAAGAAATGTCGTATTTAACGGTTGTCATAGTTAATCCTAATGCCCACCCTAATATCTAGCAATGCTGCTGCTTTAGAAATTGCTACTGTCCTTGTAGGATCACCATTCAGATAAGGAACATGCTTCTTTTCATTTGATGTATGTTTCATCACTTGTTAGTCACCCTCCTTTCCACCTTTTTGTGCAAACAGAGATATACATTTCACGCTTGATCTTAGTTGAACTGCACAAATGATATCCAAATTATGGTTGAACATTCCACGAGCTTCATGACCAACCTTGATGTTGCTCAATTTTATTGCAACTAATGAAGAAGAAGCTACTAGCTCATGGGACATTGCTTCATTTTAGGTGAACTGCACAAAAAGGTCCCATGAATTGAATCATCCATGTTGGTGACTGGTGTCATCCTAGGATGGCGTTGACTGCAGATATGGTTCCCATCGCGAGGTATCTTCCTTTTTGGTCCGACCATTTGCCAAAGATCATGCATGTTGACTCTGCTCTTGTGCTACTGTTTTGGCACTGCCATGATAAAGCAATAATGTTATTATTTTGCACCTTAATCTAGTGGCACTATTAATTTGAGGCAATGTTTTGGCACCGCTTGTGCCACTGATTTTTTTTATATATCAAAAGAGCGGGTTTCCTCCGATTTCATTAAAGAAACCCAACCATAGAGAACCATTATCTGACAACATCTCAGTGTAAACGGGCAGTTATGCAACTACTACTAGAACGGACTGAGTACTAGTAAGAGACAAGTTCGCCACATAAGCTAGGCAGGTAGGGGGACGCAGCACCAGCTCGACCAAGTTTGTATTACAACCCAAATGCTACCACAGAAACATCAGGGGGGAAGATAGGGACTGAAAGAGCCAGCTTCAACATCCCAGTCTAAGCACCCCCGGCCTCCATCCTTGCGACGCACGGTACACCTCGCTTGCCACCTGCTCGACCCTAGTGCCACTGATAAAATGAAGTGATAATACAGTTAAAATAGACCGAGTGTCCTCTCTATCATTTCATTTCCAATGTAGATAAAGAAAGTGCTTCTCTTTGTTAGTATATGTTTCATCAAGTAGTCCCATTGTTAATGTTTAAGTGTTTCGGCAAACTTGGGTGCTTAAATTTAGTTGATCTGCACAAAAATAGAGATTGGAATGTCTCAAGGCCCCTCCTTGTACTACCGCTGTACACTGATGTTCATCACTGGAAGAAGGTGTATCAGGGAGAATTGAGTCGATTTCCAGTATGAGGCCTACCGTATGAGGCGTCGCAGGGCCCATCTCGCCCTCGCAGCATGACATACTGTGATACTATCGCAATATTTTCCCATTAAGAAAATGAAGTTTCTTCTATTTATTAGTGTATGTTTCATCAACTAGTGCCACTATAATGTAATCACGCTTTTTCATTATCTGTGCAAACAGGGTTATTCAGCTGCATTTTGGTGGAACTGCACAAATGTACGGATGGAACCGACATATATGCAGAGTGCGAGGTGCCAAGTAAAAATTACCGACACCAACCATGCTCCATCTAAGCATTGGCATCCACCACCAGTGGGATGGGTGGCGCTCTCTATGGACGGATCTTTCTCGGCAGCAAATCCGCTAATCGAATACTAGTAGCTTATATTGGCACTTATCTAGGGAGTACTCTTTTCTGAAAGAAGCACCAATCTATTTTTCTTTATTTGTTCACAGTGTCACAACTTTGTTTTTGGTCCAGAGCTATTTTAGGGTGATTAGCATAGTACTCGGAGACTGATTGTAAGCATGATTTTCATTAGCCGTCACACTGATTGTAAGCATGAGCAGATGGAAGATTAGGTTAGTGCGAAGCTTACCTTAAGCCCTACCGCCACCGTTGAAATGAGGCGAGCGGCGAGGGAACCGTGGAGAACGGCGGGGAAGTGACGTCGCGCCATCCGGCCTCCTCTTGCGGTGGGACAACGAATACTCCTGTGGCTCCGGCTGGCACTGCACCCTCACAAACGGCACACCGTACTCGATCGATTCGTTATCCTCTGGATTCTTGACCTTTGACCTGTACGCTCACCACCTCCGCGTGATTTTTGCGTTGGGCGAATCTGTCTGCTCCATCACCCAGAGGAGATACTCGAGGAACTCGAAGGACTGCGGCGTGACTGCCGCCGGGGAGTACATCGCCGCCGTCTCGCTCTTTCACATACATTGCCACATGGCCCTCACCGTCCTCAAAATCTCCCACTCGTTGTCAAACCAAGTAAGGATCTCCTTCAAACTGGCTAACTTCGCCTAGTCGCCGTCGGTGATCTGTCCGATTCGCTGCTGCATCCTCTCCATAGATGTCCTTCTGAGAGGTCCGGTGCTAGCTTTGGAAGATGGGAGGTGAGACGGTGGTCTTGCAATGGAGAAGAGGGAGAGGCGAGATGGTGGTCTTGTAATGGAGAGGATGGAGAGGAGAGGGGGTGGTTTTGCAATGGAGAAGAGGGAGAGGCGAGATGGTGGTTTTGGAATGGAGATGATGGAGAGGAGAGGGGGTGGTTTTGCAATGGAGAATAGGGAGAGGAGCGTGCGGCAGCGATTTAGGATTGGACGAGAGGGTCAGCACGCTGTGACTGGATCAAAATCAAAATTAATTTACCCTTCAATTAAGAAAGCGACTCCACATTAACTAGTCTCCCTTGTATTCTGGGTCATATTTGACCATGATTTTCACAAATAAAATATATGTTATATGTTGCAAAAATAATATAATTTGAAAATACATTCAGATACGAAGCAAACGATACAATTTTTGATGACTTGCATTCACATTTTGCTTGTCAAATACAGTATGTGGTCAAACTTTGACCCAAAATACGCAAAACAAAAAATACTTCCAAGACCAGTGCCGCTCCTCACCTCTTAAACCACCGCCGCTCCTCTCCTGTTCCAATCCAAATCCAGTGTCGCTCCTCTCCTCTTCCATTTCAAAACCACTGCCGCTCCTCGTCTATTCCAATCCAAAACCAGCGCTGCTCCTCTCCTCTTCCATTTCAAAACCACCGCCGCTCCTCTCCCATTCTAATCCAAAACCAGCGTCGCTCCTCTCCTCTTCCATTCAAAAATCACCACCGACGAGTGAAGGTGCTGCGGAGAAGTAGATTGATGGAGGAGTACAACCGATACGTGTGGCTTGCAGGTGGCGACCCTGTGAAGCTAGCTAGGATGTTGGAGATATAGTCTTGGTTTGACAACCCGAAGCAATTAGCGGCGACGGCGAAAGCGATGGCCAAATATCTGGAAAAGAGCAAAAAGGAGGCGATACACCGGGAGGGAGTTGCACGGGAGTACATAACGCTGCTCCTCTGGGCCATGGAGCAAACAGATTCACCGGATCTGATCGTGAGGCTGTGGTGGTGGGAGTATTGGTCCAAGATGGAGCATCCACCCGAGATTGAAGGATCGAGCATCTACACGGTGCCGTTTGTGAGTGTGCCATGGCAGAGCGAGCCGATGGAGTCTTCGTCGACCGAACCCAACTGCAAGAGGAGAAAAACAGTTGGCGCGATGACGCTCCCCCGCCATCCTCTCCCTCGCCGTTCACCTCGTCCTACGGGGCGGCTGTCTGCCGCCAAGGAATAGAAGGGGACTCCCCCCCCAAATAGTCCGAGGAGGAGCTTAGGGTTGTCCAGTATTTGCAGGTTGTGTTTTGTGTTTCGGATTTGAGAGTACTTTCAGATATGAGTGTCTTTTGAATTTCAGATTTGCTGTATTGAGCATATGAAGTATTTTATGAATTTTAGAGATCTATTTTTAGCACTTTAAAAAAATATAGTTTCATATAAAAGTGCATACAATGTGATTCTCAGAGAAGAAACTGCAAGTTTTAGTTTCAGATAAGAAACTGCAAGTTTCCGAGGCAGAGCATTTATATTAACACGCCCTTTTCAAACAGAGATAACATCATGTTGGAAGTTTTATTCATGGTCGAAAATGTAACTACCAGCCAGTTAACATCATGCTGATCAACATTCATGCATAGCACATCTTCATACGATGCACAGTCAAAAAGATATGCTATTTTCAAAATGCCCACACAATGTTGAGTGTGTTGGAGGTGGTGTGCGTAGATGACAATGGGCACCCACATGTCAGAGGCAGAGGCAGAGGCAAAAATTTGTGGATATTTTCACTGCATCAGGTGGAATCGAACCCGGGCGGAGCAGCGGTTGAGGAATGGAACTTGGCCACTGGGCTACTCCAGTACTTTTGCTAGAAATTAGGCACAACATCTACCACTACTGTAGCACGTCTATGGCCCTACCAGGTCCATGGCCGTACGCAAGCAAGTGCCTCATTGAAAAAATACTTCCTCCTAATGCTATACTGATGTTGGGGGCCACGGGTTTGTCAACGTAGTTATTAAAGGAGATAAATTTACAACGAAGTCATCGGGGAGCTGGCATGTATCATTTATTATCAGTGGGCCAACAAGTATTAGCTGGGTTGTGGGCTGCCTAGTCTAGGCTTTCTTTTTTAACATGTGCAGCCCACGACATGTCGGTTTGTATTTATTTGAGGGCCGTCATGTATCGACCGCCCTATGGCCCTCCCATCCTAGGTTTTATTTGTTATTAAACATCCGCAGCCCAACTTATGTATTTTTTTGAAAAAAATGCAGAGGTCTGTTCTATTTTTCTTTATAAGAATAGGAACGCCAGGTCCAACTTATGTTTCCCTTCTAACTATATTATATATATTTATATTATTTTATATGTTATTATATATTATTGTTATTATCATCATATATTTAACATATACTTACATATATAAGAAAAAAAATATCCCATGTATTATGAGCTTATAAAAATAAATGTTTAACAATAAAATCCTGGTTTTTTTTACTTAAGGTTAACGAAAATACAGGTGATTGTGTACAAAAGCATGGTAAGATTTAAGGACCAATGTAAATAAAGCACTTATTATTTAAATATATTTATAACAAAATGCTCAGCCCCTGTTTATTTTTTGATAACATTGCTGCGCCCAACCCAACATTATAATTAGAACCAGCCCAGCAAAATCGTGTATTTTGAAAAAGTGCAGATGGGCTGTAATTTTTTAGGAAAAAATAAATGGGCCGCATGAACGCTACATTATTTGTTCACCCATGCCAGCAAGTTCGTGTATTTCTAGAAAGTGCAAATGGGCTGTAGTTTTTTTAAAAAAAAAATTGGCCGCATGGACGCTACATTATTTGTTCACTCAAGCCAGCAAATTCGTGTATTTCTAGAAAGTGCAAATGGGCTGTAGTTTTTTTAGAAAAAAAATAAATGGGCCGCTTGGACGCTACATTATTTGTTCACCCAGCGTAGCGAATAGACTGAAAATTCTAAAAAAGTGGGTTGAATATGTGCGACATTTTTGGAGGCTGAAATGTGGGCCAATAGGTCGAAGCCAACGCAAGGCGTTGTCAACTTAGTCAACAAATGATTCTGACATCGATAAATCCAACGGCCGGCATTCATCTTCAATCTCTTGTCTTCTTCCTCCAGCGCCACCGGGACCAACTGCTCCCGCCTCCGGCTGCTAGCAGCTCTGCTTAGCACGCTTCGCTGCGAAGCGCTACCCCACCGCCGGCCAAGTCATCCCTCCACCCCTCCACACCTCATGTTATTCTCCGCCGACTGCAGAACCACGCCGCACCAGAACTAGTTAACCCTCATACACCTCTCCGTCTGCGACTCCACTGCCGCGTCTTCCCATCACCGGCTCGTTGCCGTCCAGGGCCTCGCCTCGTCCACCGCCTTGGTGCGCTCGACACGCCGTGGTCAACGTGGTCAACAAACGAGAGTCATCGGAAGAGGACTGTATGTGGAGAGGCTGACAGTGGGGACGCACCAGGTCCATGGACGCACGCATGCAACCGCCTCCTTATTACGTGAAAATAAAATTATTCCTCCACCTGAAAGCTGGGACCCACCACGTATATCTTCGCAAGGAAGGAAGTGCCTCCTTATGCCTGCCCCTGACAGCTAGGACCCACCAACAACATCTTTGCACGCAAGGAAGTGCCTCCTTATTACAGGCAAAAAATATATGATTCCGCCCCTGACCGCTGGGACCCGCCAGCTATATATTCGCATGCAAGGAAGTGCCTCCTTGCCCTCCCTGACAGCTGGGACCCACCCGGTCGAAGCGTATGTAGCGTTGTCTGTGTACATACCGGTCGATCGGTCTGTCTGCCACGATGAACCGTGGCCGAGTAAGGAGCGGTAGCAGTTCAGGCAGTCCAGTCAAAACCGTGTACACGTATGTACAGCCAGATGCCAAAAAATATGGCCATGTACGTACATACGGGCGGGGTCTCAAACGCATACTCGCGCATACGTACGGCCAGGGCTCATGTACATGGAGAGGCAACGGACGGTAGCAACGACGTCCTATTCATCGGAAGCCAACCGGCTGGGTCGGAACGGAGAAACTGCGTCGTGTTCATCGGGAGGCAACAGAATGTGTCGTGTTCATCGGGAGGCAACGGAATACGTCGTGTTCATCGAGAGCCAACGACTTGGACGGAACAGCTGAAACAAGGTCTGGCGTACCGCAGAACGGAGGAAATGGGCCTTCTGTTCGATCGTGTACGGTCGAAACGGGGTCCTGTTCATCGGGAAGGGTCTGGTGTACCGCAAAATGGAGGAAACGGACTTGTGTTCGAGTGCCTACGGTCGAAACAGGGTCTTGTTGATCGGGAGGGGTGTGGCGTACCGCAAAACGGAGGAAACAGGCTTTTGTTGGAGCGCCTACGGTTGAAATGGGGTCATGTTCATCCACCGTCTACTGCCTCGCTCCAGCCTCCACGGGGCTACTGTTCATCCAGCCTCCACCGACTGCTGTTCATAGAGCCTCCATGGGGTCCTGTTCATCCACCCCCAACCGGCTGGGGTGCAGCGGCCTCCTCGAGGTCCTATTCATCCAGCGGCAATGACCTACTACCACGGGGTCCTGTTCATCCAACCCCCACCGGGACTGTTCATCCACAGCCAACCAACCGGCTTGACTCACCACGTCTCGACTCGTTCTACATACCGCACGCACGGTAGCAATGGTCACTGTTAATCGAGAGGCAACCCAACACCGGCTGGCTACGTCTCGCACGGGGGCTCGATTGGCTTCAGTAAGCAGCAGCAGTGATCGATCGCTCGATTCAGTTAGCAGCAGCAGTGAAGGAATCGCTCGGGTTCAGTGAGCAGCCAAGGGATCAATCGCTCGGGTTCAGTTAACAGCCAAGGGATCGATCGCTCGGGTTCAGTAACATGCAATCGCTCGGGTTCTGTTAGCCAACGCCTCGAATACACACACGTACACAAGAGAAACGCGCAAACCTCCGTGCATCGCTCGGCCCCGACGACCCACCGTAACGGGGAACTCCCCGATATTTTCCTCACCCTCGCTTCTACTATGATTTTTTCCATCATGGACGGCCCAAAGAATGTCATGCAGCTGCGTCTCCGGCCCGCCCAGGACAAAAAGCCCATTTTTCTGTCATGATTTTTTGTCATAGAAGTAGGAGCCCACCACATCTATGATGATACATGCTTTTGCCACAATTATCATCATAGAAGTGTCATAAGCATGACAGAAAAAAAAATCATTCGGCCCAAAATGCCACGGATGTGTCTTTTTCTTGTAGTGCTCTTGGGCGGCGGCGCTTCCGGCCCCTCCTTGGGGGCCTTGCCCTTCTCTTCAGCGGTGAACCTCCTCACTGACACCAAGATTGCTTCGGCAATGTGGTGGCTGCGGCGGAGATAGGAGGAGAGAGGGCGAGAAGACAAAGATGGGATGGGGCACTGCCCCCTCGCCCTCTTATAGGTGGTCGTGGGCCAACAAGCACCCTTCCACCTTCGTGTAATGATGGCCTCGCAGCATGCACGTCCAAGATTTTCATCGATCTGGGCAGTTGCCGAGGCGACGTGGGGAAGCGGAGGCGTCCGCGTCCCGTCGTGCGCCACGCGTCGAGCCTGGCCCGTAGGCGATTGGGGCCCATGGTGTTTCGCCCTTCGCTCCTTGCCTTTGCCTCGAAGCCAGGTCGGGCACGCCTCGGGCCCAAGGGCTACTGTTGGAGTTTTGGGATCGGGGTTATCCAGATCTGCCTGCCTGCGGCCCAGAAAATGGGCCCATCGACGGCCCTGTACAGCCCAGCTGCAATGACTCCAAGACAATACCCTCACGAGGGCCCTGGCCTCGCGAGGCGAACGAAACTAAGACCCCCAGAGGAGCGGCCTCCCCAGGCTGCTTCTCGAGGAGCAGAGATCTCTATGCAGGCCTCCTGCCTCATGAGGCTGTGATGACATGAGCCGTGATGACCAAGGCCAGGCGGGCGCCAGCGGGCGCAGAGGGGACAGTTTCCTCTTCGGTGCTAAGGGAGCAAGGGCAAGCGCAGGTTCTCGAGGAAGGCCCCAAAGCTTTCCTTTCTAGTGCAACGAGACCAAGACCACGAGCTCGGCAGGACGGATGTCATCACCGAGCCCAGCGCTACGTCATGGCCAGAAGCTTTGCAGGCGAAGACCACCTTTCGTCAGGATAAGATGTACTCCTTGTCCCCCTTCAAATTTGGCCGTTGTGGAATCCCTTCCTGCTTAAGCTATGAGGGAAGAGGACCGAGGCCACTATAAATATGGGCTAGCCATCACCATAGAAAGGATCCCCGAATTGAACCCTTGACTAATCCACCCTCACCACTCGAGCCCTCACGAGGCAACTCATCCACTGTACTAGTTCATCCTCTACCTCTTCATGAGGCCAATCCACCAAAAGCAGGAGTAGGGTTTTACACCGCAAGGTGGCCTGCACCTGGGGAAATCTCTGTGTTGTTCCCTTCCGCACGATCCAGCGTACTCATCGAGATCAGGTCATGGGCATGGCGAGCTAACATTGTTGAGAAGCGAGATCGTTTGTTCATGCCCCAGAGTTTGAACCTTCTTGGGTCTGCGGAGCCCTGAATCTGACAACAACATTTGGGGGAAGGTTATGGAGTTGCACCCCGAAATAGTCCAGAAAAGCCCGAAAGAAAGGGTGGGGAGGCATCAAAAAACTTCTCTCGATGTGGGTCACCAGGAGAACACACTCGTCCTCGTACGGCACCGGCTTGACCTCCCCTGCCTTCAGACGGCGCTACCATCCTACAAGATGAGTCCCTCTGCAGACAGGTCCTCCCACCTCTTGGCCGAAATGCGTGAGGGGATCCAATCCCCTGACGCGCCCCCAGCCGATGCACCGGAGCCCGAGGAGGTGGCCTTCCCACCTTCTTCGCCTTCTCCTCCTTGGCTGTGGAATCCTTCACCATGGCTTCGAGTGCTCAATGCGCTCGGGTGGAGAGGAAAAGTGGAGGGGTCAAGGGAGAGAAGGGGATCTGGACATCCAACCCCAGCCCCAAATTATTTTATATCTTCGATAAAAATCACGGGGCGGATCTCTCGCCGCAGATCTCTGGATCGACAGTGCACGCAGAGCAACAGTGACACATGGTGTGATACGTCAATTTTGCATCATGTTTTCCTACTGTTATTTATAATATTTTTAATCAATATAACACTTTGTGGAGCAATTCTAATGCCTTTTCTCTCTTAATTTGCAAGATTTATATGACGAGGGAGATTGCCGGCAGCTGGAATTCTAGGCCTAAAAAAGCTAGCTCAGAGATACCTATTTTGCACATCTCCAAATGAGCTGAAATTTCATGGAGAATTATTTTGGAATAAATAAAAAATATTAAAAGAAAGAAGTACTAGAGGGGGCCACCCAGGTCCCCACAAGGCACCAAGGCGCGCCTTGGTAGCTTGTGGGGCCCCTGGCCAGCCTCCGGCCCCCATCTTCTGGTATATAATCCCATTTGCCCTAGAAAAATTATGAGAGGACTTTCGAGATGGAGCGCCGCCGTCTCAAGGCGGAACTTGGGCAGGAGCACTTTTGCTCTCCGACGGAGCGATTTCGTCGGGGATACTTCCCTCCGGGTAAACTGAAGCCATCGTCTTCACCAACAACCCTCTCATAATCGGAGGATCAATATTCATCAACATCTTCACCAGCACCATCACATCTCAAACCCTAGTTCATCTCTTGTATTCAATCTTTGTATCAAAACCTTAGATTGGTACCTGTGGGTTGCTAGTAGTGTTGATTACATCTTGTAGTTGATGCTAGTTGGTTTATTCGGTGGAAGATCAAATGTTCAGATCCATTATGATATTCAATACCCCTCTGATCTTGAACATGAACATGATTTGTGAGTAGTTACTTTTGTTCTTGATGACATGGGAGAAGTCTTGTCATAAGTAATCATGTGAATTTGGTATTCGTTTGATATTTTGATGATATGTATGTTGTTGTTTCCCTTATTGGTGTTATGTGAACGTCGGCTACATGACACTTCACCATATTTGGGCCTAAGGGAATGCATTAGTATTTATTAGATGATGGGTTGCTAGAGTGACCGAAGATTAAACCCTAGTTTATGCGCTATTCCGTAAGGGGCTGATTTGGATCCATATTTTTAATGCTATGGTTAGATTTATCTTAATTCTTCTTTCGTAGTTGCGGATGCTTGCGAGAGGGGTTAATCATAAGTGGGAGGCGTGTTCAAGTAAGAACATGACCCAAGCACCGGTCCACCCACATATCAAATTATCAAAGTAGCGAACACGAATCAAACAAACATGATGAAAATGACTAGATGAAATTCCCGTGTGTCCTCAAGAACGCTTTGGTTATTATAAGAGACTGTTCCGGCCTGTCCTTCACTACAAAAAGGATCGGGCTACCTTGCTGCACTTTTGTTACCATTACTATCTATTGCTCGTTACAAATTACCTTGCTATCAGACTACTCATTACCGCTAATTCCAGTGCTTGCAGAAAATACCTTACTGAAAACCGCTTGTCATTTCCTTCTGCTCCTTGTTGGGTTCGACACTCTTACTTATCCAAAGGACTACGATTGACACACTATACTTGTGGGTCATCAAGGCTCTTTTCTGGTGCCGTTGCCGGGGAGTGAAGCACCATTAGAAAGGAAACATTTATATTATGTGCTGAAATTTGCTGTCACTTGTTACTATGGAAAGCAATCCTTTGAGGGGTTTGTTCGGGGTATCTTCACCTCGACCGAAAGCACAAAAAGTTGCTCCTCAACCTACAGCACCTACTGAAAATATTTATTATGAGATTCCTTCAGGTATGATAGAGAAACTGCTAGCTAATCCTTATGCAGGAGATGGAACACTACATCCTGATATGCACCTAATTTATGTGGATGAAGTTTGTGGATTATTTAAGCTTGCAGGTCTACCCGGAGATGAAGCTAAGAAGTGATGACCCAGAAGTATAGGGGATCAATCGTAGTCCTTTCGATAAGTAAGAGTGTCGAACCCATCGAGGAGCAGAAGGAAATGACAAGTGGTTTTCAGCAAGGTAATTTCTGCAAGCACTGAAATTATCGGTAACTGGTAGTTTGATAGCAAGATAATTTGTAACAAGTAACAAGTAACAATGGTAACAATAAGTGCAGCAAGGTAGCCCAATCCTTTGGATGGCAAAGGACAGGCCGAAACGGTCTCAGATAATAAGCAAAGCGTTCTTGAGGGCACACGGGAATTTCATCTAGTCACTTTCATCATGTTGGTTTGATTCGCGTTCGCTACTTTGATAATTTGATATGTGGGTGGACCAGTGCTTGGGTGCTATTCTTACTTGAACAAGCCTCCCACTTATGATTAACCCCCTCGCAAGCATTCGCAACTAAGAAAGAAGTATTAAGATAAAATCTAACCATAGCATTAAACATGTGGATCCAAATCAGTCCCTTACGAAATATCGCATAAACTAGGGTTTAAGCTTCTGTCACTCTAGCAACCCATCATCTAATAACTACTCCACAAGGCATGCCTTTAGGCCCAAAGATGGTGAAGTGTCATGTAGTTTATGTTCACATAACACCACTAAGGGAATCACAACATACATATCATCAAAATATCGAACACATATTAAATTCACATGATTACTTGCAACATGACTTCTCTTGTGGCCTCAAGAACAAAGGCAACTACTCACAAATAATATTCATGCTCAAGATCAGAGGGATATTAAATAGCATAATGGATCTGAACATATAATCTTCCACCAAACAAACCATATAGCATCAACTACAAAATGTAATCAACACTACTTGTCATCCACAGGTACCAATCTGAGGTTCCGGTACAAAGATTGAACACAAGAGCTGAACTAGGATTTGAGATGAGATGGTGATGTTGAAGATGTTGATCAAGAATGGCCTCCCAAAGATGAGAGGGTTGTTGGTGATGACGATGGCTTCGATTTCCCCCTCCGGGAGGGAAGTTCCCCAGGCGGAATCGCTCCGCCGGAGGGCAAAACTGCTCCTGCCCAAGTTCCGCCTCGAGACGGTGGCACTCTGTCCCGAAAGTCCTCCCTTTATTTTTTTTCTAGGTCAAAATACCTTATATACCAGAAGATGGGCACCGGAGGTGGGCCAGGGTGCCCACCACCCACCAGGGCGTGCCTGGAGGGGCTGGCACGCCCTTGTGTCTTGCGGACACCTGGCAACCCCCCTCTGGTAGTTCTTTTCTCCAATATTTATTATATATTAGAATAGGTATCTCTGACATAGCTTTTTCTGGTCCAGAATTCCAGCTGCCGGCATTCGCCCTCTTTGTGTAAACCTTGCATATTATGAGAGAAAAGGCATTAGAATTACTCCATAAAGTGTTATAAAGCATAAAAACATTATAAATAATAGTAGGAAAACATGATGCAAAATGGACGTATCAACTCCCTCAAGCTTAGACCTTGCTTGTCCTCAACTGAAAGCCGATATCGAAACTCATGTCCACATGTTTAGAGAGAGAGGTGTCGATAAAAACAAAATACGGACATAGTAGCATCATGCATATTATTATTACAGCAACAAACTTCATCACAAAACTTTATCATATAACTTCTCATGAAGAAGTAACAATTCATCCCAACATCAAAGTAAAAAGCATAAACTTCATTGAAAACCAACAAACTATGTTCTCAGTCAACTTTGCAACTACAATTCATCATATTTTCAGGAAGGGTCTCGTATCAGAGCATTTTGGCAAGTCCACATACTCAACCATCATTATTCTTCTATGATTGCTAACACTCACAACATATATATGAGCCAAGAGTTTCAACCACACACATAGAAAGATAGGGGCTTATAGTTTCGCCTCCCAACTTACTCACCTCAAGGGTGATGTCAACAATAATAACTCATGCTCACTCATATCCAACTGGGTATATATGCCTAGATCTTTCCTCACCACATGATGCTTGGAAAAGAGAAAATAAAAAGAAATATGGGAAAATACTTTGACTCTTGCATAAAAAGTAAATACATAAAAGTAAAAGAGATGCCCTTCGCAGAGGGAAGCAGAGGTTGTCGTGCGCTTTTTGGTTTTGTATGCACAATCTCTTAATGCAAAAGAACATCATGTTATATTGCCCCTTATGATAGCAACCTTTATTATGCTGTCCGTCGCTTTTATTACTTTGCCATCACAAGTTCGTACAACGCTTATTTTCCTTTACACTAAAGGATCGAACACATTTAGAAGCAATTTTTATTGCCCTTTTTGCACCGATGACAACTTACTTGAAGGATCTTACTCAATCCATAGGTAGATATGGTGGACTCTCAAAACATGAGTTTGGGTTTAAGGTTTTTGGATGCACAAGTAGTATCTCTACTTAGTGCAGAATTTTAGCTAGCAAAGATATTGAGTAAGCACCACATGTTGAAGGATCTATGACAATATAACTTCTATATGAATATGAACAAACATAAACATTATGTTGTCCTTCTTTGGTGATGATGATGGTGGTGGTGGTGATGAGGTGGTCTTTTTCTCCAACTTGCGTCTGAGGCTAAAATTTTCCTCCCTTAGATCATCATTCTCCAGCTCAAGCTTTAATACCCTCTTGCATAATGCTGCCTTGCTCTCCTGCGAAAAATGGGATGGGATAAATTGAACCTTAGGTTTGTTTCCTTTGTTAGGAAGGCTTGACTTCTTGAATTCCACATGCATATCTGCAGGTTGAGGTAGTGATCTTGATCTTCATCAGAGCTATTATCCCTTGCTTCCTCCATGTCAGCGTCTTCCTCCTCATCCATGGTCCAACTGTAAGGATCCTCCTCGCCGTAGACCTTGGGATTTGCGATATAACCAGTGACATAGCTCTCTCCCTCTGAATCTTGAGACGACATATTTTCAGATCTGCCAAGAAAACAACACAAAACAAGAATAGAGGATTTTTCTGCGATATGGTGGTCAAATCGTCCTGGGGTATATATAAAGACTTTTTTATCTTGGGAAACAAGTATACAGAAGGAAAACGGAGTCTGGAAGGTGCCCGAGGGGCCCACCACCCACCAGGCGCGCCCTGGGGTCTTTTGGGCACCTGGGTTGCCTTCCCGGTTATTTCTTATTTGCCTATTTTTTCTAATATTCGAAAACTGACAGAAAATATTTTTGCGGATTTTTCGGAGTCCGTTTACTTACCGTATCACGTACCTCTTCCTTTTCAGGGTTCTAGAGTGTTATGGAAGGTTTCTTTTATGTGTTCCTCCGGTGTCATGGTTTGGATAATGTTAGTTTCAACATTAATGGGCGTACCTAAGATATAGTGCTTAATTCTTTGTCCATTGACCATCTTCAGATTGGTACCTTCGGTATTATTAATTTTGATAGCTCCAGAGATATAAACGTCTTCGATGATATATGGTCCTTTCCATTTGGGGAGAAGTTTTCCTGCAAAAAATCTAAAATGAGAGTTGTACAATAGAACATGTTCACCAACTTTGAATTCCCGCTTTTGGATTCTTTTGTCATGCCGTCTTTTAACTTTTTCTTTAAATAGTTTTGCATTTTCATAAGCTTGGGTTCTGCATTCATCTAGGGAGCTAATATCAAACAACCTCTTTTCACCAGCAAATTTGAAATCATAATTGAGTTCTTTAATTGCCCAATATGCTTTATGTTCTAACTCGAGAGGCAGTTGACAAGCTTTTGCATAAACCATTTTGTATGGAGACATACCCATAGGATTTTTATAAGCTCTTCTATAGGCCCAAAGTGCATTATCAAGTTTCTTAGACCAATTCTTTCGGGACCTATTGACAGTTTTTTGTAATATTAATTTTATTTCTCTATTGCTAAGTTCAACTTGACCACTAGATTGAGGATGATAAGGTGATGCAATTATATGGTTAACATCATATTTAGCAAGCATTTTACAGAAAGCACCATGAATAAAGTGTGAACCACCATCAGTCATTAAATATCTAGGGACTCCAAACCTTGGGAAAATAACTTCTTTAAGCATTTTAATGGAGGTGTTATGATCAACACTGCCAGTTGGAATAGCTTCTACCCACTTAGTGACATAATCAACAGCAACCAAAATATGTGTATACCCATTAGAGGAAGGAAAAGGTGCCATATAATCAAAGCCCCAAACATCAAAAGGTTCAACAACAAGTGAATAATTCATATGCATTTCCTGACGCTTACCGATATTACCTATTCTTTGACATTCATCACAAGACAAGACAAACTTACGGGCATCCTTGAAAAGAGTAGGCCAAGAAAAACCAGATTGTAATACCTTATGGGCAATTCTATCTCCTGCATGATGTCCCCCGTAGGCCTTGGAGTGACACTTCCGTAGGATTTGTTCCTGTTCATGCTCAGGTACACAATGTCTAATAATACCATCTACTCCCTGTTTGTAAAGATGTGGGTCATCCCAAAAGAAATGTCTTAAGTCATAGAAGAATTTTTTCTTTTGTTGGTATGTGAAACTAGGTGGTATAAATTTAGCAACGATATAATTAGCATAGTCAGCATACCAAGGAGTATTATGAGAAGCATTTATTACAGCTAGTTGTTCATCAAGGAAGCAATCATCAATAGGTAGTGGGTCATCAAGAATATTTTCTAACCTAGACAAGTTATTAGCTACGGGGTTCTCAGCTCCTTTCCTATCAGTAATATGTAAGTCAAATTCTTGTAGCAAGAGAACCCACCTAATGAGTCTAGGTTTAGCATCTTTCTTTTCCATAAGATATTTTATAGCAGCATGATCAGTGTGAACAATTACTTTGGAATCAACAATGTAAGATCTGAATTTATCACAAGCAAACACAACTGCCAAAAATTCTTTCTCAGTGGTAGCATAATTTCTTTGGGCACTGTCTAGAGTTTTTCTAGCATAATGGATAACATTTAATTTCTTATCAACTCTTTGTCCTAGAATAGCACCAACAGCACAATCACTAGCATCACACATAATTTCAAAAGGCAAGTTCCAATCAGGTGGTTGAACAATAGGTGCAGAAGTTAATGCTTTCTTTAGTGTTTCAAAGGCTTCTACACAATCATCATCAAAAACAAATGGGACATCCTTTTGTAAAAGATTAGTAAGAGGCCTAGAAGTTTTAGAGAAGTCCTTAATATACCTCCTATAGAAACCAATATGACCGAGGAAACTACGAATACCTTTAATGTCTTTAGGACATGGCATTTTCTCAATTGCATCAACTTTAGCTTTATCCACCTCAATACCTCGTTCGGAATTTTTATGACCCAAGACAATGCCTTCCTTAAACATAAAGTGGCACTTCTCCCAATTCAAGACAAGATTAGTTTGTTCACATCTCTGCAAAACTCGATCAAGGTTGCTTAAGCAATCATCAAAAGAAGTTCCGTAAACGGAAAAATCATCCATGAAAACCTCAACAATCTTTTCACAAAAATCAGAGAATATAGCAGCCATACATCTTTGGAAGGTAGCGGGTGCATTACATAAACCAAAGGGCATATGTCTGTAAGCATAAGTTCCAAAAGGGCAAGTAAAAGTGGTTTTCTCTTGATCAGGTTGTGATACAGGCATTTGAGAGAAACTAGAGTATCCATCAAGAAAACAGAAGTGTGTGTGCTTGGATAATCTTTCTAGAATTCGATCAATAAAAGGCAGAGGGTAATGATCTTTTCTAATAGCTTTGTTTAATTTCCTACAATCAATTACCATTCAATAGCCACTAACAATTCTTTGTGGGATAAGTTCATTTTTATCATTAGGAACAACAGTAATACCTCCTTTCTTAGGGACACAATGAACAGGACTTACCCATCAACTATCAGCTATGAGATAGATTATACCTGCTTCTAGAAGCTTTAGTATTTTTGTTCTTACCACTTATTTCATCTTAGGATTCAATCATCGTCGGTGATCAACAACGGGTTTAGCATCAGGTTCCATATTAATCTTGTGCAGACAGAGAGTGGGACTAATGCCCTTAAGATCATCAAGAGTATATCCAATAGCAGCACGGTGCTTCTTCAGAATTTTTAATAATCTCTCTTCTTCATGTTCTGAAAGGTTAGCACTAATAATAACAGGATATATCTTTTTCTCATCAAGATAAGCATACTTCAAAGTGTCCGGCAATTGTTTAATTTAAACACAGGATCACCTTTAGGTGGAGGAGGACCTCCTAAAGTTTTAATGGGCAAATTGTGTTTAAGGATAGGTTGTTGTTCAAAGAATTTTTTGTCTATTTCATTTCTTTCACGCAAGTGCATATCATTCTCATGGTCTAGCAAATATTGTTCTAGTGGATCCGTAGGAGGTATGGCAATATAAGCAAGACCAATTATTTCATCCTTACTAGGTAATTCTTTATCATGAGGTTGTCTACGAAACTTAGAAAAATTAAACTCATGATACAGATCACCAAAACTAACACTAAAAGTTTCTTTCTCGCAATCTATGTTAGCATTGACAGTGTTCAAGAAAGGTCTAGCAAAAATTATGGGACAAAATTCATCTTGTGGGGAACCAAGAACTAGAAAATCAGTAGGGTATTTTATTTTCCCACACAAGACTTCAACATCTCTAACAATCTGGAGTGGTGTGATGGTTTCTCTATTTGCAAGTTTAATAGTAACATCTATGTCTTCTATTTTAGCGGGTGCTATATCCTTAATAATGTCTTGGTATAAGGTAAAAGGAATGGCAATCACGCTAGAACCTAAGTCACATAAACCATGATAGCAATGATCTCCTATTTTAACTGAGACAACAGGCATGCCAACAACAGGTTTATGTTTATCCTTTTCATCGAGTTTAGCAATTCTAGCAGCTTCACAAAAATAAATAACACGCCCATCAATATTATCGACCAAGAGATCTTTTACCATGGCAACACTAGGTTCTACTTTAATTTGTTCAGAGGGTTTAGGTACTTTAAGGTTACTTTTGCGAACCA
Organism: Thinopyrum elongatum; assembly: GCA_011799875.1. Classification (NCBI taxonomy): domain Eukaryota; kingdom Viridiplantae; phylum Streptophyta; class Magnoliopsida; order Poales; family Poaceae; genus Thinopyrum; species Thinopyrum elongatum. The sequence goes on from CM022303.1 coordinate 263,623,589, forward strand.
CTGTTCCTTTATCCTAACGGGAAAAGGTGGTTTTTCAATATAAGCAGTAGGCACAACTGGATCAACATTGTATATGATAGTTTCGTCTTTAATTATTACCGGTTATTTAATTTCTTCTTTAATAGGGGGATGATATTTAAACCACTTCTCCTTAGGGAGATCAACATGAGTAGCAAATGACTCACAAAACGAGGCTACTATCTCGGAGTCAAGTCCATATTTAGTGCTAAACTTGTGAAAAGCATCGGTATTCATAAAAGATTTAACACAATCAAACTCAAGATTAATACCTGACTCTTTACCTTCGTCGAGTTCCCAATCTTCAGAGCTGCATTTAATTCTTTCTAAAAGATCCCACCTGAATTCAATAGTCTTCTTCATAAAAGAATCAACACAAGAAGTATCGAGCATGGATTGATCATTACGAGAAAGCCGAGCATAGAAATTCTGAATGATAATTTCTCTTGAGAGCTCATGATTGGGGAATGAATATACCATTGACTTAAGCCTCCCCCAAGCTAGAGCGATACTTTCTGCTTCACGAGGCCAAAAAATATATATATAATTCCGATCATGATGAACTAGATGCATAGGATAATTTTTTTGGTGAAATTCCAATTTCAAGCGATTCCAGGTCCAAGATCCAATATCATCGCATAGCCTATACCAAGTCAATGCTTTCCCCCCCAAAGATAAAGGGAAACGCTTCTTCTTAACTTTATCTCTGGGTAAACCTGCAAGCTTAAATAATCCACAAATTTCATCCACAAGTATCAAATGCATATCGGGATGCTTCGTTCCGTCTCCTGCATAAGGATTAGCTAGCAGTTGCTCTATCATACCCGAAGGAATTTCATAACTAATATTTTTAGTAGGTGCAGTAGGTTGAGGGGCAACCCTCTTTTTTTCCGGTCGACGTGAAGATGCCCCGAACAAACCCCTCAAAGGATTGTTTTCCATAGTAACAAGTGACAATAAATTTCAGCACATAATATATATTTTTCCTTACCGATTTCCACTTACCAAGAGCGCTTCATTGCCCGGCAACGGCGCCAGAAAAGAGTCTTGATGACCCAAAAGTATAGGGGATCAATCATAGTCCTTTCGATAAGTAAGAATGTCGAACCCAACGAGGAGCAGAAGGAAATGACAAGTGGTTTTCAGCAAGGTAATTTCTGCAAGTACTAAAATTATCGGTAACAGGTAGTTTGATAGCAAGATAATTTGTAACAAGTAACAATGGTAACAATAAGTGCAGCAAGGTATTCCAATCCTTTGGATGGCAAAGGACAAGCCAAAATGGTCTGATATAATAAGTAAAGCGTTCTTGAGGGCACATGGGAATTTCATCTAGTCACTTTCATCATGTTGGTTTGATTCGCGTTCGCTACTTTGATAATTTGATATGTGGGTGGACCAGTGCTTGGGTGTTGTTCTTACTTGAACAAGCCTCCCACTTATGATTAACCCCCTTGCAAGCATCTGCAACTACGAAAGAAGTATTAAGATAAAATCTACCCATAGCATTAAACATGTGGATCCAAATCAGCCCCTTACGAAATAGCGCATAAACTAGGGTTTAAGCTTCTGTCACTCTAGCAACCCATCATCTAATAACTACTCCACAATGCATTCCCTTAGGCCCAAAGATGGTGAAGTGTCATGTAGTCGACGTTCACATAACACCACTAAGGGAATCACAACATACATATCATCAAAATATCGAACACATATGAAATTCACATGATTACTTGCAACATGACTTCTGCCGTGGCCTCAAGAACCAAGGCAACTATAGGAACGAAGTATGTCTACTAGAGGGGGTGAATGGGAGTTTTAAAATTTCTTCAAAAATCTCAAGACTCTCGTAACCCAGCAGCGGAGCGAATGATAATACAATACAGTGAGCGAAAATAAACTACCGAATTGAACCTGATACAAGCATCGAAGCAAATCACATGATTGAGATAATACGAATGGAAAGAGTGAGAACAGATGAAACCAGTGATGCTCGATGGCAACAGGGTATTTGTTCGACCAGTTCATCCTTCTGCACAAGGACTACGTCTGGTTGGAGGGGTTGTGACTTAACATGGAAGATAAACTCTCTTCACCCTATTCTCCTCGACAATTGGTTCATCAACCAATGCCGATCACTCATGGTAGATACTTGAGGTGATCTCTGAACCTTTACAGACTTCTTCTTCGAGAACCACAATCACTCTTGGTCTCTGAAGAAATTGACACCTAACCGTCTAGAGATTTTGCAGCTCTCAAGAGTAATAGGCGGAGCGTACTGGAGTTAGATTCGAGTGATGCTGAACCACTATCTAATTCTTTGGCTCTAGGGGTTTTTCTCTTGGTGCATTTTAAACTCAAATCACACGGAGAGGGGGTTGCTCAACAATCTTCTCAGAATCAAACGGAGCATCCACCGGACAAAGCCGGTGCGGGGTGGCTATTTATAGCCGCAGCCTACCCTGGTGGGAAATGACCATTTTGGACACGCGGTCCAGCCAATGGCCAACCGACACATTCTCAACGGTCAGATTTCAAAGAGCAACGGTAACATTACTTGAGGAACAAGTAATGCTAACTCCTCGGTCTGAGACAAATCTCTCACAGCGAAGAAGATCACGGTCTCTTGCTGGCAAGTATTTGCTTGGAGCACAAGGAGATTTCTCTCACAACTTACATAGAATTTGGGTTTAGCATCAGAGAATCAAAGTTTCGAACGCTACACCCCTCTTAATAGTACGGTGGTCCTATGACTCAATAAAGAGAAGAGAAACAACAAAATAAATGCTACGCCTTCACTTTGTCTTCATTCTTCTCGGACGCAGTCACTTCCTTCGGACAGGCACCGAACCAATTGCTTCACGTCAGCAATTTTAAAGGGGTCACTCTTGTCAACATAATCTTCGGTGATAACCTTCACTGCAACACATGGGATTATCTTCGTTGTTTGAATCAAACTCCTCATGATTCCAGGGACCTGTTACTCTGTGTGCACTACCAAACACATAAGTCCCATACTGTTTATGTCAACAAACTCCAAAACATAAGGAGGCAAACCATTGCACCAACAATCTCCCCATTTTTGGACAGTTGTTGACAAAACAGATAATCATCAAAGTGAAGATAGATTGGTGAAAAGTAATTTGAACAAGAATGAATAAGCGTTACTTTGGTCGATGATGAAATAGACTCCCTTTAAATGTATGCAGGGATAAAGATATGAGATTAATTCTCCTGCAAGTATTGAAGTATATAGAGGAAATTTCAATCATTCGAGATGATGATTCGCACCGATGATATATAATCTATCGAGATTGCAGTGTAATCGTTCATAACTTTCGATAATAATTCCACCTGCAAAACAAATGCTTCGAGAGGAATAGTGTAGCAGGCGGGGTCATTAACATTACAGCACGGAAGTATTACATCATAGAGCAGATAGTCTTTAAGGCATAAGTTTCAAACTCACACGAAAGCAAACCAAAGAAACACTAAAAGCAAATCTATCGAGACTCGATGTAATTCTCCCCCTTTTTGTCAACTAGTGTCAAAAAGGTGATGAATAACATGAGTGCAAAAGTGGCGAACGTGGTTCACTCGGCAGCATCTCCTGAAGAACTGTCGGCGGAGAGTTCTACTTCAGAAGTGATGGGATCATCTTCGGCTTCAGCAGGAATGGATTTTACTTCGGGATTAACAACTTGATGCTGAGAAGACAAAGACATATTGGGGTCAGCCACTAGAGCAACACGTGAAAGCATATTTCCTTCAACAGGTTTCTCTATTGGGGAGGTGGCTTCAGATTCTTCGATCAGCTTGCGAAGCTTAAGATGCAGAAGATCAGTAGTTGGCTCTCGAGTAGGTAGCAATGGAGTTTTGCGATCTTGAAAATCTTCAACAGAGAATCCTTTGTCAATGTAATCATAAAGCTCTTTGAGATTAACATTCGGGAGTTGCTTCTCAGTGAAGAACTTGCGAAGAATTTTCCAGAGCCGCTTCTTGTTCTCATCCGCAATCATATGCACTATTTTTATTCGGTTGTTGATTGCATTCAGCTCGGCGGCCAGGTGCTCTTTTTCTCTTCGATCCTCAGAAATATGCTATAGCAGCAGTTGTTGTGTGCGCAAATTGACTTCAAGCTGCGATGGAGGTTGATGAGATATCGTTCTTTCGCGCTGAGGCAGACGTGGCCCATTGAATGTCTTGTGATAGTCTTGGGGGCTTGACGCTGGCGATTTACCCAAGGATATATCTTCCATGACTTGCAAGGTATCGCGAACTAGAGGAATGAAGCTTTTATGACAGACTTTCGCCAAATACTCTGTCCGCATGGCATGATCAACCACTTTCTGAATCCATGGTGCATAAACTTTGAGGCATTTTGGATGCTGAGCAGAATCCTTCAAGATGTGCATAAACATATCTTCAACATCAAAGACATATTGCTCAGAGATAGCATAGATAGCATTTCGATGAACATCTGAGATGATATTGTGTGTACTCATCCCGGCCAGAGGGCATATGGTGTAAGTGAGCATGTGATATAAAGTTTGATTCTTGAAAGTTAAGTGCTCAGGCAAGGGAGGACCATTGTAGTCATGAATCTTTTCTGCTTCCATGGTGCACCGAAAGATTTCATCAGAAACGATGTCAATGTTGTGCACTCGAATCTCAGTCTTTCCAAGCTCAAAGCAAGGGAAATGAATGTGCGAGAGAAAATCGATGGAGGTGCACTTGATGCATTTGCCTTTGGTCATCCACTCCATGATCCATTTGGAACTATCAGATTCATCACCAGAGATATACAAAGTGGCATAGAACTAAAGAATAATCTCCCTGTTCCAAGGATGTTCAAATGCAAAAACATTGGTGAGGCAGAAATCTTCAAGATCTTGCAGCAATTGGTTGAAACAGCCAATGTTCTTCATAGCTGGGATGTCCGGAAATTCATGAGGGAATATCTTCTTGCTGTCATAGAGGACCCAAGAGTAATAGATAGCCTGTTCTTTGGTCCAGAAACGAGGCAATTCAGACCTGCGCGGATTATCATACGGACTCCCCCGAAAGAATTGGGGATGAGTGTTCCGATTGAAAAGTGGTCCTTTGGCGCCAGCACCTACCGAGAACAAAGGCAGTGCTTCACGAGGATAAGGATATTTGAGTTCATCTTTGACTAAAATCACTTCATCTCCATGTACAACGGAGTCTATATGACAAGCAAAAATAGATCTATGTGTGGATGGACCAGCATCTGAGATTCTGATTGCTGTGTCGATGGATAACTTGAGTGGTGATTGAACTGGTGACACAATAGTGGGAGCTGGAAAGATAGTAGGCAATGGAGCAAATTCATTTGCAGCTGGCACTGAAGACAAATCAGGCACTGGAAGTGGTTGAGATTGTTCTTCGAGAATCTGTGGTTGCTGAGTAGTGGGAGGAGCCGAAACATTTGACGTTTCACGAGAGGGAGAAGCTTGAGGTTCGGAGTGAGGGATTTCACCTTCTTCAGAAACAAATTGCTGAGATGGAATATCAGCTCTAACAGGGGAGGCCACATGCATTGGTTGAGTTAGCCTTGGCGAGGGAGGAGCATCTGTGACTGGATCAGTGGGTTGCGAAGGCATAGCTGGCTCATGTCGTGGTTCAACACGACCACCTATGGGGCCATCGGCCCCTTGTGGTTCGGCAAGGGGGAAGGGCGCGTTGCACAAAGAGCGAAGACCGTAGAGCAGCACGGCAGTGATGACACAGGCAGTTTTTACCCAGGTTTGGGCCGCCGCGAGGCGTAAAACCCTACTCCTGCTTTGGTGGATTGATGAAAGGACCGTGGTGGAGACGCAGCGCTCTAGCCCGGTAAGGTTGCCTCGGGACGAGAGCAGCTACGCGCGTATGAGTGTACAAGGGTCCGAATCCTTTCTGAGGTTGCCACGACCCTCCTTTTATAGGTTAAGGGGTTACCACAATGGAAAAACAGTCATTATCCAGTGATTAGATAGCCATAGTGCTATCATACCTAACTCTGCAGACAGGACAGGGTGCATTAAATGCACCACTTAGTGTCACATCATGGGGGTAGCCCGGCAAGCCTTGTCGTGCTATTCATCCACCTTCTCATCTACCTGCGTGACACGCTTCTGGACGGGTGTCATTTGGGGGTGATCTTCCTCAGAAATGGCTGCCACGTGCCAAATAACAGCCACTTAATCACTTGGGGGCTCGACACCGCACCGATAGGTGACTTGCGTTGCTGTAAGGTGGAGCGGTGGCGTCTTGGTGGGGTGATCCACCCTCGGCGTCCCCGGCAAGCTTGCCGGGGGAGTCTTGAGACTTGCCTTCAGGGTGACCTCGACCTTACCAGGTTCGCCTGCCCGACAAGGGAGGTTTTTCCTTATTGATATCTTGTTCCTTTGTCTCGTCTTGGTCTTCTTGATCCGCCCTTTGACTTCTCAAGGAGCTATACCTTCTGTTTGGCCTTGTCTTAGATGCTGCAACTTTGCTCTTGAGCCTGTGTACAGTCCGGGCAACATACACCAGGGTTTGTTGCACCGACAGGAGCCCCCGGGCCTGGTCCGAACGCGCTGTCAAGCGTCGTCGGGGTAGGCCCTATCCAGTACACGGGCGAAGAGTTTGTGGTCACTCATCCTTGAGATTTCCTTTGCTTCTTCATTAACCTGTGCTTGAGTCAGTTTCCGGTCTTTTCGCGCGTTGTGTGATGCCAATCGTGGTGGGCCATTTCTGTAATGGCCCGTGAATGACTTTAGCTCACGGGGGAGTAACTGTCAATTCACTTATCCCACCACGCCCTTATCCTTTGCCATGTATGCTGCATGCATAGAGTGGGGTAGGTAACGGAGGTGCATGGTGTGGGAAAGAGTGTCATGGCAAAGGCCTGGTCTTCTAGGATTGGTGTGAGAGGGCGGTGATCGGATCCGGCCGTCAGTGGTAGCTTGGACAGGTCAGATCGGAAAGAGCCCCACAGGGGTGAAGGATCAGCCCCCAGCCCCAACCTGCCTATAAAAAAGGGGGTGCGAGGAGGAGCGGAGGCGCCCATCCACGCACCTCTCCTCTTTTAGTTCTTGCCTTCTTCTTTGTTATGTCGAGGGAGGGAGAGTGGGGCCAGGCCCCGGGCTCTAGCTTGGGGGTGACAATGCCGAATACTCGTGCTGATGCTTGGGGAGTGAGTCTAGTCCGGGGTTGTAGGAGATGCGGCGGTCGCAGATGTGGGCGTCGAATCGACCGCAGTGTGGGAGGCATTGCGCTTCTCCAAAATGGTGGAGTGCTCGTTTCCCCCACACAAGCCAGCCACCTGGAGGGGAGTGCATGCCCTTGACGCAAGCCGTTGAGGCTTGTCATCCTGTCGGTGAGAACCCTGGGGCTTCCGGTGCCCGCCTGTGGTGCCGGGCTTGGGATCCTTGGTAATCCCATCACTACGCCTTCTGGCGGGGTAGGGATTGACGCTGAAGATGGCGGTGTCTTCCTGCCCGCCAAGGCGGGGAGCGGCACGCCTCGGACGCTGCCGCTTCTCCGGGGGAGGTGACGGGCCAAGGGGTCGGCGTTCTCCTGGAGCAATGGTGATGAGGGAAAAAAATGAGGGAAGACGGAGAAGGTGGGTGGCAGGCCGTCAGGTCGGAGTACGATGGCACAGACGCCTTCGTCTCGTATTGCCGGCCCGCTGCCTCATATTTCTGCTCTTCCCCTCCCTCCCCAGCACCATCATCATCGACCTCTTTCGGACGGTTGCCGGGGAGGGGGACCCTCTCTTGGTGCCTTCGCCTCCTCCAGCAGTCGTCCAGCTGAGCTCCGGCGGCCCTCCCCGCCGGCGCATGTGCTGGGGCTTCTTGCTGGCCCTGGGGGTGGTCACCAGGGCACCGCTGAGCTGCTCTCTCTGTCCCCCTCCTTCGCAGCCTTACCACTCCCGATCTTGTCAGGCTGCGCCCGGCAGGCCCTGATGAGGTCGGACTGGGCTTCTGTTCAGGCACTCCTTTTGCCCTCTTCGCCTCCCGCTGTAGTTCCTAGGAGGAGAGGGACAAGACAGGGATTACGGGGCACATATCTTTTTTCAGTCTAAATATGTAGGCACTTGCCAAACTTTAGTCTAAAATATGTAATCTTCTTTATCCATGTTTGTGTCCTGTAAAATCTGTACTTGCTTATCCGCATATTAATGAAAAAAGACAAGCCTTGCCGGGTACTTGTGCATGTACCATGTCCATGCAGAGGTGGGATGCCTCTATATGTTTAAGTAAACAAGTTTTCTCCAGCAAGCCGGTGCCTTTCGTTTGTTGCCGCAGGGCTTGGCCTACCGGGCACAAAACTATGGAAAGGGACCAGCTCCTCGTCGAACCTCCTCCGTCAAAGGCCACTACAACCACCCTGACCGAAGCAACGTTCGAGACACAAGATGGGAGCACCTATGCTTTGAAGGTGACGAGGTTTTCATATGCACAAGTTTTCACCTTACAGAACAAGTATGGATAAGAAACAACTTATTTGTTTGGCTTGTCGGGGACCGATATGTAGGCTTGTCTTCATTTCTTCTCTTCGGGAACGGGTCCACGTCAAGAACCCTGTAGCTTAGTGCAGAGGAAAACAATGCTACATATGCCCTTATCTACATGATCATGCGATGCTCATGTTATGCTTATGCATGCATGCAAGTTTTTGGGGCCCCCAGCGCTTCGTTTATTATCTGTTGCTCAGGGTCTGCGCCTGGCTTTGTACAAAGGGTTACATGCAACATCGGCAAGGCTTGTACAAAAGGGTGGCTGCCGGGCAGGGCCCGACAGCCGCGCCTTACGGGTAGAACTTACGGAGATGCTCAATGTTCCATGAGTTTTGCAACTGAATGCCATCTCCGGTCTCCAGACGGACTGCGCCAGGTCCGGTGACTCGTACTACCCGGTAAGGGCCTTCCCACTTCGGCGTCAACTTGTTTGCACCCTTGGTGGACTGAATGCGCCTAAGGACAAGGTCGCCTTCCTCAAGGCTCCGGGCATGAACCCTGCGGCTGTGATAGCAACGCAGGGCTTGCTGGTAGCATGCAGCATGCGTAGCAGCCCGGAGACGGTTCTCCTCAAGTAGCACAGCATCATCACGCCAGTGATGTTCTTGCGCTACTTCATCATAGGCAAGTACTCGAGGTGACCCATATATGAGTTTCGTGGGGATAACTGCTTCTGCCCCATAGACTAGGGAAAAGGGAGTCTGGCCGGTAGCTCGATTTGGTGTCGTTCGGAGGGACCAAAGAACCACCGGCAGCTCGTCGATCCATCGCCTGCCACATTTCTGTAGCTTATCAAATGTTCTTGTCTTGAGTCCTCGCAACACTTCAGCATTCGCCCTCTCAGCTTGTCCGTTGCTTTTGGGATGAGCAATAGAGGCAAATGAGACCTTGCTTCCAAGGGCATGAACGTATTGCATGAAGGCGCGGCTTGTGAATTGGGTGCCATTCTCAGTGATGACTCTGGCGGGTACTCCGAAACGGCACACCAATCCTTTCAAGAACTTGATAGCTGACTGTGCGGTTACCTTCCTCACGGGCTCCACTTCCGACCACTTTGTAAACTTGTCAATTACAACGTACAAGAATTCAAAGCCCCCGGTAGCACGGGGGAAGGGGCCCAAGATGTCGAGCCCCCAGACTGAAAATGGCCATGACAAAGGGTCGTCTGGAGAGCTTGAGCAGGCTGATGGATATTCTTGGAGTGGAACTGGCAGGCTTCACATCTGGTGACTAGCTCAATTGCATCTTGGAGGGCCGTGGGCCAGTAGAAACCTTGCTGGAAAGCTTTTCCAACCAGGGCCCTTGATCCAATATGGGAGCCGCACATGCCTTTGTGTATCTCTGCCAACAGTTCCTTCCCTTCTTCCCGGCAAATGCACTTCAATTTCACACCGTTGGGCCTCCTTCTGTATAGAGTGTTGTCGACGAACTGATACATACTGGCCCTCCAGGCTACTCTTTCAGCTTCTTCTTGCTCTTCGGGAAGTTCTCCTATTTGGAGGTAATGGACTATGTGCCATGCCCAAGTTGGAGCCTAAGGCTCGACAACAAGGATCAGCGGCACCTCCTCGTTCACGGGAGTGCATGCCTCAACCGCAAAGACTGGTAGTTCGGCGGGAGGGTGCTGCTCACCGAGCGAAGGGGAGTTGTTCCCGCCAAGCTCTCTGCCGGGGCTTCGGGAAGCTCTGCCGGGAGAGGCTTGTCGGAGTCCAGTTTCCTCCTTTTTCTGGCCATTGTTGCCGGGGATATAGAGGGCTGAGTCAAATGGAGAACAAAAGTCCCTACACTACAGGAATCAGCTTCTTTGCCGTCTGCCATGGCAGACGGCAAAGGCATGAATGGCGGTCGGCAAAGCTCTTTGCCGACTGCTAGCTGTCGGCAAACAGTCCGGCTCAATTCCTGCCGGTAAAGGCCTTCTTTGCCGTCTGCTTCAGAGAAGCGGACGACAAAGGTTTATGCCGTCAGCCGTTTGCGGCCAGCAGACGGCAAAGAGCATAGACGGCAGTGAGGTGAGGTGGGAGCCGTTAGGGGTTAACGGCGTGCTTTGCCGTCAGCCGGCAGACGGCAAAGAGGCTAAGGTCTTTGCCGTCTGCTGGCGGACGGCAAAGAGCCCAAATAGGAGTCACTGGGAAGCTGCCACGTGGCCTTATTTGCCGTCTGCTAGCTGTCGGCAAAGGGATTTGAATCTTTGCCGTCTGCCAGCAGTCATCAAGACCTTGCCTCTTTGCCGTCTGCCACCTGACGGCAAAATGCCCAAATAGGCAACCCAGTGTTCCCAGGTTGCACAGGTAGCTGCCACGTGGCCTTCTTTGCCGACTGCTAGCTGTCGGCAAAGCTCTTTGCCGACTGCTAGCAGACGGCAAAGAGCCTATATAACCCCTGTTTTTAATTGAATTCATTCAATTTGACAGAAATTCATAATATACACAGATAATACATATATACACAACAAGCATTCCAACAATATATTTCCACAAGTCCACATATATCCATATGACATAAGAAGTTTCCAACAACATATCCATAGTGACATACACATCCAAACAGTTCCCAAACATGTTTTCATAAACAAAAAGGAAGCACAAGAGAATATATAGTCCATCAATGCAAGCTTCCTCATCTCAAGCAAATCTGCAAATTGGGAAAGATGAAAGTTAGAAGAGAAGAAGAAGAGGAAAAGAAGAAGAAGAAGAAAAGAAGAAGAGGAAAATAAGAAGAAGATTTTATATTCTTTTCTTTCTCTCCTCCCCCTCTTCTTTTATCTTCTTCTTTTCCAACAAATGTAGTTAAAAAGCCAATTTAGAGCTAAGCTAGGTAAATAGGTCATTTTGGAGATAAGCTAAGTTCAATGTATCATATTGGAGCTAACCTACGTAAACTTGGTCATTTTGGAGCTAAGCTAAGTTAAATGGATCATATTAAAGCTAACCTAGGTAACTTGGTCATTTTTGAGCTAACCTACGTAAAATGTCATTTTTTGCTATGCTAGGTAAAATGCTAAGTGTGTAGGTCAATTTAGAGCTAACTTAGGTAAATAGGTCATTTTGGAGCTAACGCGGGTAAAATGGATCATATTGTAGCTAACTTAGGTAAACTTGGTCTTTTGTGGCTAACGTAGGTTAATGGATCATATTGGAGCTAACATAGGTAAACTTGGTCTTTGTGGAGCTAACCTGGCTAATTAGGCCATTTTTGACATTACTAAGCTTATTGTGTCATTTTAGAGGACAACAAGCTAAGTATATGACATTTATGAGGTTAGCAAGGTTATTATGCCATTAACGAAAAAAACAAGTAAGAGGAGGAAAGAAGAAGAAGATGAGGAAGAGAGAAAGAATAGAAGAAGAAGAATAAGAAAGAAATGTTTCTTCTCTTCTTCTTTTCTTTTCTTCTTTCTCTTCTTCTTCTTCTTCTCTTCCTATTCCTTCTTTTCTTCCTATTCCTTGATTTTCTTCTCATTATTAGTCATTTGTGGACTAAATAGGCTAAATTATGTCATAAATGGGCTAAATAGGCTAAGCAAGAGGAGGAAAGAAAGAAGAAGAATATATAATAATAGAAAATATAATAAGAAAAAAAAGAATAAGAAAGAAAGAGAAATGTTCTCTTCTTCTTCTTCTTTTCTTATTCTTCTTCTTCTTCTTCTTCTCTCTCCTATTCCTTCTTTTCTTCCTATTCCTTGATTTTCTTCATCTTATTATGTCATTTGTGGACTAATAGGCTAAATTATGTCATAAATGGACTAAATAGGCTAAATGAGGAGGAAAAGAAGAAGAAGAAGAAGAATAAGAAAAGAAGAGAAGAATCTTTCTTCTTCTTCTTTTCTTATTCTTCTTCTTCTTCTTCTTCTTCTTCTTCTTCTCTCTTCCTATTCCTTCTTTTCTTCCTATTCCTTGATTTCTTCATCTTATTATGTCATTTGTGGACTAAATAGGCTAAATTATGTCATAAATGGACTAAATAGGCTAAATAAGAAGAAAATACCGTTATCACGGAGGTGAAGGACCGGTCGGGGCTGCGCCAGTGCCAGACTGAGTGTGAAGGCCCGGTCGGGGTTCCACCAAGGCCAGACGGAGAAGCATCGGTTGATGCTTGTCGGAAGCATTCTACACCAAAGATCATTTCCAATGTCTCGTTAGCTGATGCAACATAAATGTGAATACTAGTAACTAACGACCATTCAAATCAAACTCACCGTGGTCGCCGGAGCAATCTGGGGCATCGGCGGAGGGGTCTGACCGCTTTTCTCGCACATGCTCTACACATTTGGTTCTCACGAGTTAGTCATATTAGTTAGTAATGGAACAAACATTATGTGCATGATTTGGCTAATATGCAGGAGAAACGTACCACCAAGATGTCGTATAGGGCCCGGTTTTGAGCATCGTTCCGGTTCCTCTCCTCCTCCAACAGCCTGGCCGTCCTCTCCTCCAGCTCCCTCTCCCTCTCCTCCGCCTGCCTTCTTGCCGCCTCCAAAAGCGTCTGCGTGTTTGCTCTCTCTTTCTCAAGAGCAGCCTGCAACACACCACTCCTCGTTAGCATTGTAATCATCGACGGACGCACACACCATGTAATGGATAGGAAAGGTATCCGAGTCTGTATAACTAACCGCCATGGCGAGCTCCGATGGCCGTGCACGAGGCATTATCTCAGGATCAGAGCTACTCTGGCGCTTCTTGATCTGTGTGAGAGTCTTAGGACAACGTATCAGTCCATCACCAATGGCTATCGAGCCATGGGACCTCCCACCACCAGATATCATAACCAGCTCTGTATCAAAAGGATCCTGGCTCGGGTTAAAGTCCTCCCCTTTCCTTGCCTTCCCCTCGTCTCTGTACCTCACGAGCTTGTTGCGGGAGGAGATGTTGGTGAAGGTCTCTGGATGATCTAGGTCAGACTCCGAGAATGCCTTGGCCTTCTTGTACGGGGCACTATGGGCCATGCCATAGAGGTCGAACAGACTTGGCACGGGCTTCTTGTTGTGGTGCGACTGAGAGAGAGGAACAAAATATTAGTCAAGGGCTCAAGCTAGCATGAAGATTGAAATTGCTATGTAAATAAGGTCATTTTGGAGCTAAGTAAGGTTATTATGTCATTTTTGAGGAAAAAAAGCTAAGTTTAGGTCATTTTGGAGGTAACCAAGATTATTATGCCCATTTTGACCAAACTATGCTAATTATGTCATTATTGAGCTATCCAAGGTAGTTATGCCTTTTTTTAGCTAACTAAAGTATATTTAGGCATTTTATAGAGCTATCTTAGGTTATTATGTCATTTTAGAGCTAATTATGTCATAAATTAACAAGCTAAGATTATTTTACGTCATTATTGAGCTATCAAAGGTAGTTATGCAATTTTTTAGCTAACTAAAGCATATTATGTCATTTTAGAGCTAATTATGTCATAAATGAACGAGCTAAACTAAGTTTAGGTCATTATTGAGCTATCCAAGGTAGTTATGCCATTTTTTAACTAAGTAAGCATTATTGAGCTATCCAAGGAAAAATGCTATCATGTAGAATGAAATTGCATGAATCATGAAGCAAACCACATACCCAGTGACCCCCGTACTCAAACAGGTCGGAGCTCCCTTGATGGTGTGGCACACCAACCATTTGGGCACGCTTATCCTTGGCCCTTTGGTGTTCGACTAGCCATTTGGGAGAGCACCACTCATCCACCAACGCCTCCCAACAGTCCATCCTATCCGCACACCATCTCGGGGGCACCTAAGTTAGTCAAGAGAAATTTCAGCGCTACGCCTACGAAAGCAGGGGCGGAGCTCGTCGAACGCACGGGGAGGTCGTCAAACACCACACCCTTGCAGCGACGAAACAACTGCACATTTTAAATCCACCTGATTAACACAAATATATATGATGTTTTGCATAACAAAATCGAAAAATATATGACCTAACTCATAATTCACAAATATATGACCCCGTCGGGGTCGGGGTCGGGGCAGGGTCGGGGTGTGGTGTCAGGGTGTAGGTGTCGATCGGGATGTCAGGATGTCGTATGTCGGGGTCGATCAGGGTGTCGATCAGGGTGTCGGGGTCAGGGTCAGGGTGAAATTTCATGAGAGAAGACATAAACATCAAGTGAAACAATTAACATTGTACAAAGTTGAAAACTTGCTACTACGACGAGGTAAAGTTCCTTTGCGAAATCTATAGTCTTGAAAGCGATATATAATAGCATCATCATCAACCTTTGCAAATATTTCTCGCTCAGTAATTATTTGGTCAGTAGCAACAACGATAAGCAGTACTGCAGTAGCAAATACTAACATTATAGCAAGCAGATCAAAAAATGTTCAATCTACAAAATTTTAACAACAACAGCAAGGCAGTAGCAGTCAGTGTAGCACAATGCACATGCACATATTATCCTGTCTGTGAGTGAGTGAGTCTGTCCATTACCAATCCGGCTCTTCAGTGCGGCTACGGCTGCGGCAGACGGCGTGGCGGACAGGCAGAGTCGCGGAGACCAGGGCAAGGGAGGCCGGAGGCCGGAGCAGAGCCGGCGTGCAGAGCAGTAGAGCCGCAGCCCGCAGAGGAGAGCCGGAGAGAGGGAGAGCGGCGGAGCGGGCGGCGTCAGTGGCGGAGGCGCGGAGCCGGCGAGCACCGGAGGGGGCAGCGGCAGTGGAGGAGGGGAGGGGGCGCCGGTGGTGGAGAGGGGAATTGTGGCCACGTTGTGGAGGGGGGGAGGGGCGGCGATGGAGGGAGGGGGGAGGGGGCGGCGGTGGAGGGAGGAAGGGAGGGGGCGGCGGTGGAGGGAGGAGGGAGGGGGGCGGCGGTGGAGAGGGGGAGGGGGGGAGGCGGCGGTGGAGGGGGAGGGGGAACGCGGCGGGGTGGAGGAGGGGGGGCGGCGGCGGCGATTGGGGAGGGGGCGGCGGCGGCCTGTGCGGGAGGGGGCTGCGGCGGCGGCCTGCGCGCGTGCGGGAGGCAGAGGGTGGGGAGGCGGGAGAAAGAGATGGAGGAGGGCGCGCGCGCGGGGGGCCAAATTAACCCCCCGCATTGCCGTCTGTTTTTTTTTTCTCTTTGCCGTCTGCTGGCGGACGGCAAAGAATTCTTTGCCGTCCGCCAGCAGACGGCAAAGAGGATGACCGTTAGACGGCCACCGCCGTGAAACTGTGGGCCCCTCTTACCTCTTTGCCGTCTGCTGGCAGACGGCAAAGAAGTGGCCCGTGTGACCTACCCAGTGCAGTACCCCCGTGGGGTCCACTTTGGACTTTGCCGTCTGCTGGCGGATGGCAAAGAACTCTTTGCCGTCTGCTGGCGGACGGCAAAGAGCTCGCAGATGGCAAAGACCCTGTTTGCCATCAGCTGGTTCTTTGCCGTCTGCTTTGAGAAGACAGACGGCAAAGAGCCTCTTTGCCATCAGCTGGCAGACGGCAAAGAGCTGGCAGATGGCAAAGACCCAGATTCCAGTAGTGCTAGTTCCACAGGGAGTTTTTGCGCAACGCACTTTGACAGATGATCAGCAATGCTATTTTTCGCACATGGCACGTGATGTGTTTGTAATCCATCAAAGTGCTCCTCCAACTTTCTCACTTCCTCCATGTATGCCTTCATCAATGGGCTTTGAAAATCCTTGTTCACCTGCCTCACCACAAGTTGTGAGTCTCCACGAACGATCAACTTCTTGATTCCCAGTTCTGTTGCAATCCTAAGCCCGGCAAGGAGTCCTTCATATTCTGCGGTGTTGTTGGTAGCCTTCTCCCGAGGGAAATGCATTTGAACCACGTACTTGAGGTGTTCCCAAGTGGGTGCGATGAGAAGCACGCCAGCCCTTGCACCTTGTAGGGAGAAGGCACCATCAAAGTACATGATCCATTCTTGGGGCGCTTCCTTGCTGGGGATGACTGTCTCCAGTGTCTCTTCATCTGGAGTTGGTGTCCATTCTACAATAAACTCCGCCAATGCCCTGCTCTAAATAGTTGATGTGCTCTCAAACTTCAAACCGAAACTTGATAACTCCAAAGCCCATTCCACTATTCTGCTAGTGGCCTCAGGGTTCCTTAGTATGCGTTGCAAGGGGAAACGGGTGGCAACCGTGATCTCGTGGGCTTGGAAGTAGTGGCGCAGTTTCCTTGAGGCCATGATGAGGCCAAAGATCAACTTTTGCATGACGGAATACCTTGATCTAGCCCCCTGCAGTAGGGAGCTGATAAAGTACACTTGCCGCTGCACCACCTTCTTCCTTGCCGTGATCCTGGAATTGTCTCCGTTGCCCCGCTCCTCTTTGTTCTGATCTGCACCTGATCTTGCTGGGATGAGTTCACTTTCCTCTCCGGAGGGGATGGTAGTCGCGGCTGCTCCTTCATCTACTTCCCGCTGGGCCACCAGTGCTGCACTAACCACTTGATTGGTTGCCGCTAGGTACAGCAGCAATGACTCTTGTGGTTTAGGAGCAACTAGGGTGGGAACAAAGGATAGGTAGGTCTTCAAATCTTGTAGCGCAACGTCCACCACTGGGGTCCACTCCACGGGCCCTGCCTTCTTCAAGATTTTGAAGAACGGCAAGGCGCTCTCGGCAGACTTGGAAATGAACCTGCTCAGCGCAGCAACACATCCAGTCAAACGCCTCACATCTTTAACTGTCTTGGGTGCTTGAATCTGCTTGATCGCCTTGATCTCGTCGGGGTTGGCCTCTATCCCCCGGTGGGACACGAAGAAGCCAAGTAGCTTGCTGGAAGGAACGCCAAACACACACTTCTCTGGGTTCAGCTTCAAGTTAATCTTGCGCAAATTTGCAAAGGTCTCTTCCAAGTCCTAAATGAGGGTTGATTTGTGCTTTGTTTTGACCACTATGTCATCCATGTAAGCTTCAATATTCCTATGCAGCTGGGACTCAAAACCAATTTGCACTGCTCTTGCAAAAGTGTATCCGGCGCTCTTTAACCCAAAGGGCATCCGTACAAAACAGTACGTGCCGCATGGGGTTATGAACGCGGTCTTATCTTCATCTTCCTTGGACATGAAAATCTGGTGGTACCCGGAGTAGGCATCCAAGAAGGAAAGCAGGTCACATCCGGAGGTGGAATCCACAATCTCATCGATGCGCGGCAAGGGGAATGGGTCCTTCAGGCATGCTTTATTCAGATCTGTGAAATCTATGCAAAGCCTCTACTTCCCATTCGTCTTGCGCACTACCACTGGATTTGCCAACCATGTTGGATGCAATACTCCTCTGACCAAACCAGCAGCTTCAAGTTTCTTGATCTCGTCGGCAATGAACTACTGCCGCTCCAAGGCTTGCTTCCAGACCTTCAGCTTGACGGGCCGGGCATGAGGGTAGACAGCAAGGTGGTGCTCGATTACCTCCCTGGGAACACCGGGGATGTCAGATGGTTGCCAAGAAAACACATCGACATTCACCCGCAGGAAGGCAACGAGTGCGCTTTCCTATTTGTCGTCTAGGGTGGAGCTGATAGTAAATGTACCATCAGCGCAAACCAGCCCTGCCGGGACCTTCTTCACAGCAGGTGCAGCAACCTTTGATCTCTTGCTAGTGGAACTCTCCGGCAAGTCATCGACAGGTGCAGCACACTCCGGCGAGGCGCACTTCCCGGATTCCATGCCGGTATCCTTGCCAGTTTTTCTCCCTTGCTTGTTTTCCTTGGCAGGGACTGCGGCTTCCGCGGCCTTGGCAACGACCACGTCCCGGTACATCTTGTCCATGCATATAATTGTGTCCTTCTTGTCTGATGGGATAGAAATAATGCCAATTGGTCCTGGCATCGTCAGGGTGTTGTAGGCATAGTGGGATGCCGCCATGAACTTTGCCAGAGCAGGTCGTCCAAGTATCCCATTGTACGGCAACGGAAGCTCAACCACATTGAACACAATCTTCTCAGTCCGGTAGTTCAATTCACCTCCAAACGTCACTGGCAGCATGATCTTCCCCTTCGGACGACTCCTGCCGGGGTTGATCCCTTGAAAGGTACCAATAACCTTGAGCTCTTCTTCTGTTATCTGCAGCTTGCTGATGACCTTGGGAGAAATCAAATTCAACCCAGCCCCACCGTCAACCAACATCTTTGTGACCTTGAGGTTGCGGATCGTTGGTGAAACCAACAACGGCAAGCACCCTACCGCGGTGGTGCGGTCAGGGTGATCCTCCTCATCAAAGATGATGGGCGTGTGGGACCATTTGAGTGGTTTTCGAGAATCTGCCGCTGGCTCCACAGCATTAACCTCACGCGCCCACTATTTAAGCTGGCGGTGAGAGGAGTGCAAGGATGCACCTCCGTCAATGCACAGGGCGTCAGTGGCCTTCTGGAACTCCTTCTCGCTGGTTTCCTCTTCATCCCCTTCATCACTCTCGTCATCGCATTCCTTCTTCCCATGGCCTCTGGCAGGCTTCCCTTGATGCTGAGGGACCTTGCCGGGGTGACTTCCTCTACCACCTCAGTCCTTCCCGCCAACGCCATCTTGGTCTCCCTCTTTGTCACACCTCTGGTACTCAGCCTTCTACTTCTTGATGAGTTGCTCAACTTGATGACACTCTTGGAGATCATGGCCCTTGGTCCGATGGATCTTGCAGTATGGCCCATCAGCCTTCCCAGCCTTCTCGGCCGCCACAGCTTCCCGATAGTCATTACACATGGCAACTTCCTTGCCGAGAGCTTCGGTCTTGGCCTTCTTGCCGGTACTAGGAACGCCAGACCCTTCGACAGCCAGAACTGTCTTCTCCTTGCGCTTCTTGCTGTGTTTCTTGTTCTTCTTCTTCTGATTGGCAGCATCATCGTCATCCTCCGAGTCAACGTCGACGCCGTCTTCTTCTCCGGGGAGTTGCCTCCCCTCCTCTGCTCGGGCACACTTATCCGCCAAAGTGTACAGCTCATTCACAGTCTTGGGCAATCGGACGTTCATCTTGGAACGTATCCTGCGGTTGCGTACGTTGGACTGGAACACGGCTATCACAGCTACCGGGTGGATGTCCGGAATGTTCCTGTGCACCCAGTTGAATCTCTGCATATACTTCCGCAAACTCTCTCCTTCCTTCTATGGGAGGAGCTGCAAGTCGCTAGGCCGCCCTGGTTCTTGATGGCCGCCCGTGAAGACGCCAACAAACTCATTGCACAGGTTAGCCCAGGTCGAGATGGAGTTCTCCGGTAAGTGCATCAGCCATGACCTCACATTTTTCTTGAGTGCCAAAGGGAAGTAGTTGGCGAATATTTTCTCATCTCTTCCTCCGGCGGCTTGAACAGCGACGGTGTAGATGCTCAAGAACTCTGCCAGGTTCAGTCTTCCATCATACTTTTCTGGTATCTCTGGCTTGAACGTACGGGCAGACGGCCAACGGAGTTGCCATAGCTTGCGAGTGAAGGCAGGATACCCAGCCTCAAAAGGCAGGTATCCGTCTCCACTAGGTGCGGGCTCGTCGACGTCGGGACCATTGCGCCTATCGGACTGGCGGTGGGTTTCGTGGCGCCGTTCTATGGTGACGCGCGTGTCTTCCCCTCACCTATCTTCCAGGACCCACAGCTGATCTCGACGGGCTCGAGGATCAGACGAAGCCATTGATACCTTGTCGGGTTCTTGATTACGTGGCTCTAGCCGCGGCCCCTGCGCTGGCTGCCGTGGAGGGGACTGCTTCGTAGGAGTGACCCCTTCGGTATGGCCAGCGGCTCGGGCCGTTGCTGCTGCCTATGGAGGCCGTGACATGCCTGCCCGCTGTGATCCTCCCGCCTCAGCGAAACCAATCAGGCTCTGAATGGTGGCTCTCCACTCATCCATTTGATCGGCCGCTGGCGGAAATCTCAACATCAGTTGGGCTTGCGCCACGGCTCCCGAAGCAGTGCTCGGCATAGACCACGACGCAGATCACAACATCGTCTGACTTCTGACAATGCTGATAGTGGTGGCGCCGCACTCTCATCGCCGCAAGCCGGTCGCCAGGGTGGCATGGTGATGAGGCGGATGTGCTTGGGGATTGACGACGCCATTCGGCGCATCGTCTTGGCCAGCTTGCCCTGGGGATGGCGCGTGCCCTGCAATCGCACCCGCAGCGGGGGCAGCTAGAAGGTTGCGATTCGCACCAGAGCGAGCGCCATCGCTGCGGCTGCGTCCTTCAGTGAGGTGGAGAGGCGGAGATGGAAAATTCTCCCCACCCCCATCTTGTGGAGCATGGCCGCTAGGATGCTGTTGACGTTGTCCTCCTCCGGCACCCCTGTTCCCGCTTCGGCCGCAGGGGGAACGGTGATGGCGCCGCCTGCGCTGGTCATGTCCCCCGCGGCATCCACGTCCCCGTGCGCCCCCGTAGCCCCCATGGCATCAGTGGCTGCATGTGAGGGGGCCTTCGAGGTGGACGGGTGAGCTGTAGCGCCGGACTTTTTCATGGGCGCCATGGATGATGAAGCCGTCGATGAAGAAGAATATGATGAAGATGACGCGCTGCTTACACCCTCGGGGTCGCAGAATCGCTCCCCCCTACCTGGCACGCCAAAGATGCCGTGGTTCAACACGGCCACCTATGGGGCCATTGGCCCCTTGTGGTTCGGCAAGGGGGAAGGGCGCGTTGCACAAAGAGCAGAGACCGTAGAGCAGCACGACAGTGATGACACAGGCAGTTTTTACCCAGGTTCGGGCCACCGCGAGGCGTAAAACCCTACTCCTGCTTTGGTGGATTGATGAAAGGACCGTGGTGGAGACGCAGCGCTCTAGCCCGGCAAGGTTGCCTCGGGACGAGAGCAGCTACGCGCGTATGAGTGTACAAGGGTCCGAATCCTTTCTAAGGTTGCCACGACCCTCCTTTTATAGGTCAAGGGGTTACCACAATGGCAAAACAGTCATTATCCAGTGATCAGATAGCCACAGTGCTATCATACCTAACTCTGCACACAGGACAGGGTGCATTAAATGCACCACTTAGTGTCACATCATGGGGGTAGCCCGGCAAGCCTTGCCGTGCTATTCATCCACCTTCTCACCTGCCTGCGTGACACGCCTCTGGACGGGTGTCATTTGGGGGTGATCTTCCTCAGAAATGGCTGCCACGTGCCAAATAACAGCCACTTAATCTAGATCTGCGTGGAAACACGACCTTCTGTTGCGAATAAGTGTCAAAGCTTGATTGACATCCTTGTAGCTGTCTTCAAGTTGCCTAATGACAAACTTGGAAGAGGTAGTTTTCATTCGACCATCCAGGTCATTAAGTTCGCCAGTTAGGTTGTTGATTTCAACTGAGTCTTCCCTCATGTCTTGCACAATAGCTGTGGCCTGTGAAATGACTTCAGAAGAGATTGGCAAAGATGCCACTTCATTGTCGAATGGATTTTCCACAAATATATCAAGCTACTCCATGATGAACACATGGTTATAGTAATGAGGAGCATCAGATGGAGCAGGTTGGGCAGTTGGAGCAGGTTGCATAGGAACCTGCTCGGATGGAGGTATAGAAGCCAATGGCTGCATCAGTGTAGGGGCAAACTTGAGGAGCACTTGGCTCGACACTAGGAGCCTTGATTGTCTTCACATCAGGCTTGGGAATTTGTTTGCTAGGCTTGGCAGAACTCACAGGAGCATCAACAACCAAATCCTTTAGATTAATAGCTTCTGGCTGAGGTGTTGTATTCACATGTTGTTTCATGGTGACAGTGGTAGGTGGAGTTTTCCTTAGAATGATCTTCTTTGGTGGTGGTTTTGGAACTACAGGAGCTCGAAGATCAGGCAACACTATTGAAGTGGTGATGTTTACTTGCTCGCTTAGAGAAGCAGCAATTTCTTCCTTTGTCAGCGAAGGATCATCTTTATCGGAAGATTCATTAGCAGATTCAGCTTTTCCTTTCTTCGATGCAGCAGTACTGGGATCGTGCTTGTGCTTAGAACGAACTTCCGGTTTTCCTTTGGCTTTTTTCTTCTCTACGTCATCATTGATCAGACGATGATTTTCTTCTTCACGAACCCTTTCCTTTTTAGCCTTCTTGGCTTGCTTGAGGGCATTGCACTGTCGCTTAGCAAGCACATCTGGATAACTTTCGGGTGTGCGAAGGGAAGACTCATGAGCATTTGGAGGTGGTGGCGGCCTCTCTTGGCGATCATTTGGTCTGAGGCCAATTTCTCGACAGTCACCCCAAGGTGGATGAAATGCAAAGTTCTTCGCAAACCGAGGATGAATCATTTCATAATTGAACCACTTGCGCCCCCTGTGGCATCCAATCCATTGTAGATTCTTATCTCTATCATGTTTGGTTTCTCCTGGAACAGTGTTGTACTTATCATGAGAGATAAATTCAACTGTGTTTGTGTATGGTTGCCTGCCACCCTTTTTCTTCTTCAGAGCATCTTCTTCTGGCTCGTTATCATTTTGCTCAGTTCTTTTTCTCTTGTTGGTTGTTGGGCCTACAGTTGCGCCCTTTGCATTCGATGCTTTAGACTCATCCGTTGTACCCAAGATAACATCTTATCCATCAGCCATACTCACTGGACGAGCAGAATCCTCAACAGACTGCATACACCTGTGAAAAGGAATAGATACGAGGGAAGATGGGGACAGGGTTGCGAATGCTCACAGCAACGATTTTGATAAAAATCATTTTGAAGAAGAGTTAGAAGCAGACTTTGAGAAATGTTTCGAATGAAAGAAATGAGTAGAACAAACTAGTAGGTTCAAAGAAAATACTAGTCAGCGTGCTAAGCATTCCATTCGTACGAGACACAAACCCTAGATCTGAAAATTTTTGGATGCAAGGAACAACTACAAACCACATTCGTACAAGTTACCTAATCAGTAAGATCTAAGAAATGCGGTAAAAGCTTGTAATTTTAACCGCGGACAAACTCAAACGAGAAGAACGGAAGACCGAGTTCGTGCTACACATACCCTAGCTTGGTGATGTGCAGCAACTACGGCGACGCGGAGAGGAGGATGATCCGTGGCTGCGTGGAATGACTTCGGTGAGTCCTTTCCGGCAGCTAAGTGGCGAAGGCGATCATCGGCGTCGAGCTCAAGGTGGAGCAATATGGTAGGGCTTAGGAAGAAGACGGAGGCGAAGAGGAGAAGAAGTGAATAAGGGAGCGGCGGCGATGCGGTATTTATATGCGAGGATAAATAACCGCATCTAGGGAATCCGATCGAACGGCCACCATCGAATGACTATTGCGATTCAACAGACGGGATAAGGTGGCAATTGATGGATAGCACGTGGCAACCGTCATAAAAGATCGTGGTCCTGACTTGGGCGGGAAACCCCAAATTTTGGACGGCTTTCACCAAAATGATTTAAGTTCGGAACGAACCTTTAACGTGGCCAAGGACACCAGATAAAGATTCGGTACGAGATGAAATTGAGCATTCATAATGGAATAACATGGACAAGAAGAGATAGAATAGAGGGAAAACAGGGTCCTAGGCATTTCACTCAGACAAAGAAACACAAACACCCGAACGAAAAGCTATGAGTGGAATACATTCGGACTAAGACAAAATCCTTCAACCCAAAGGCAACTTAACGAAAGAAAATTGTGGTGGCGTTACCCACCGTATAAGAACTGTATGACCCCGAGCATCGCACAATTATCGCGGCACCCGGTTAGTCTAGTTCTTCATTAATGTATTCACCCTCAGAAAGAAAATTTCACTTTGTCAAAATTTTCAAACTCTTCGAGTGTTATGCACCATTCCTTCTAAGATGTGGAACTTTTGGCATGGGTGCCGAGTCCAGCTTACTGCATGTTTGCGGAATCTAGGATATTTAGCGCACAGCGTAATGCATAGAATCTTTTCTCATCGAGAGGCTTGGTGAAGATATCAGCGAGATTGTCTTCGGTACTAACGTGATCAATAACAATATCTCCTCGAGCAACATGATCGCGAATGAAATCATGTCTGATGGCAATATGCTTGGTGCGAGAATGCTGCACTGGATTGTGTGCAATTTTGATAGCACTCTCATTGTCACAATATAGAGGTATATTCTTGACCTTGATGCCATAATCCTTCAGAGTTTGCTTCATCCACAATAACTGAGTGCAACAAGCGCCAGCAGCAATATATTTGGCCTCAGCCGTAGAGAGAGATACACAGTTTTTATTCCTTGATGACCAGCATACCAAAGATCTACCAAGGAAATGGCATGTCTCCAAAGTAGATTTCCTGTCAACCAAGTCACCTGCGTAATCTGAGTCTGAATAGTCAACGAGATCAAACTGTGCTCCCTTAGGAAACCATAAACCTAAGGTGGGGGTGTGAGCCAAATATCTTAGGATACGCTTGACCGCTTGGTGATGCGATTCTTTCGGTGCAGCTTGATAGTGGGCACACATCCAAACACTCAACATAGTATCAGGTCTGGATGCACATAGGTAGAGCAAAGAACCAATCATCGAACGATAAGCCTTTTGATCGTAATCCTTACCATACACATCTGCGTACAGCTTACCATTGGTGGGCATTGGAGTTTTGTAGCCCTTAAGTTTGCAATCTTGCAATTTGAACTTCTTCAGACAGTCTCTCAGGTATTTCTCCTGACATATGAAAATTCCATTGTCCTATTGACGCATTTGCATTCCGAGAAAGAACTTAAGTTCACCCATAATAGACATTTGATATTTCTCGGACATCATTTTCCCGAACTCCAAGCTACAAGCATTGTTAGTACAGCCGAAAATAATATCGCCCACATAAATTTGACACACGAAAAGAACACAATCAATAGCACGTGTGAATAGAGTGGAATCAGTGGATCCTGGCTTGAACCCTTTGTCGAGCAAAAACTTCTTCAGGGTATCATACCAAGCTCGAGGGGCTTGCTTCAACCCATAAAGAGCTTTCTTCAACCTGAAAACTTTGTTACGATACTGAGGGTGTTCAAAGCCAGGTAGTTGCTTAACATAGACTTCCTCATCAAGTTCACCATTAAGGAAAGCACTTTTCACATCCATTTGATAAAGCAGGATATCATTGTAATTGGCATAAGCAAGAAGAATAAGAATTGCCTCAAGGCGAGCAACTGGAGCATATGTTTCACCGAAATCAATACCTTCTACCTGTGTATACCCTTGAGCAACAAGATGCTACTTCTTGAGCTTGCGTTGATTTTTCCCTTGAAGAGGAAAGGGTGATGCAGCAAAGTAGAGATAAGTATTTCCCTCAGTTAAGAACCAAGGTATCAATCTAGTAGGAGGCACAAGCAAGTCCCCAATATATGCACCTGCACAAACTAACAAACACTTGCACACAACGCAAAAAAGGGGTTGTCAATCCCTTCACGGTCACTTGCAAGAGTGAGATCTAATAGAGATAGATGTAAAAGATAAATAAAAGGCAAAATAAAGTAAATATAAATAAATTGCAGCAAGGTATTTTTGGGTTTTTGGTTTTATAGATCTGAAAATATATGATGGAAAATAGACCCGAGGGCCATAGGTTTCACTAGAGGCTTCTCTCTCGAAGGAAGCATACGATGGGTAAACAAATTACTGTTGAGCAATTGATAGAAAAGTGCATAATTATGAAGTTATCCAAGGCAATGATCATGAATATAGGCATCATGTCCGTGACAAGTAGACCGACTCCTGCCTGCATCTACTACTATTACTCCACACATCGACCGCTATCCAGTATGCATCTAGTGAATTAAGTTAACAAGAATGGAGATGACATGATGTAGAGGGATAGATCCAATGAATATGGTAAAAACCCCATGTTTTTTATCCTTAATGGCAACAATACAAATACGTGCCTCGCTACCCCTACTGTCATTGGGTGAGGACACCGCAAGATTGAACCCATCACAAGGCACCTCTCCCATTGCAAGAAAAACCAATCTAGTTGTACAAACCAAATCGATAGATCGGAGAGAAATACAAAGCTATCTTAATCATGCATAAAAGAGTTCAAAGAAGACTCAAATAATATTCATAGATAATCTAATCATAAATCCACAATTCATCGAATCCCAACAAACGCACCGCAAAACAAGATTACATCGAATAGAACTCCAAAAACATCAAGGAGAACATTGTATTGAAGATCAAAGAGAGAGAAGAAGCCATCTAGCTACTAGCTATGGACCCGTAGGTCTGTGGTAAACTACTCATACATCATTGGAAGGGCGGCAAGGTTGGTGTAGAGGCCCTCCGTGATCGAATCCCCCTCCGGCGGAGTGCCGAAAAAGGCCCCAAGATGGGATCTCATGAGAACAGAAGCTTGCGGAGACGGATATAATTTTGGTGTGCCCTTTGGTATAGGGGGGATATTTGAGAATTTATAGTGTTGGGATTAGGGTTTAGAGAGCCACGGGGGGCCCACAAGCCCCCTGGCGCCCCCCTGGGGCGCGCCTGTAGGGGTTGTGGCCCACTCGTGGGTTTTCCGGCCTCCTCCCAAGTCTCGTGGGTTTCTACTGGTCCAAGAAAAAATCATCGTAAAGTATTATTCTGTTTGGACTCCGTTTGGTATTGATTTTCTGTAAAAGTCAAAAACAAGGAAAAAAAGGGCAACTGGCACTAGGCACTAGGTTAATAGGTTAGTCCCAAAAAATTATATAAAATAGCATATAAATGCATATAAAACATCCAAGATAGATAATATAATAGCATGGAACAATAAAAAATTATAGATACATTGGAGACGTATCAAGCATTCCCAAGCTTAATTCATGCTCGTCCCCGAGTAGGTAAATGATAAAAATAGAATTTTTGATGTGGAATGCTACCTAACATATTTATTAATGCAATTTTCTTTTTGTGGCATGAATGTTCAGATCCATAAGATTCAAAACAAAAGTTTAATATTGACATAAAAACAATAATACTTCAAGCATACTAAATAAAGCAATCATGTCTTCTCAAAATATCATGGCTAAAGAAAGTTATCCCTACAAAATCATATAGTCTTGCCATGCTCTATCTTCATTACACAAAGTATTTTATCATGCACAACCCCAATGACAAGCCAAGCAATTGTTTCATACTTTTAATGTTCTCAGGCTTTTTCAACTTTCACGCAATACATGAGCGTGAGCCATGGATATAGTACTATAGGTGGAATAGAGTATGGTGGAGGTTGTGAGGAGAAGACAAAAAGGAGAAAGTCTCACATCAACTAGGCAAATTAATGGTCTATGGAGATGCCCATCAATTGATATCAATGCAAGTGAGTAGGGATTGCCATGCAACGGATGCACTGGAGCTATAAGTGTATGAAAGCTCAAAAAGAAAACTAAGTGGGTGTGCATCCAACTTGCTTGCTAACAAAGACCTAGGGTAATTTGAAGAAGCCCATCATTGGAATATACAAGCCAAGTTCTATAATGAAAAATTCCCACTAGTATATGAAAGTGATAAAATAGGAGACTCTCTATCATGAAGAACATGGTGCTACTTTGAAGCACAAGTGTGGAAAAAGGATAGTAACATTGTCCCTTCTCTCTTTTTCTCTCATTTTTTTGTTTGAGCTCTTTGGCCTCTTTTTTTTATTTTGAAGCCCGGAGTCTCATCCCGACTTGTGGGGGAATCATAGCCTCCATCATCCTTTACTCACATGGGACAATGCTCTAATAATAATGATCATCACACCTTTATTTACTTACAACTCAAGAGTTACAACTAGATACTAGAACAAAATATGACTCTATAAGAATGCCTCCGGCGGTGTACCGGGATGTGCAATGATCTAGAGTGACATGTATAAAAAATATGAACGGTGGCCAAGCCACAAATACTATGCCAACTACATGATCATGCAAAGCAATATGACAATGATGGTATGTGTCATAATAAACGGAACGATGGAAGTTGCATGGCAATATATCTCAGAATGGCTACGGAAATGCCATAATAGGTAGGTATGGTGGCTGTTTTGAGGAAGGGTATATGGTGGGTTTAATGCACCAGTGAAAGTTGCGCGGTACTACAGAGGCTAGCAATGGTGGAAGGGTGAGAGTGCGTATAATCCATGGACTCAACATTAGTCATAAAGAACTCACATACTTATTGCAAAAATTTATTACCATCGAAACAAAGTACTAATACGCATGCTCCTAGGGGGATAGATTGGTAGGAAAATACCACCGCTCGTCCCCGGCCGCCACTCATAAGGAAGACAATCAAAAAATAAATCATGCTCCGACTTCATCACATAACAGTTCACCATACGTGCATGCTTCGGGAATCACAAACCTTAACACAAGTATTTCTACCAATCCACAATTTCTCACTAGTATGACTCTAATATCACCATCTTTATATCTCAAAACAAATGCAAAGAATCAAACTTCTCATATATTCAATGCTCTTTATGAAAGTTTTTATTATATCCCTCTTGGATGCCCATCATATTAGGACCAAATTCGTAACCTAAGCAAATTGCCATACTATTTTTAAGACTCTCAAAATAATATAAGTGAAGCATGAGAGTTCATCAATTTCTATAAAATAAAACCACCGCCATGCTCTAAAAACATATAAGTGAAGCACTAGAGCAACTACCTAGCTCAAAAGATATAAGTGAAGCACATAGAGTATTCTAATAAATTCACGATTAATGTGTGTCCCTCTCAAAAGGTGTGTACAGAAAGGATGATTGTGGTAAACTAAAAATCAAAGACTCAAATCATACAAGACGCTCCAAGCAAAACACATATCATGTGGTCAATAAAAATATACCCTCAAGTAAATTTACCGATGGATTGAAGACGAAAGAGGGGACGCCATCCGGGGCATCCCCAAGAATAGATGATTGGTTTTCCTTTAATATTACCTTGGGGTGCCTTGGTAATCCCCAAGGTTAGGCTCTTGCCACTCCTTATTCCGTGGTCCATCAAAACTTTACCCAATACTTGAAAACTTCACAACACAAAACTCAACAGAAAACTCGTAAGATCCGTTAGTATAATAAAATAAATCACCACTTTAGGTACGGTTGTGAACTCATTCTAAATTTGTATTAGTGTTATATCTACTGTATTCCAACTTCTCCATGGTTCATACCCCCCGATACTACCCATAGATTCATCAAAATAAGCAAACAACACATAGAAAACAGAATCTGTCAAAAACAGAACAGTCTGTAGTAAACTGGAAATTTCGTATACGTATGTAACTCCAAAAAATCTGAAAAATTAGGACAACCTAGGAAATTTGTATATCAATCTTTTGTAAAAAATTCAGATCAAAAGCACGCTTCTGAGATATTTAAATTTCTTGCAATGAGCGCAAAAGTTTCTGTTTTTTAGCAAGATCAAATCAACTATCACCATAGACCATCCCAAAGGTCTTACTTGTCTCAAAAACTAATTAAAACACTAAAACACAATTACTATAGAGGTAATATTGTGTAATTTTATAAAAACAGAAAATAAAAATATTGGGTTGTCTGCCAACAAGCGCTTTTCTTTAAAACCTTTTAGCTAGGCATTGATAATTTTAATGATGCTCACATGAAAGACAAAAAATAGAAGCACAAAGAGAGCATCATATAGCATGTGAAAAACAAGTTTAAGTCTAACATACTTCCTATGCATAGGCATTTTATAGGGAAAATATTTATCAAGACAAGCAAAAACTAGCATATGCAAGGAAGAAGAAAGAAACAATAGCAATCTCAACGTAACGAGAGGTAATTTAGTAACATGAAAATTTCTACAAACATATTTTCCTCTCTCATAATAATTACATGTAGGATCATAATCAAATTAAAAAATATAACTATAACATAAAATATTCTCTTCATGATCCACATGCATGCAAAGTTGACACTCTTCCAAAATAGTGGGATTATCATCAAATAAAGTCATGACTTCTCCAGGCCCACTTTTATCAAAAATTTCATAAGATTGATCATACTCCAAAGTAGTGGGATCATTATTACCTAGAGTTGAAACTCTTCCAAACTGACTTTCAATATTATTGCAAACATATTCATCATGAGGCTTAAATAAATTTTCAAGATCATAAGAAGCAT
Organism: Thinopyrum elongatum; assembly: GCA_011799875.1. Classification (NCBI taxonomy): domain Eukaryota; kingdom Viridiplantae; phylum Streptophyta; class Magnoliopsida; order Poales; family Poaceae; genus Thinopyrum; species Thinopyrum elongatum. Next base: position 263,654,022 of record CM022303.1, read on the forward strand.
TATCACCCCAATCATGATCATTGCAATAAGTAGTGGACATAGCAAAATTAGCATCCCCAAGCTTGGGGTTTTGCATATTATTAGCACAATTGACATTAATAGAATTTATAATAACATCATCACAATCATGCTTTTCATTCAAGGGGCTATCGTGAATCACTTTATAAATTTCTTCTTTTAGCAATTCATGACAATTTTTAGATTCACGAATTTCAAGCAAAACTCCATAAAGATAATCTAGTGCACTCAACTCACTAGCAATTGGTTCATCATAATTGAATCCTTTAAAAAGATTAGCAAGTGGATGAGGATCCACAAACTTTTTGCTTCCTGATTTTCAATAAACACATAATTATACCAAGCGAACGAGCAAACAAACCAAGTAAGACATAAAGGCAAACGAAAAGACAAACAGAAAGAAGGCGGATAAAAAGGCAAATATTTTTGTGTTTTTCTAAAAACATTTCAGAAGTGGGGGAGAGGAAAACAAGAGTCAAATGGCAAATAATGTAAGTGCAAGAGATGAGCGTTTGTGATAGGTACTTGATAGGCTTGATGTAGAACCTCCCCGGAAATGGCACCAGAAATTCTTCCTGCTACTTCTTGAGCTTGCGCTGATTTTTTCCTTGAAGAGGAAAGGGTGATGCAGCAAAGTAGAGATAAGTATTTCCCTCAGTTAAGAACCAAGGTATCAATCCAGTAGGAGGCACAAGCTAGTCCCCAATATATGCACCTGCACAAACTAACAAACACTTGCACACAACACAAAAAAGGGGTTGTCAATCCCTTCACGGTCACTTGCAAGAGTGAGATCTAATAGAGATAGATCTAAAAGATAAATAAAAGGCAAAATAAAGTAAATATAAATAAATTGTAGCAAGGTATTTTTGGGTTTTTGGTTTTATAGATCTGAAAATATATGATGGAAAATAGACCCGCGGGACATAGGTTTCACTAGAGGCTTCTCTCTCGAAGAAAGCATACGGTGGGTAAACAAATTACTGTTGAGCAATTGATAAAGAAGCGCATAAGGAAGATGACATGATGTAGAGAGATAGATCCAATCAATATGGTAAAACCCCCATCCTTTTATCCTTAATGGCAACAATACAAATACGTGCCTCGCTACCCCTACTGTCACTGGGTGAGGACACCGCAAGATTGAACCCGTCAGAAAGCACCTCTCCTATTGCAAGAAGAACCAATCTAGTAGGCCAAACCAAATCGATAGATCAGAGAGAAATACAAAGCTATCTTAATCATGCATAAAAGAGCTCTGAGAAGACTCAAATAATATTCATAGATAATCTGAGCATAAATCCACAATTTATCGGATCTCAACAAACGCACCGCAAAAGAAGATTACATCGAATAGAACTCCAAAAACATCAAGGAGAACATTGTATTGAATATCAAAGAGAGAGAAGAATCCATCTAGCTACTAGCTATGGACCCGTAGGTCTGTGGTAAACTGCTCACACATCATCGGAAGGGCAGCAAGGTTGGTGTAGAGGCCCTCCGTGATTGAATCCCCCTCCGGCGGAGTGCCGGAAAAGGCCCCAAGATGGTATCTCATGAGAACAGAAGCTTGCGGCGGCGAAAAAGTATTTTTGGTGTGCCCTCTGGTATAGGGGTGATATTTGAGAATTTATAGTGCTGGGATTAGGGTTAGGAGAGCCATGGGGGCCCACAAGCCCCCTGCTGCGCCCCCCCTTGGGTGCACCCCTAGGGCTTGTGGCCCCCTCGTGGATCTTCTGGCCTCCTCCCCAAGTCTCGTGAGTTTCTTCTGGTCCAAGAAAAATCATCGTAAAGTTTTATTCCGTTTGGTATTGATTTTCTGTAAAAGTCAAAAACAAGGAAAAACAGCAACTGGCACTAGGCACTAGGTTAATATGTTAGTCCCAAAAAATGATACAAAATAGCATATAAATGCATATAAAACATCCAAGATAGATAATATAATAGCATGGAACAATCTAAAATTATAGATATGTTGGAGACGTATCGCAAGACGTGCTTTGTTTCTCACAACAATGCCATTTTCATCTTGCTTGTTCCGGAATATCCATATAGTGCTGATGATATTGTGCTTCTTAGGATTCGGTTTGTCAACCAACTCTCACACATCATTTAATTCGAATTGCACCAACTCTTCTTGCATAGCATTCGTCCAATCGGGATCATTCATAGCTTCTTCATACTTGGTAGGTTCTGCCAATGAGACAAAGGATAAACTGCCACAGTAGTTAGCCGAACGAGTGCGAGAACGAGTTGTGGGTCGATAACCTGGATTCTCGAGATCTTTAAGAATTAATGTAGGATCAACTCGATTAGCAACTCGAGGAAGAGGATTTTCATCTTGATGATCATTTTCATTTTCCTCAGCATCAGCGTCGGGATTGGCATTTGTATCGCCATTTTGATCAGGATTGCCATTTGTATTGGCATTAGCATTTTGGTTGCCATTTGTGTTTGGAGCGGCATTTTCTTCGGCAGAAGCTTGGCGAGTTCTGCTTTGAGTCACGGGGGCATCATCATCATCGGAAGAGTTAGAAGCATTTCCTTCGACTAGCTTGACACTTCCAATGGCCATTTGCCGAATAGCCTCCGAATCGATGGTTCATCTATCACATTAGGCAGGTGCTCCTTTAGGGAGCCATTAGATTCATCAAACCACACATTTACCGTTTCCATAACTTTCCCGTGGTGAGAGTTATAGACACGATAAGTATGCGAGTTCGAGCCATAACCAAGAAGAAAACCTTCATGTGCCTAAGGTGCAAACTTGGAATTATGATTCATGTCACAAATGTAACAAGGTGCACCAAAAACACGTAAATAAAAAATATTTGTTTTCTTGCCAGTGAAGAGCTCATATGAAGTTTTCTTAAGGAATTTGTGAAGACAAACACGATTGATAACATGACAAGCGGTGTTAATAGCATTAGCCCAGAAGCGAATAGGAGTTTTATACTCACTAAGCATTGTTCTTGCCATTCCAATGAGAGTTCTATTCTTTCGCTCAAAAACTCCATTCTGTTGGGGAGTGTATGCGGCTGAGAATTCATGAGTAATACCATTCTCATCGAGAAAATCTTTGATACGAGTATTTTTGAACTCAGTACCATTGTCGCTTCTAACATGCTTAATTCGCACATCATATTCATTATGGGCCTTCTTGGCGAAACTTTTGAAGATATCTTAGGTGCAGGTTTTGTATTCGAGAAAGAATACCCATGTATAACAAGAGAAATCATCAACAATAACAAGACCATAATGACTACCACTGAAACTTGCATAGTTTTGAGGCCTGAATAAATCCATATGAAGAATTTCCAAAGGTCTTGTAGTGGTCATGACTGTCTTTGATGAATGATGCTTCTTAGCCAATTTACCAGCATCACAAGTAGCACAGAGATGATCCTTGTCGAATTTCGCATCAGGAATGCCATGAAGATGATTTTTCTTCACTATAGTCTGCAAATTTCTCATACCTGCATGACCAAGTCTTCGGTGCCATAGCCAACCTTCGGTTGCTTTTGCAAGCAAACAAGTTTGGACTGAGGGACCCTTAGAGAAATCCACAATATATAAATCACCCTTTCTATTTCCCTCTAAGACGGAGGAATTGTCAGAGGCCATAAATACAATGTATTTGGATATAGAGAATAGAACTAGCATGCCTAGATCACATAGCTTGCCAACTGACATAAGATTGAATCCAAGAGACTGAACAAGTAAAACATCATCAACGGTTTTGTCTCTGGATATAGCAATTTTACCTAGCACAATTACCTTTCCTTTGTTGTTGTCACCAAAAGTGATATACTTAAGAGGAGAAGCAGTTAAGTTGGGGTCGACAAACAATGACTTGTCTCCGGTCATATGACTAGTGCATCCACTATCCATTATCCAATCGGCACACCCGGAGACATAGTCCTGCAGAAGAATTAGGCTTTCTTAACCACCCACATCTTTGCAGGTGGCTTCAAAACAAATGAGCGAGCAGGGTAGGGTTTCTTTCGATAACCGTAATTGTTACTCAAAGTAGTACGAGCATAATCAAAAGAATAGGTACTGAAATTCTTTCCAGACAAATGAGTATAGTGGTTGAATGAGGTATGCATGTACTCATTCTATCGAATGGAATAACGAGAATTTTCTGCCTGCATGGTTAGTACTGGTGTAATAGGCAATGCCTCGATAGTTTTCTTTGGCACCCAAATAGCTTTCTTTGGGGGGCCATTCCTGCTGTTTGGTCCAACATAGTGAGCAACAGCCTCACCACGTTGGTTTTTGAACAACTTATAGTTTTCCAGAGAATCATCATAAGAGTATTCGGGGATAGGAGAATCATATCCCGAAAGCAAAGCTGGATCGAGCATTTTGCTCTTGGCAGGCACCCACACAGTGCAAGGATATTGATTAGGTTCCCAGTAGGTGCCATTTTCATTCAGTTTCCTTTCGAAACTGATACCTTCTTTCCTGGGATTTTTGTGAAGAATGGACTTCTTCAGAACATCACACAGGGTTTGATGCCCTTTGAGAGATTTGAACATTCCTGTCTGAATGAGATCCATCAACCTAGCATTTTCATCAGAGATAGAACCATTTTCCTCCACAGAGGGGTTAGCATTCACAGAAGATTCAGCATTTGATTCAGTATTGCTACTTTCAAGGTATTTTAAGCAAGGTGGTACAAACACTTCAGGTTTCTCTTTGAGTTGTTGGGTGAGAAGAGAATTTTCTCGAATCAAATCCTCATGAGCCTCTCTTAGTGATTCGAGTTCCTGTTTCCTTTTCAGGTAATCATAGGTTAATCTCTCATGATCAGCTAAGAGAAAATCATGATGAGTTGATAGTTCATCCATTTGTGACTTGAGAGTGAAATGCTCTTTGTTCAGCGACTGATTTTCTCCATCTCCTCAACCAACAACCCTTCAGATTTCTTGAGGGTTTTCTCAATTTTCTCAAGAGAGTTTTATTGAATATTAGCAATTTTGATCAGTATAGCATGGTCATCCTCATCCGAAGAATATTGATCACTGGAGTGAACTTTGTGATGTTTAGAGGATACCTTTTCTTTCGAAGCCTTGGCCATGAAGTAGTAGGTAGGAGTTTCGTCATCACTTGAGTGTTTTTCGATGAAGCTTGACGAAGGGGTGAGGGCACATGCTATCCCAGCCATGCCAGAATCAGAATCCTCATCGGATTCATCGACTTCTTCAGAGTCAGATGACTCCTCTTCATTGGAGTCCATCTCCTTGCCGATGTATGCCTTGGCCTTGCGAGAGGTATTCTTGCGGTTGGAGGAGGACTTGGAAGGGTTCCTTGAGGAAGATCTTGACGAAGACTTGGAGGTGGAGCTGTCCTTCTTCTTGAAGAAATTCTTCATTTTCTTCTCATCATCGGAATCGTAGTTCTTGCTCTTGCTTTTGCCTCGATAGTTTCCTGAATCATATCTTCCACTGGCACGGATTTCAGCTTCCCAGAGAGGGCAGTCCGAGATGAAATGTCCTGGCTTTTTGCACTTGAAGTAGGTGTAATCTCCAGTTGGTTTTGATGAAGATTTTGAACCGCCAGAGTTGCTGGATCCTTTCTTCTAGAACTCGATCTTCTTGCGAAGGCGCTGGAATCTATTCGTGATCAGTGCGAGATCTTTGCTGATCCTTTCAGGGTCATCAGAATCTTTTTCGGCATTTCCTTTGGAGGAAGAATCAGCCATAGCCTTGAGAGCATGGCTTTTGCGATGACTTGAACCATAGATCTCTCTCTCCTCTTCTTCTTGTTCCTCGTGGGTGTTTAATTAGCCTTTCCATGAAATCAGGAGAGTCAAGATCTTTGAAATCTGCTTGTTCCCTAAACATTAGAACAAGTGTGTCGAATGAACTGTCAAGTGATCAGAGCAGCTTCTTCAAAACTTCATGGTCAGTGATGTCTTTGGCGCTGAGACCATGTAGCTCATTTGCGATGTCACTCAGACGATCAAAAGTTTGCTAATAGCTTTCATTTGCAATGCACTTGAACTAATTGAACTTGGCCTGAAGAGTATCAATGCGAGCTTCTTTCTGAGTTTAAACACCCTCATTTATCTTCTCGAGAATGTCCCATAATTCCTTCACAGTTTCACACTGTCAATAGCGAAGAAATTGAGCACGAGAGAGATGGCCACCAGTTTCATCTTTAGCTTGAGCATCCATCTGAATGAGTTTCTTCTCGGCGTCAGTGGGGGCTTGAGGTATTTCAATCGTGAATCCAAGAAGCACCACATTCCACATGCCATCGTCAATGGCTTGGAGACGGATCTTCATCTTCTCTTTCTAGAAGGGATAGTCCATCCCATCAAAGATGGGAATCTTGAGATGTGACTTGTAGCTCACTGAAGACATACTTAAACTCCAAGGTGGTTAGACCAAAAAGAGCAGAGTCAAGGAGTACCTCACTCTGCCACCAATTATAGGAACAAAGTATGTCTACTAGAGGGGGGTGAATGGGAGTTTTAAAATTTCTTCGGAAATCTCAAGACTCTCATAACCCAGCGGCGGAGCGAATGAAAATACAATACAGTGAGTGAAAATAAACTATCGAATGGAAACTGATACAAGCATCGAAGCAAATCACATGATTGAGATAATATGAATGGAAAGAGTGAGAATAGATGAAACCAATGATACTCGATGGCGACAGGGTATTTGTTCAACTAGTTCGTCCTTCTGCACAAGGACTACGTCTGGTTGGAGGGGTTGTGACTTAACACAGAAGATAAACTCTCTTCACCCTATTCTCCTCGACAATTGGTTCATCAACCAATGTCGATCACTCATGGTAGATACTTGAGTTGATCTCTGAACCTTTACAGACTTCTTCTTCGAGAACCACAATCACTCTTGGTCTATGAAGAAATTGACACCTAACCGTCTAGAGATTTTGCAGCTCTCAAGAGTAATAGGCGAAGCGTACTGGACTTAGATTCAAGTGATGTTGAACTACTATTTAATTCTTCAGCTCTAGGGGTTTTTCTCTTGTGGATTTTAAACTCAAATCACTCGGAGAGGGGGTTGCTCAACAATCTTCTCAGAATCAAATGGAGAATCCACCGGACAAAGCCGGTGTGGGTGGGCTATTTATAACCGCAGCCTTCCCTGGTGGGATATGACCATTTTGGACACGCGGTCTAGCCAATGGCCAACCGACATGTTCTCAACGGTTGGATTTCAAAGAGCAACAGTAACATTACTTGAGGAACAAGTAATGCTAACTCCTCGGTCTGAGACAAATCTCTCGCAGCGAAGAAGATTACAGTCTCTTGCTGGCAAGTATTTGCTCAGAGCACAAGGAGATTTCTCTCACAACTTATATAGGATTTGGGTTTAGCATCAGAGAATCAAATTTTGAACGCTACACCCCTCTTAATAATACGGTGGTCCTATGACTCAATAAAGAGAAGAGAAACAACGAAATAAATGCTACGTCTTCACTTCGTCTTCATTCTTCTCGGACATAGTCACTTCCTTCAGGAAGGCACATAACCAATTGCTTCACGTCAGCAATTTTAAAGGGGTCACTCTTGTCAACATAATCTTCGGTGATAACCTTCACTGCAAAGCAGGGGATTATTGTAACACCCCAAAAATCAGGTTATCGATTTTTGTGCTGTTATTCCTTCCTAGCTTTTCTCTCCCAAATTTTTCCTCTGGAATCTGGTGAGTGACCAGGTGAATCCAGACCATCCTCAACCTTTGAATGCCTTTCCCATGTTCTTGTGCCAGTCAAGCTCCTGTCAGTAAACCCCGAACCTCATTCAAACCCTAGTTCCAAAATATCGGAACTGGAAATCCTGCCTTTGTGTTTACAAAGGAGCTATCATTTTCCTTGCTTTGTTGATTCTTCCAAAATTTCCAGAGATCCTCCTTCACTCATAAACCCTGGATGTGCAAAAATATTGCCAAGTCATATGCAATATTTCTCATCTAGAATTAATTCCTTTTTCTGCCTTTCTGAGGAATTAAATCCAGGAAAATATCTATCCATCTCCAAAGTTCATGAAAACTTGTGGAGACATTCTTTATGATCATATTGAGCTCTCATAAAAAAATTGGCCATGATTAAATAGGGGAAATTGCTTTTTCCTTTTTAAAGCCAATATTTCAATTTGGGGCCTTTCCAAAGGAACTACCATTTTGGTAGTTAGGAAAAATCCCAAATAATTTATGGAGCTTTCCCAATCCATATCTTCACCATTTCCATCAAAATCACAAGTTCAACCAATTAAATTTTGAGCACAACACCACTTTGCAAATTCTGTCCAGATTTCCTGTATGCAAAGGAAGTGCTTGATTCCTTGATCTCCTTGGGCTTAAATTTTGCAGGGTGATTCATTATGATATATTACCCTTGGACACCAAAAATCAGCCCATTTCCTCTAGCCAATCTTCCTCAGTAAATTTACTAAGTTTCTGTCCAGATTGGAGGACTGTGAAGGAAGTACCACTTTTATTTATGCAAATGGTATGAAATTTTTACAGTACCTCCATATGCCTAAATTATTGGTCTCCACCAAATTTGGGCCATTTTCATCTAGCCATTTGATCCCAGCATCATCATCTTCATTTTTGGTCAGATTGCTAGTTTATAAAGGAGGTACCATCTAGAGTAGTTCATTTGAGCTGAATTTTTGCCAGGATGGCTACCTTAGTAGATGATTGACCTCTGCCAAAGATCAAGCCAAGAGGGGCACTGTGTTGACCACACCACATGACAACAGCTTGCTGCTAGAAACTTGTTGATCAAGGTGCAGTCACACCAGTGTTCTCCCGTGACTTCCAGCTGCTTAGGTAAACTCTAGGAAGGAAGGAGAATCCCCTAGATAAGTTTTGGTCTCACGTAGGGCGTGGCAACGCCGTGGCCACGTGGTGACCACGTGCAGAGCGCGCCAAATGCGTGCCCTGTGCATAGGCTTCGGGAGGCCGATTCCAGTGGGTTCCAGCTCGTCCGGGAGCGCCGGTGAGCTCCCCACCGCAAGCGTGGCTCGTCTGGAAGCCTCCCCCCCGTGCCGACCTTGATTCGCCGTCGGAATGCCGCCACCTCGCTGAGCTCTCGAACCTTCGTCCGTCGTCCAGCTCCTTCCCGAGCCCTTCCCCGAGCCTATTTAAGGTGCTCGTGAGCCCCTCTCCTCACCAGCAGCCCCAGTCCCCTCTCCCTCGAGCTCGAGAGAGCTCGCTCTCCCCGTTCATGGCCGAAGGCCGCCGCCGATTTCCCACGGCCCCCTCGAGCCAACCCACCACCTCGGCCCTTCCCCTCCTCTTCCCCGGCGCTCGAGACCTTCCCCAGGACCCCGCGGATCCGCCACCGCCTTCAGCTCCGGTGGGGGAGCCCTGCCGGCACGGTCCCGCACAGCGCTTCGGCCGCTGCAGCCCGACCAGTGGCGACGGCGCTGCGGTCCGCCTCCGGCGACCTCGCGATCAACCCCGGGCGCGGCGAGAAACGGCGGTGCCCCTGCGTGAAATGGGCGGCCCTAGGGAGCAGCGAGGCGACGGCTACACCGGCGACCGAGCCCCCCTGTGCCTGCCTCTGTCTCCGTTCGCGAGGAAGGAGACGATCCAGGGAGGAGAGAGGGAGTGGATAAGGTAGAACCCACCTGTAAGTGGCCTAGCCCGGGCCCAGCCGATTTTAAGTGGAAACGTACTTTCAAAATACGTTTTCACTATAGTGAAAGCGTAAAGTTAGAAATGCGCTTTCACTTTCCAGCCGGCGGCCGAACCAGCTATTTAATGAACGTTCGCTGGTTAAGAGCTAAAACGAATAGTTTTTGTTTGTTTTACCGCTTAACAAACGAACGGCCGTTTCTCCGTGACCATAACTCCGATTGAGGTAAATCCAACACCCACGTCTTCAGATCGTCGAGCCCGTTCCGATGGCATCATTTCGTAATGTTGTCACACTGTGAAAATGACCATTTTGCCCTTGCCCTTTGATCAGCCCCTTCGAGAGGGAAACCTTTCCAGCAAATCTTTCCGTAGTTTTATCGCACTTCTTCCCAGCGTATTCATCAACCCCCAGGCAAGCCAACCTCTTATCATGAGCTCCGGACTTGCGTGATGACTTTACTTGCACCCTGTGTGTTTATCGTCATACATCTATATCGCCTGTTAGTTTGCACCTGCATACATCTGTTATGTCATCTGTATTAGATGTTAGTATTACTTTTTATCTAATGTCATGACTGGTTTTCATACCATATTCTGCCATGCCAGCAACAACCTTGTTAATACTATTATCATGTTAGTACCATGATTTGATCTCATGCCATGTTGTCAACGTTGTTATGATTTTGCTATGCTGTTGCTAAGTGATTGTTCACGCTCATAATTGTTGATGTAATGGTGCGATGATGGAGATGTCTAATTGAATTTATAAACTAAACCTAGTCGGTTGATCCAGAGTCACCTGTCCGGGCTTATTCGTGCAGCCACATTTGCCGGTATGGGACGGCCTTGACTTGGTCTAGCTTTGTGCTCTTTCATCGGTATCACCAACTAGGGAAGGTTATGCGTGCGTGCTGCCCTGATCAGGTAGGCGACGATAACCTTGTGAGCCCAGTTATATGTTTAGCCCGGGAGTCCCTGTTTGGGACAGTCGTTTGGCCACGATGGTGGCAGGTGTCAGGAGTGACACAGGGGCCACCCAGGGCAGGACTCCGGGGGAGAATGATTGCCGGTGGTACGATGGAGGAGTCACGGGTTAGGCAGGTTTCGTTGGGGTAACACCGGTCCACCCGAATGGGAACATGTACTAAGTACGAGGTCGGGTACTCCATGGTGTGGGTAAAGTGCGCAACCTCTGCAGAGTGTAGAATCTATTCGAATAGCTGTGTCCACGGTATTGGACAGCCCGTCCAGACCTCACTAGGTGGTCAACCGTAATAGTGATAATATTGACGGAAGAACTTGTCCTATGTTCGGACGTGCCCAATGGATCATGATATTTTGAGGGTTGTGGGACAACCCAGAAGAGAGTAAGTTGGTATTCGGTAACAGTAAGCACTTTAAGCACCTATTGTGATCATTGCCATGCTATCTTATATAGATTATATGTCTGATCCATGATATGCCGTACTTGATCTATGTCTTCCTGTTAATTCCATGCCATGTTTAGAATAAATCCTTATAATAGCATAGGGCTTGCTTTGTCATCTGCTTGTTTGGATGCTATGTATTTGGTTGTCTTGCGAGTACATTCAAAGTACTCACCTGGCCTTGCACGTGGCCAGTTGCAGGAGAAGATCCGTCAGGCTAGATCGTAACCCAGCCAGTCCTGTGAGTTGTGGAGCCCAGCCAGAGACGTCGTTGCCGCTGAACCTAAACCTCCGCTGCCATTTTAGTTAACCTTGGAGTCATGTAATATTGTTGTAAGCAACAGTATTGTAATACTCCATTTCATATAATAAAGCCATTTTGTGCCTGGAATTGCTGTATCATGTCTTTGACGTGCGCCAGGTCTTATCCTGGGGCTGGCGTGCGTCAGCCATCTATCGGTGTGCCACAATTATCTTCGTCATTTGAATCAAACTCCTCGTGATTCCAAGGACCTGTTACCCTGTGTGCACTAGCAAACACATAAGTCTGATACTGTTTATGTCAACCAAAACATAAGGATGCAAATTATTGCACCAACAGCAACTACTCACAAATAATATTCATGCTCAAGATCAGAGGGATATTAAATAGCATAATGGATCTGACCATATAATATTCCACCAAATAAACCATATAGCATCAACTACAAGATGTAATCAACACTACTAGTCACCCACAAGTACCAATCTGAGGTTCCGGTACAAAGATTGAACACAAGAGATGAACTAGGGTTTGAGATGAGATGGTGTTGTTGAAGATGTTGATGAAGATTGGCCTCCCAAAGATGAGAGGGTTGTTGGTGATGATGATGGCTTCGATTTCCCCCTCCGGGAGGGAAGTTCCCCCAGTGGAATCGCTCCGCCGGAGGGCAAAAGAGCTCCTGCCCAAGTTCCGCCTCGAGACGGCGGCGCTCCGTCCCGAAAGTCCTCTCTATTTTTTGTAGGTCAAAAGACCTTATATACCAGAAGATGGGCACCAGAGGTGGGCCAGGGTGCCCACCACCCACCAGGGCGCGCCTGGAGGGGCCGGCGCGCCCTGGTGTCTTGTCGACACCTGGCAGCCCCCCTCTGGTTGTTCTTTTCTCCAATATTTATTATATATTCCAAAATAATTCTAGGTAAAATTTCAGCTCATTTGGAGATGTGCAGAATAGGTATCTCTGACATAGCTTTTTCAGGTCCAGAATTCTAGCTGCCGGTATTCCCCCTCTTTGTGTAAACCTTGCATATTATGAGAGAAAAGGCATTAGAATTACTCCATAAAGTGTTATAAAGCATAAAAACATTATAAATAATAGTAGGAAAACATGATGCAAAATGGACATATCAAGAAGAAGGTCTTCCCTTTATATTTGGGGGGAAAGGCATTGACATGGTATATGCTATGTGATGATATTGGAGCTTGGGATTGGAATCAATTGAAATTGGAATTTCATCAAAAGTTTTATCCTATGCATCTGGTTCATCGTGATCAAAATTATATATATTATTTTTGGCCATGTGAGGGAGAAAGTATCGCTCAAGCTTGGGGGAGGCTTAAGTATATGATGTACACATGCCCCAATCATGAGATCTCAAGGGAAATTATCTTACAGAATTTTTATGCCCGGCTTTCTCATGATGATCAAACCATGATTGATTCTTCTTCTACTAGTTCCTTTATGAAGAAAACTATTAAATTCAAATGGGATCTTCTGGAAAGAATTAAAGGAAACTCTGAAGAGTGGGAACTCAACAAAGGTAAAGACTCAGGTATAACACTTAAGTTTGATTGTGTTAATCTTTTATGGATACCAATGCTTTTCATGAGTTTAGCACTAAATATGGCCTTGACTCTAAGCGAGTAGCCTCCTTTTGTGAATCATTTGCTACTCATATTGATCTCCCTAAGGAGATGTGGTTTAAATGTCATCCCCCTATTAAATAAAAGATTGAGGAACCAGTTATAGTTAAAGAGGAAACCATCATTTACAATGTTGATCCAGTTGTGTCTATTGCTTATATTGAGAAACCACCTTTTCCTGTTAGGATAAAGGAACATGCTAAAGTTTCAACTGTGGCTAACAATAGTAATATTAGAGCACCTAGACCCTCTGACAGCATGTCTAACAGAGCCCTCAAAAACTCAACCTTCAAAACCAGTTTGAGGGCTGAGAAAATGTCGTTTTGAAGGCCGAAAATCCCTGGCGCAGATCAGTGCCCTCAAACCAACCCTCAAAATAGAATATTCTGTTTTGAGGGTTGGTTTGAGGGCACTGATCTGCGCCCCGACCTTCAAACCTTCAAAACAGGACAACAACTATTTCAACAAAATTCCATACAACAAACAAAACAATAATCAACAACAAATAATTATTCTAGTTATGATTACAACATCAAATAATTGTTTCAAGCTCACAACAATCATTCTACTTAGTACAACAATGTTTGAATCAAATAGTACATAGAAAAGTAAAACAAAGATCCCTTACAACAATGTTTGTATCACAAATAGGACATGGAATCAAATAGGCCATCATTGGCGACGACCAAGCAGCTGCCAGTGGTGCTCGACCAGATCATTGCGAAGCTGGGTATGAGTGTTGGCATTTTCAATTTCTCGACGTGTTTGAAGGAAAGCTTGAATGCGATCGGGATTCCTCTCCGGTTGCACTCGGGTACCAACATTGTCATAGAAACATGGCAAGTTTAACCCCCTCTCATCCTCGAGTATCATGTTGTGTAGAATGACACAACACTTCATGATGTTCACAAGGGTTTTCTTGTCCCAAAAATGAGCTGGACCCCGAAAAATGGCAAATCTTGCTTGCAAAACACCGAAAGCTCTCTCAATGTCTTTGCGGGCTGATTCTTGTGCCCTCGTGAAATTAGCTTCTTTTTGGGATAAGGGCATCCCTCTCTTCTCTTTAATGGACTTCACAAGTGTTGCCCACTCAGGATAAATGCCATCGGTGAGATAGTATCCCATTGTGTACTCATTGTCCATGACCTTGTAATTGCAAGTTGGAGCATCACCTGAAGCTAGTCTTGCAAATAAAGGGGACCTTTGAAGCACATTGATGTCATAGAGTGTTCCCGGCAAACCAAAATATGCATGCCAAATCCATAAGTCTTGCGATGCCACGGCCTCAAGCACAATGGTAGGATCATGGCTTTTACCGCAATACATTCCATGCCATGCCTTTGGGCAATTTTTCCATTTCTAGTGCATGCAATCTAGACTACCAAGCATGCCCGGCCATCCCCTTTTTTCATTTATCTCCATCAACCTCTTTGTATCTTCCTCATTGGGAGCCCGAAGATACCAGTCACCATACAACCGGATGACCATCTTGGCAAACCTACGCACGGACTCGGTGGTAGTATCTTGGCCAATGCGAAGATACTCGTCACAGTAGTCCGTGGGTATGCCATAGGCGAGCACCCGCATTGCAGCCGATATCTTCTGGTATGCACTAAATCCCATGGCGCCGGCAGCATTTCTACGGCACGTGAAATAATGCGAGTTGGCCTCGCAATCTTTGAAGATTCTCTCAAACAAAGTACGGCGCATGCGGTACCTTCTACGGAAGAGGCGAGGTGGGTATGTCGGTACCTCTGCAAAGTAGTCTTGCATGAGTTGCTCGTGGCCGAGTGCGCGGTTCCTCTCGATGCAAAGGCGCCCTATCTGTGACCCCTTCCTCTGATCCAGCAACTTCTTGCGGTCCTCAAGATCTTTCACGACGAGAATGGCGACCATCATCTCCGTGTCATCGTCTTGTAGCAGCTCCTCGATGTCCGAATCGTCCGAAGACGACCAATCGGAAAAATCCTACATCGAATCCATGTCCATCTCCATCTATTGTCAACAAATTAAACAAGCAATTAAACAACAATTAAACAACGGAAAAGAAACAACAAAAAAA